>LNAC01001373.1:37960-62510 GCA_002007465.1 Ailurus styani | reverse complement strand
CCCCCACCCCGCCCCAGCCCCATCCTGGGATCTGCATCTCTGCGCCCCTGGCAGTCCCGGCTGGGAGGTCAGCAGGCTGCTTCCTCCACTGCAGTGCTGCTCTCTCTTCTGCTGCAGGCTGCGCTTCTCCTCCTCCGCCCCGCAGCCCGGGGCCTCCATCTGCGCTGCAGGTTCCAGAGTTGTCGAAATAGCTGGTGTAGTAAGTACCTGTCTCTTTTCTCTCTCTCTCATGCTAGGTCAAAATAGGTAAAGTGCTCAGTAGAAAGAACTTAGTGAATGTTCGCTTTTTTTTTACTTGTACCTCTTAAAATTGAATTACTCTCATCACAAGGCATCTTTGATTAAAGGGGATGAACATCCCTATGTTCTGTCTACCACCCCAAGCTGGCAGTCTCCTTAAATCTAGTCAGTGTGGAGGAGCAGCCTCTCTCAGGGTGCCGTTTGGGACCGTAAAATGAATCCGTTTGATCAGAATGGTAAGCATTATGAGAACTGTGTTTTTAAACTCACTCCTTGGAAAAGACATGTTATGTCATCACATTATCATTTTCTGAGGGTTTTTTTCTTAGCAGATAGAGCAAGTGCTTTAATTTTTCCTCTATTTTGAAATGCTAAAGCCTTTCATCAGGAAACAGATGATTCAACTGCATTTGCTCATAAAAATATTGTTCCTTTCAATTAGCTTTGAACCTCTGCCGATTTCCCTGAGAATCACTTATAGAAACAGGATCCAAGGACATTATCAATCCATGTGAATAATCCAGCAGTTGAGAAGCATTAGATTTAGAATCAGTTAAAAATAATGAACTCTTCTACATCTGTAAGATGTGCCTTGTACAAGGTCGCCCGTATTTGACCTCTTTTCAAACAGCTTCTATTTATAAGCAGATCTGTCCAGCAACAAAAGTACGACATTCGTAGCATTTACATTACTTGTCCCTTCTGCTGATTTCCTTCCTGTTTGTAGCACTCTTTTATGCCTGTTCCTGACCCTACCCCTTTCCAAGTCCCTTTTCCTATGCAGAAGCTCTAATTCATTTATACACAGACCAAACGTGTGCATAGGTTAACACTCCCTAGTGGTTGTTTTAGTCTAATACAACAGAAAATACGTCATTGTATATTTGTGACTCTCTTAAATGCAGTCACTTTAGATTGAACAGTATCTAGACAAATGCAAATGCAGATACTCAGATCCTGGTTATCCTAACAATCCAAAAATGCTTAATCCTAGTTTCTTAGATTATTATAAGAAATTAAATCTTGAGATTTGGACTTCAGTTAAAGATACACTGCATAACTATATCATTTGGTTTTGCAGATTATTTATTGCTCATTTAGCACAATGTTCTGTTTTCACCTTCGACCAATGTCTTCATAGCCCCAAACACATTAACCCGCCTAGACCAGGTAGCTTGGAGTCATTGCACTTCCTGCCCTGAGTAACAAATAATACGGTGAGTCACCCCATCAGTTACCTTTTTCTTCTCACCATTCTCAGATCACACACATCTGTAATGAGGTTAACCAAAGCTCTTCTTAAGTTTTTGCCCTTTACCTCGGGCTAGACAGAGTTTTCGTGTAAAGTGTAAGATCTGAGAGCCCCACCCCCCACCTGTCCGTATCCTTGCCTGTTCAGGGATCACGTGTCCACCCTGCTCTTCGTTATGCGCCTTTCTGGGGTTTATTTTGCTAAGTACAGGCAGTAACCCCATGGGCTGTCCAGCAAGTCTGTAGGAGATCCTTCCATTGGACTCTTCTGGCTGAAGCTTGTTTAGATCCTTTTTAAGTGAGAAGGATTTTCCTAAAGTTCCTACAAATTATTGTATTTTCAGGTGTGCATGATCTCAGTGGGGCATGGCTTCACTACTGTGGTTCCCTTCGAGATTTTGGAGGTATGTAGGTCTTTTCTTGTTCCTGTAACAAAGAGGATCATGTTTCCTCTTCCTCCCCACAACCTGCCAACTAATCTATCAGCAAGACCTGCTGGGTTTGTAACTTGAGTATATCTGCTTGACTCCCTTCCTGCCCTCAGAATGCCAGGCCTTCTCTACTGTCTCCCAGCTAAGTTCCTATAGCCACGTTTGCCCATCTCCAACCCGTCCTCCATACAGCAGATCAAACCCATTCTCTTCCCTTTAAAATTCTTTACTGGCTCTCCATTTATTACTCAGGATTGGTTAGGAGAGAGACCAAGTCCCAAGCACCTTAATGTCGGTCGCATTCCTCCAGCCTCCCTCTCCACCATCAGACCTTGCTCTCCCTGCCTTGCTCAGCAGCTTCCTCCCTGAAATGCCCTCTTCCCTTTTCCTGTACCTCACGCAACTCTCTCCTGTTTACCCTTTGTGAGCTGGCTCAAGCTTACCTCTTCCAATAGCTCAATCTTGATGGGCCCAGGCTGGGCCCAGTACCTCGTCCCCTTTGTGCTCCTACAGCTCTGGGCTCTTGCTTCTCTTGCACCACTGAGCATATTTCATTAGGATTTTCTGCATTCGAGTCTCAAAAGTGCCCATGTTAGTGGCGACTAGGCCTTATTTATTTTGCGAGAGCTAGCAGGACACAAGGGGTAGGTTCAGTGCATGTTTCTTGAGCTCAGCTAAACTGAGTGAAGCCTGAGTTTATGCAGCTCTCTTTTCTTTCTCTTCCTTCTCCTACTTCCCCAGTTTTAGCCTCCTCGAGGTAATTTTCATTCTGTGGCCCTTCCTGCTGGTGTCAGGTGTCTCTGCTGCTGGCTGATGGTACAGATACCTCTAGTCACTCATCTCTTCTTTGGGTTGCAAAGGTCTCATCAAGTCATTCATCTTCTGCCTCATTACCTGTATCTTCTGTCTTGCCCCTTCCATCTCCTTTCCAGAAGCTGATTAACTAGCTGGCTAGCTCTCATGCTCTGTCTCTGTCTCTTGGTGTTTCTCTTGATAACAACTTAAGTAACAGCTTTATTGCAATATAATTCACATACCATACAATTCGCCCATTTAAACTGTAAATTCAGTGGTTTCAAGTCTGTTCATAGAGTTGTGCAATCAATTTTAGAACATTTTTGTGACTCTCAAAAGAAAGAAACCCTGTATTCATTAGCAGGTCCTCCTCACTTTCCCTAAACCCCAGCCGCTGGCAACCATTAATCTGCCTTCTATCTCTGTAGACCTGTCTATTCTGGACATTTCATATAATGGAGTTTATAATATGTGGCCTTTTGTGGTTTGATTTCTTTCACTTGCCCTCATGTTTTCAAGGTTCATCTGATTTGTAGCATATATAAGTACTCAGTCCTGTATTGGTCTGCTTCAGCTGTCATAATAGAATATCACAGACTGCGTGGTTTGGACGGCAGAAATTTATTTTCTCACAGTTTTGGAGGCTGGAAGTCTAAGACCAAGGTGCCAGCAGGATTAGTTTCTGGTGAGAGCTCTCTTCTTGGTTTGCAGATGGCTGCCTTCTCTCCCTGTCCTTGCACAGTCTTTTGTCTCTGCAAATGTACAGAGAGAGATAGCTGTAGTGTCTCTTCCTCTTTGTGTAAGGACACCAGTCCTATTGGATTAGGGCCCCATCCCTATGACCTTATTTGACCTTAATTTCCTCCTTAAAGGCCTGTCTCCAAATACAGTCACACTGAGCATTAGAGGTTCAACATATACATTGAACATAATTCAGTTCAGTTCCTTTATATTGCTGAATAATGTTTCATTGTATGGCTAGGTCACAGTTTATTTGTAAACTCACTAGCTGATGGATATTTGAGTTCTTTTAGCCACTTTTGGCTACTATTAATATTACCACTGTAAACATGGATATACAAGTTTTTGTGTAGATATTTGTTTCTGCTTCTCTTGGGTGCATACCTAAGAGTAGGATTGTTAAGATATTGTAGGTATCTCCATACCTAACATTTTGAGGGACCACTCGACTATTTTCCAAAGCCGTTGTACCATTTTACATTCCCACCGTCAGTGCCTGATTCTGATTTCTCTACAGCGTCTCCCACAAATGTTATCATCAGCTTTTTAAATTGTAACCCCCCTCTTGATGTGAAGTATATCTTGTTGCAGTTTTGATTTACATTTCCCTAATGACAAGTGATGTTGAACATGGGATTATGTGCTTGTTGGAAAATTCACATGCATATTGACTATTTGTGTATCATCTTTGGAGAATTGTCTACTTGGACCCTTTGCCCATTTTTAAATTGGGTTAAGTTTCAAGAGTTCTTTGTGTATTTTTGATACAAGTCCCTTCTTATATATATGAATTGCAACGTTTCTCCCCATTCTGTGCGTGTCTTTTGACTTTCTTGATTGAATCCTTTGAGTTAAAAAAGTGTTAATCCTTGATAATGTCCAATTTCTCTATTTTTTCCTTTTGTTGCTTATGCCTTTGATATTATATCTAAGAAGTCCTTGCCTAACTCAGGTTCATGAAGATTTATTTCTGTGTTTTCTTCTGGGAGTTTTATAGTTTTGTCTCTTGAATTTAGATTGGTCATCCATTTCGAGTTAACTTTTGCATATGGTGGGAGGTGAGAGTTCAGCCACATCCCTTTGTATGTGGGTCGTAAGTTGTCCCAGTACTGGGAACACATCAGTGTTAATGATTTGGTTTTCCTGAGATGATGAGATCATCGTGAGAGTAGAGAATTTACCCTCCCCTCTGGCTGGCAGCTCATTCCATATCTTTCCTATTGGCATACCTCCCTTATTTTCATCATTCTTCACACTCTGGGCTTCCACTTATATCCGGATTCACAGCTGCGCTATGAATATTGAAGTTGCTACTTAAGCCTGGGAGCTATAAATCTAGGGCAATCAGCCATCCTGGTCTGCCTAGTGGTGCTCAGGGGTTTCCCAAGATATGGGACTTTTACAGCTAAAACTGGGATTGTCCCTATGTAAAGCTGAGGCATCCCTGAGCTGGTAGAGAGAATGCTCCACTGAACTGAGCCTTGTCCTCAAGTCCAGAAAGTCAGAAGTCAGCTCATCTGCAGTCATCTGAAAGCTGGAGGCTAGAGGACCCGTTTCCAAGGTGGCTCGCTCACACAGCTGGAAAGTTGGTGCCAGCTGCTGGCAGGAGGCCTCAGTTCCACCTACACAGGTCTCTACAGAAGGCTGCTTGAGGGTTATGATATGGTGGTCGGCTTCCCCCAAGGTGAGCAGCCCAAGAGACCCGAGAAGCAAGCTGCAGTGTCTTTTACAAAATAGCCCGAGGGGTTTCACACCCTCAGTGTTTTCTGAGTCACACAGGTCAGTAGGAGGGGACTCACTGTAGAAGGGGACTCTGGAAGAGCAGGGAAGCTAAGAGGTGAAGATCATCGCAGGGAGGGCCATCTTGAGGGGATCAAAGAGTTTGAGTCTTAGGCACCTGGGTGGTTCAGTGGATTAAAGCCTCTGCCTTCAGCTCAGGTCATGATCTCAGGGTCCTGGGATTGAGCCCCGCATCGGGCTTGCTGCTCGGTGGGGAGCCTGCTTCCTTTTCTCTCTCTGCCTGCCTCTCTGCCTACTTGTGATCTGATCTCTCTCTGTCAAATAAATAAATAAAATCTTAAAAAAAAAAAAGTTTGAGTCTGGCCTGAGATTTTACACTTGAAGAGCAATTGTATCAAACCCAGATCTGGAGTACAATCCTGAAATGTGCCACTTCCCTTGCTTTGTTTAATTGCCTCCTTCTTTTCTCCTGTGGAAGAGTTGCAGCCTTCATACTAAGGAGTTCTGTTTACAGCTTCCCCCTGTGAAAGAAACTTGGTAAAAACAGCTGCTCTTTGTGCTTGGTCCCCAGCAAGGTGAGAGAGGAATTGTTTCTCAGCTGTCTGAACAAACCAAACCACCGCTCTACAGAAGATCTGAGAAAGAAGAACCTGTGTATCAGAGCAACTAGGAAGATCTAGGAAGATCTAGAAAAATAAAATAGTTTGGTTCAAATAATACCTTGCCCTGGGTATATTAATATGCCAGAAAAAAACCTCACCTTTTCCACATTAAATTATAAGGAAGAAATGGGCCTTGAAGACAAACTCTGAATCATTCTACTTGATTTTACCTTCATTTAGTTCTTTCGCTCCTGTAGCACTAGGTTCTACCTCTGTTCTGGCCTTACTCTCCCCTTTCTCTCAGGCTGTGGTGACTTGTGAGCGAGGGCTTCTGCTTCAGTAGGGTTATAAGCCCCACCTGGGGAGCACCCCTTCTTTGTTTCTGAATTTCCCCCAGCACCTCGTGAAGTGCTTGTTCATGGTAGGAGTCTGTGAATGCATATTGAGTTGGATTAATATGCATTTACCTTTTTAAAGTCTGCTTTACTGCCTGGGATATCAAGAATGTTGGGCAATGATGGATGGACCTTTATCAATTTAATATTGAACCATAAAAGCACTATAATCTGGTTCTAGCTGATAAAGATATTTCTAGCAGAGATATTTATTTAAATATATACTCAAAGGAGAATCAATACAAAAAGGAAAAAGGTAAGAACATGTCTAGTTCTTCGGTTTTCATTGAAACGTGAAGATTTGCATTCTTCAAAAGATTTATCTTTCAAAAGAAAAACAGTATTACTTTGAAAGAGCGACGCATCATTTAAACATTCAGTAGCAGCAAAATCTCTTTTGTTGTTCAAATAGGAATTTTTATCTTTTTTCTTGACAAAATGTTGCAAGAATATAAAGCCTTGATAAACCTAAGTGGGTATACCTCGGCTTTTATGCATGGGATTTGGATATTGGATCCTAGAAAGGATTTTTTTAGATGTTTATTAATTTTGAAGTTATTTTAATTTCTGAATTACTGTTATATCCATTTAGAAGGGTGTTTGCTCTGCCATGCCAAATATATCATTCACTTACCTGTTTTTCTGGGGAGGACTCACAATGATAGACCAGATTCTATATCTGATACAGGTCCTTTGACCATGAAGATACTGGTAGAGATTGGAATGGCCATTGCTCTACCTATTACTGAACCAAAGACAAGAATTCTCTGTTCTTTATTAAAAACTTCTGTTTTGATAAAATAGCTTTATTGAGATATATTCATATGCTACAGAGAACTCACCCTTTTAAAGGATGAAGTTCAATGGATTTTAGTATATCCACAGAATTGTGCAACAAACATCTACATGACCCCAAAAAGAAAGAAACCCTGTACCCATAATCAGGCATTCCTCATTTTCCCAAACCCCAGCCTCTGAACCACTAATATTTCTATCTCTACAGATCTGCCTGTTCTGGACATTTCATTTAATAGAATCATACAATATGTGATCTTTTGTGTCTGGCTGTTTTCCCTTGCTTTAATGTTTTCAAGTTCATCTGTATTGTAGCATGTATCGGTACTTAATTCTTTTTAGTGGCAAAAAAATATTCAAGTGTATTGACATTGGTGTTCCATATTTTGATTATCCATCCATTAGTTGATGTACATTTGCATTTTTCTACCTTTTGTCTTTTATGCACAATGCCACTATGAAATATTCACTGCAAGTTTCTGTGGGGACTTAGGTTTTCATTTCCCCAAGGGATATACCTGGGAGTAGAATTGTTCTAGAATATGCTACCTGTATATTTAACTTTTTGAGGGACTGCTAGATTGTTTTCCAAAGTGGCTGCACCATTTTGCATTCCTACCATCAGTGTATGAGGTCTCACTCTCTCTATATTCTTACCAACACTTGTTAATGTCTGTCTTTTTGACTGTAGTTACTGTTGTGAGTATGAGGTGGTTTCTCATTATGGTTTTGATTTGCATTTTCCTGATGGCTAGGGATATTATGTATCTTGCCATAGGCTTATTGGCATGCTGCATATTTTCTTTGGAGAAATATCTACTCAATGGGCTTATTTTAAAATTTGGTTATTTTTCTTTTCATGGCCAAGTTACATAGTTATTCGTATATTTTGGATACTAGAAAGCCATCAGATACATATTTTGCAAAATGTTCACCCATTCTTAGGTTGCCCCCCCCACTTTCTTGATAATGTCTTTTGAATATAAATGCTTTCACATTTTTTCTCAGTCTTACTGAGAATTGACATATATTACTGAACAGCTTTGACACATATGGCGTGATGATGTGGTTTACATGTATTGTCAAATAGTTGTCACAAGAGGTTCCGCTAACATCCATCTTCTCATATAGACACAATAAAAAGAAAGGAAAGAAGAATAAAGGAAAATATTATCTCCTTGTGATGAGAACTTTTAGGATCTACTTTCTTGACAACTTCCCTGTATATCACACAGCAATGTTAGCTATAGTCGTCACAGTGTACATTACATCTCTCAGTACTTATTTATCACATAACTGGAAGTTTGTACCTATTGACCACCTTTCCCCAGTTCCCCCTCCCCCAGCCTCCTGCTTCTGGTAACCACAAGTCTGATCTTTTTCCTGTGAATTCATTTTGTGGGGTTTTTTTTTTGCTGGTTTTTTTTTTGTTGTTGTTGTTGTTTTAAGAGTCTCTATAAAAATGAGATCATACAGTATTTGTCTTTCTCTGTCTGACTTATTTCACTTAGCATAATGCCTTCAAATTCCATCCATGTTGTTGCAAATTTTCTCATTTGTAATCACTGAATAATATTCCAATGTATGTGTGTGTGTGTGTGTTTAAAATAACTTCTTTATCCATTCATCTATTGATAATTGGGTTATTTCTGCATCTTGGCCATTGTAAGTAATACTGCTATGAACATGGGGGTGCAGATACTTTTTTATAGTCTTTGCCTTCGGATATATTCCCAGAAGTGGAATTGCTGGATCCTTTTAGTATTTTGAGAGTTCTCCATACTGTTTTCCATAGTTGCTATACCAATTTCTAAACCCACCAGCAGTGCACAAGGGCTCCTTCTTCTCCACTTCCACACCAGTATTTGTCTCTTACCTTCCTGATGATGGCCTTTCTAACAGGCATGAGGTGCTGTCTCATGGTGCTTTTAATTTTGAAATCTTTTACTTTGGTTGAAATTCATTTTTTTTTATTTTGTGGCTTATGCTTTTTCTATCACACATAAGAAATTATTGCCTAATTTGAGGTCATGAAGATATATAACTATGTTTTGTTCCAAGAGTTTTATAGTTTTAGCATCTATATTGAAGTCTCTAATCCATTTTTGAGATTGTTTTTAACAAGACAAGAGGTAGTGGTCTAAAATCCTTCTTACATATATGTATACACAGTTGTCCCAGCACCATTTGTTGACAAACCATTTATTTCCCCCATTGAATGAATGTGGCAGCCTTATTGAAATTCAGTTGACCATAAGTATTGGATTATTTCTGGAAACTCAGTTGTTTTATAATAAGCTGTGTCTGACTTTATGCTGGTACCACACAGGCTTGATTATTCTAGCTTTGTACTGAGTTTTGAAAATTAGACATATAAGACCTCTAACGCTGTGTTTATTTTTCAAGATTATTTGGACTATCTGGTGTTTTTTTGAATTTCTTCATGAATTTTAGGATCAGCTTTTCAGTTTCTCCAAAGAAGCCAGCTAGAATTTTGATAGGGATTGCATTGATCTGTAGATCAGTTTGGGGAGTAGTGCCATTTTAATAACAGTGTATGTTCTAATCCATGAACATAGAATGTTTTCCATTTGTTTGTGTATTCTCTAATTTATTTTAATAATGTTGTAGTTTTCAGAGAGTAACTTTTACACTTTGTGTTTTAAGTTTATTCCTGGTGTAGCCACCTTGAAAATATAGATGAACCTCCAAATTTGTTCAGATTCCCATTTAGTATTAGGAAAATATTCACATAATTTGGATTTATAGTAAAGCAAAATCAAATATCACAGAGTAGCCTTTTCATGAAATAGATTTATAGTGTAGAAGCAGTGTATTTCATACTTTCAAGCATGCTGGTATAAGTAAAATTCATACAAACCAAAACCCCCAAAACCTCTACCTTGGTTCCTATACACAGTTGACCCTTCAAGAATGTGGGGGTTAGGAGCACCAATTCCCCTGTGAAGTCAAAAATTTGTGTGTAACTTTTGTCTCCCCAAATACTTTACTACTGATAGCTGTTGACCAGAAGCCAGCATACAGTTGATTAACATATTATGTATATGGATTAACATATTTTGTATTTTATATGTATTATGTACTATATTCTTACAATAGAATAAGCTAGAGAAAAGAAAGTGTTATTAAGAAATCATAAAGAAGATAAAATACTTTTACAATACTGTACTGTATTTACTGGAAAAAAAGAAAACACGTAGAAGTGGACCCATACAGTTCAAACCTCTATTGTTTATTGGAACTTTACCAGTGAGGTGATTGCATAGCTACCCTTAGACAATAAGATGGAATGCCGTCATTTGCTTCTCTTTCCCAGTGGAGATTGATAATGCCACAAACATACCTCAGGAGGGTGTAGAAAGCTTTATTACCTATATAACATAGGTACATATTCATGTTTCTGGGGAGAGCAGAGTCAGTCTTTCAAGGAGGTCCAAATGGCTTGAAAGAGAGCAAGGAAAGGAGATTCATTTGGAGTTTTTTGGTGGTTAGGGAGTGGGGTTTGGTGAGTGCTCCATACTCAGGCAGGTGTTTGAGTGGTTTGACTTCCCATAGGTGCCAAGAGGGGAACACCATGCTTGCTTGTGAGCCTTCTCAGATGGGAGGAGCCAGAGAGCCCTGATGTTTGATGACTAAAATGTGCTATATTTAATTGAGTTTGAACTTATTTAGTAAGCCATTATAGTGCTCTATGAGGCTTGCAGTCTAAGGCCATTAAGGAAGGTCTAAAGGTCTATTGAATGCCTTGTTCAAGAGCCCACCATTATGTATTCTGAGAAGCAAAATGATTGCCTTGTTCACTATCAGTAATTTTTGGAATTCCAAAAGTGGATAAGGACTGTCATGGTGAGAACTTGTATTGTGGCTGTAGGGAGGGTAGAAACATGTGTGATCTTAATTTTATTGTTTGGGTCTCGGTAATATACAAAGATTCTCAAACTTTTTTTTTCTTTTTTTTTTTTAACCCTAAAGAGCCAACTCTGAAAAAGGAATTGTTGCTGCCACTGGCTGGACCACACAGCCAGGGCAATGGCAATGACCCAAGAGTGTAAAAACATGCTGATGGGACTTTGACCAGAGCATCCAGTGTTATATGATGATTTGGAGTTTGTCTAATTGTGGGACCCTTGGGTTGCATTCTTTTCAGGCACATCTCGGTTACGGGATAAAAAGCAGCAGCTCTCAACAAGCTCTGTCATGCGTGACAGTTAGGGTTTCACCTGTATAAAGTGTACCGACTCCCACTGCTGTTCATCAGTTGATTCTAAGGGGCTCTACAGGTAGCTGGTGGGTCTAACATTGTGACATCAGGCAAGGGACTAAGAATAGGGAGGCCACCATGTTCTGCAGGTGGGCTATGCCATAGGGCCCAGGTTTGGTTCCATCCTGTAGCAGGAAGTCCAGGCTACCTATGCTGAGTTTCTGGGGTGCTACTTTGATAACCTACGGCATATGGGGGACCTTGGTGTGGAGAGTCACAGGTTCAGGGCAGATGAGAGCTTTACTTTTCAGGAGAGACCAGTAGGCGCTCAGCCAATGTCACTCTAATTTTGTATATTACAGGGCCAAGGAGGTCGGTTTCTTAGACCAGAAACCCATGAGCAGCTTATAACCATTATTGCTGGTCTAGGAACCCCAGAAGGCATGAGAGAGGTTGCTAAAGCCTCTACAGTGAGAGTGTCTCTGAGGGCATTAGTGGAAGTATGTGTCATTTACAATTTGGACAGATTCTAGAGCCTTTTGTTGGAGGGGATCCCATGAAAGGTGAGCCACTTTGCAAGTAACAGCATAATTGGCCTTAAGTAAAATTTTCAAATGAAGAATATTTTGCCTCCTGAACCCAAAGGATTCTAAAAGACTCCGGGCTTCTTTTAGTATTTTGGATGTTGAAAGAATCACTAGCAGTTTTGTGACAGCATCAGGGATGGAACACTCCACAGTTTACCAAATAATTTGTAAGAATTTAATTAGGGTGGCAGGGCCTTTCACACAGTGTTAGACAGTGGCCCATCCCTTTTTTATGAGTATCTTTGTATTTATATGTCCTGAATGAGTGTGTCATATAAATGTCCTCAAAGGAAGATGTCATTATTGTAATGTCAGACCTATACTCCTGCAGAAGGTTGGATCCAGTTAACATCTAGCCCACAAAGATTGTGTGCAATGGCAAGGCTGTGGAGGTCCTCCAGGGGTAGCCACTACGTAAAGGTATGTTGTGTCCCTTCAGAAGTGAAGGAAAACTGGGACTGAGTGACTAAGAATGGGCCAGATTGCCTTGTTAAATGAGCAGTTAGGGGTCTTGTAGAATGTGTTGCAATTGTTTCAGGCCTTGCTTTAATTTATAGTGAGTCTTATTATCTGCTTTAACTGGAGATATGGTCTGTAGGGTCCCATTTTGTCAAGCCAAGTTTTTCATGTGTCAAAACTTTAATTTTCTCTAAATTTATTAATCATAGAGTGTTCATGCCCACTATGGGATATTTTAGGGCAATGGATGCTCTGACTCTGGGAAATTGAGGCAAGATTATAATTCTCATGGTAAAGATGAAGCATATCTATGTTTCCTTTATTTCTTGTTCAGTAACTCTCTTAAGGTTATAGAATATTGTAGGGGCTATATTATTTAAATTTAATGAGATCCCAAGGTATAACAATAGTTTGAGTCCCAGTATTGATTAAAGTCATAAAGATTTACCAGTTAGTACATTTAAGGAGATGTTAAGATTAATTCAGGAGCTATGTTATAGATATACAAATGTCAGTGTCCTTTTATCTTTTGGTGTATAAATTCTTTTAGTAAATTTTCAATTTCTAATTGGGTCCAAATGTAGACCTCTGTTTCAGTTTTTTGTTTATTCTGACGAATCCAGGCTTCTTCCCTTCTCCTTCCTCCACCCCTGTATTCCTTTTTTCTCCCTTGTTTTTCCTGGGGGTTCTCTCTACTCCCCTTATATTTGTAGATTTCCCCTGGAAAGCTTCCAATCAATATCATCAGGATTGGCGGCCTCTCCCATGATAGTGTTATTTTATAGGATTTAAGGACCCCAGGCTTAAGGAGGATTTGAGTTAACCCTGTGCTACAGAGATGCCATAGGTGTTTTTCTCTCTAACCCCAAGGATCGGGATTTTTGTTGGGACAGAGGCATAGGCAGCAGCAGCAACCAGAGGTATTTAAGGGGCCTGCGGAACCATTTGCTTTTAGGAGTGCGGACCTCAGCACTTCACATACTGCTTTTTCTCTTTTAAGTGTGTGTTTTTTCCTCTAATGATTGCTTTTTCATGAGTGATCACCCAGTGGACCTGTATGCAGCAAAAGGTAGTCTTTCCCCTGAGCCTGGCATCCGTTACAACCACATCCTAAGACATAGGTGCAGGCTAAGATACATGACCCAAGGCCACATGAAGGTCCCCACCCCAATCACATTCCTGTCTCTGAAAAACCAATTAATTATTGAAACTTCCCACGTGGGTCAGGTTAATCTATGACAGAGGCTCTGTAAGACTTAGTGCAGAGCAGAACAGCACAGCTCAAAGCACAAGCTAGCCATCAAGCAGCAGCTCCAAGTGTGTGCTTTCTTTCTTTCCTGTTTTTTTTAAGATTTATTTATTTATTATATAGAGAGACAGAGGGCCACATGAGCAGGAGGGGCAGAGGGAGAGGGAAAGAGAAACTCAAGCAGATTCTGCACATGGCACAGAGCCCAACATGGAACTCGATCTCATGACCCTGAGATCATGACCTGAGCCAATACCAAGAGTGCGGTGCTTAAGCAGCTGCACCACCCAGGTGCCCCAGTGTGTGTTTTCTATTAGGCAGCAGAGTCAACTAGCAAGCAAAACATGAAGAAAGGCTCCCAGTGATGGGGATCACTCTCTCAGCATCCTGGTCGTACCATCTGTTGTTGTGGTCACCCTGAGAAGATAGGGTGGACCTCCATCCAGGGTTTGGTTTGGATGTCAAGACCGATGATGCCATACACAAAAGCGGATTATGAGGGAGTTTATTACTCACGTAACTGAGATGTCTGGGGAGAGCAATGCAGGTCTCCCAAACATGTGTGAAATGATGTGAGAAAGCAAGGGAAGGACACTGACTCAACTTACTTTATTGTTGTCGAGGTGGAATTCTCATGGATGTAGGAAGGGCTTGTGTAGTTTGACTTGCCTGCCAGAGCCAAAAGAGGCAGTCCTGGGCTTTCATATCAGCTTTTCCAGATATGGGGCAGAAAGGGAGTAGAAAGTATAGAAGGGGGTTTGGGGTTTGAAACCTAATACCTGTTAGCAGTCAAACATAGAAAAAAAGGGAGTCCTACCCTTTACTACATTCCCTAAGTGTTTTATTTTGTTGATGCTGTTGTAAATGAAAATTTATTAATTTCATTTTGGATTAGTTATTGCAAGTATATAGAAATACAATTGATTTTTGTATATTGAACTCATTTATTATAAGGTTTTAGTAGATTTCATAGGGTTTTCTATATACAGGATTAAGTCATCTACTGATAAGATTTTGCTTCTTGTTTCCAACCTGTGTCCCTTTTAATTTTCTTGCTCAATTGTCCTGACTAGAACCTTCCGTAAAATATTGAGTAGAAGTGATGAAAGCAGACATCCTTGCCTTGTTTCTGATCTATGGGGGAAGCATTCGTTCTTTTTCCATTATGTATGATGTTAGCTATGGATTTTTTCTCATCCCCTTATCAAGTTGAGGACATTCTTTTCTTACTCCTAGTTTGTTAAGCGTTTTTATCATGAAATGTTCTTGGAAGTTGTCAAGTGATTTGTCTGCCTCTATTGAGATAATCATGCGGTTTTTCTTTGTTCTCTTCATATGACATAGTACATTGATTTCCATGTTAAACCAATCTTTCATTCCAAGGATAAATCTCACTTGGTTATGGTATGTAATTCTTTTTATATGTGGCTGGTTTCAGTTTGCTATATTTTGGTGAGAATTTTCCATCTGTAAGAGGTTTTTTTTCATGATATTTTTGTCTGGTTTGGTGGCCTCATAGAATGAGTTTGGAAGGGTTTCTCTGCCCCCTTGCCCTCCATCCGCCCTGGAATAATTTGTGAAGAATGGGTATAAATTCCTTAAATGCTTGATAGAATTCTCTATTGATGACATTTGGGTCTGGGCTTTTCTTTGTAGGAAGTTTTTCGATTACTAATTCAATGTCTTTGTTGTAAGTATATTCAGATTTTCTATATTGTGTGTGTGTGTGTGTGTGTGTGTGTGTGTGTGTGTGTGTGTATTTCAGGAGCCTGTTCATTTCACTAGGTTGTTCATAATATTCCCTTATAATTCTTTTTAGTTTTGTAAGATTAGTAGTGATATCCCCTCTTTCATTCCTCATTTAACAAGTTGAGTCTTCTCTCCTTTTTTCTTGATCAGTGTACCTAAAGGTTTGTCAACATTGTTGATCTTTCTAAAAGCCAAATTAGATTTTGTTGACTTTCTCTTTTACTTTTCCATTTTGTTATATTTATTGCCATTGTAATATTTATTATTTCCTTCCTTCTACTTATGTTTAGTTTGGTCTTCTTTCTTCAGTGTCTTTAGATGGAAGATGACTTCATTGATGTGACATCTTCTTTTTTAATGTGGACATTAGAGAGTGCTGCAGTGATTTTCATTCTTATAGCCTATCTTGACCTTTGGGTAAATCTCTTAGTAATGGAGGTATGTGGCAGGGACTGGTCTGCTCCTCTAGGAGTGGCAATCCGGATTTACAGGTGGGTGCTAGGCAGGAGCACTAGCTTCTGTCCTTCTCCCTTTGCCTCTCCTGATATTGAACCTTTGGCCTACAAGTGAGCCAGGGCAACAGTGATTAGGGACCCAGTATTTTTGGCTTGTTGTGCCTGGGGTAGTGCCTCTGCCCTCTTACTTGGGGCTGGGTGAAGGAAGTGTCCCCTGATCTCTTGGCCTCTTGCTTGCATGTCATTTAGTCTCTGCAACATGGACCTGGAGGGAGGACATTGGGAAGGAAAATGGTGGTGGCCTGCCTTTCCCAGTGAGATATGGTGGTTCTTGACCAGGGGAAGAGGAATCCTGTTGCCTTGGTCCTAGTCACCCAGAGTAGAGCTTTCATCATGCTGAGATGGACAGGGTTGCAGAGGAGGAAAGGAGTGGGTCAGGCTCAAGTGTCATCCAATCTGACTGTTCATACTGAGATTTAGTAGATTTTCATATATAAATGTTTCTTTATTTGATGTACACCCTTAGAACAATTTCTAGAAACTTTAAATGATTGCTGTTTTTTAAAGATAATGTTTACTAATTATGGTTGTTTCACTGGAGAAAGTGTCCATGAAGCTCCTCGTGCCACCGTTGTGGAAGATGTCTCTTACATGTCTGCTCAGTTTTACTTAACATTAATTGCTAGCATTTGTTTATTGAAGACTTACTGTGCACTTTGATATGCTAGTTCCATCAAAGTCTGTATTCTCGAATAGTCCAAGGACACTACATACTTGAAAAAATGTATCTTCTGACATGCTGCACTTGAGAAATAGTAAAGTACACATTTTTATAAGTAAATTCCTTTTATGAGAAACTAAGATTAAATTAAGGCACATTCAGTCAGAGAAGCTGAATGTAATGAAGAGCACCTTTCCCAGGCTGATACGGTATCTTCTGTTGACGTTTTCATTCCAAAGTATGCTCCATGGATTACTTGAATGAGAATCGTGGAGGTTCTTGTATAGAAAGCAAAGTTTAGAACCCCACTCCAGCCTCATTCTCATGCAGGAGACAGTAGAGGTATTCACCTCACACAGCAGGCTGTATTAATGTTGTGCAAGCTTGGCTACTGCAGGGTTCAGCTAAATTTGATTGAATAACTTGTCAAAACCACTGTGCTAGGCACTGATGGTTTCCAAAGAATGAAACCTGTTCTTCCAAACCCTGAAGGTATGTAAACTATTTGTGAGATGTATCTGGTAGAAGGAGAGACCACTGGATAGTAACTTGATCTATGGATTACATTAAATTTAGAAAAATCATGTACAAAGTTGGGGTAAGACATACTCCCACAAGAAGCCCCCCCACACACACACACACTATGTGCCTTTATTAAAAGGGAAAGATGTACTAAGGGAAAATGAAAGCCCAGAACTCACTTACAGACCTTCTTCATGTCTACGTGGGATCCTGTGTTGTTGAGATCCCTCTCTACATGTTCGTGCTACCTTTCTACTGAAGACAAGAACAATCATTAACTATAAGTAAGGGTAGGATAGCATAAATTCCTCTTTGAACATTTTCTTTCTTTTTTTTAATTTTTTTAATTTTTTTAAAGATTTTATTTATTTATTTGACAGAGAGAGAGATCACAAGCAGGCAGAGAGGGAGGCAGAGAGAGAGGAGGAAGCAGGCTCCCTGCAGAGCAGAGAGCCCGATGCGGGCCTCTATCCCAGGACCCTGGGATCATGACCTGAGCCGAAGGCAGAGGCTTTAATCCACTGAGCCACCCAGGCGCCCCTCTTTGAACATTTTCAGTGACTTTATTGTCTTAGGTAATGATTTAATAAACCTAGTTTTCATTTTTTAAGGTATTTATTTATTTATTTATTTATTTATTTATTTATTTATTTATTTTAGAGAGAGAGTGCACATGTGTAAGTGCCTAAGCAGGGCAAGGGGGAGAGGGAGAGGGAAAGAATCTGTTATGCAGATTCCTCATTGAACATGGAGCCCTATGCAGAGCTTGATCCCACAGCCCTGAGATCATGTCCTGAGCCAAAATAAAGAGTTGGATGCTCAACTGACTGAGTCACCCAGGAGTGTCTAGTTTTCATTCTTAAATAAATATTAAATGAATGTTTATTACATACCAAGGTGTCATATTAGGAACTCTGACCTTCCCTTCATTCTGAAATATGAGTTTGTTTTCTAGAAAAAAACGTTTATTCATATTCTTCTCACTTGATTTTATGTCTTCTTAAATCAGTTATTGATTAACTGGGTTGGGAAAGAGGTTATATTTTCCCTCTATAACTGAAACTAGTATCAAAATATGAAATGATTATTATACATGATTATTGAAATTGCATCTGATTTTTAGCAGCTGTTTTACTGTTTTACAGGTGTTATCCCAAATTGTATTAGTATAAATTTATTGTGAAAATGTATCTGATATATGGGGAAACTTTCATTGTTCTGGGGATATGATCTCAGAGTATGCGAAATGATAGAACAACAATTGAAGGCATTGGCCTGACATTTAATTGCTGATACAGAAGAGCCATTACTACTTATTAAACAGTGGTTATTTCTCATCTTATTTGAACATTTTTTCCCAAGCAGAAGGTCAGAACTGAATTGGGAATATTGCAGCCCCAGATCCCTGTTCCCTTTTCCCTCTGCACTCACCTGATTCCTCCTCCTCCTAGTCCTGACTCAGAAATCAGGAAACCATAGTTGTTCATATTCTGCTTTCGTCTGGATATGCAACTGGCTACAGCCTCATTCCCAGGGGGAGCTTCTGTAGAGGAAGAGACAACATTGGACCAGTCTGGCCTCTATTGGTTCTCCACAGATTTCCATACATAGATTTATTTCTAATGTAGATTCTTCATTGATTTTTAGACATCAATTTTTTTAAAGAAATGTCTTTTATTATTATTAGTCTGCAACCTGGTTAATCTTTCAGTAGATAATAAAGAGTGAGGAACATTGCTGAAGGATCTGTATATAAGCACTCACAGTAAATAGGGCAGGTGAAAGTTGCTAAATAGCTTGACTAGGACAATTATACAGAATATTAGGATGCTTGGCTCTTTTTCCTTTGAAGGAATATTAAAGAGCATTTGTGTGTGATAACATCCTGGTTCTATCTCGTATTGAAAGACTTCTTGTAGTGTGGAGATGATCATTGCAGTGGCCATGAACAGAGCCCAGTTCAGATATCATCATGCTGAGATGGTGGATTTATACCATGATGTTTTATTATTTCAAAATTAGCTGGCTTTGTACATATCTTGGAACTGATTTTGAAGTTTAGCTTATTTTTTTAATTATAGTTTAACACAAAACCAGATCATGGAGAAAAGAGGAAAATAAAAACTAGCATTAATTGGAGCATCTATAAAGTTCTGTTACAAGCAATAATATTTATATTGAACATTTGAGGCCGGTTTTATCATCTCTAGTCCTTCTGTGGGAGGAAACTGTAGTTCTCAAGTGTTGGGTCAAGTGCCCAAGGTTACACAGCTAGTAAATAACAGACTGGTTTTCAACCTGGCCAGTTCCATAGTTGGTGCTCACCTCATTCCTACAACCAACAGAATGTTATCACATACTGTTTAAAATTGCTGATGAATATTTGCCACAAGGGATCTTTGCCCACTGCATGTCAGATTTTAAGGTGTGTATCAATTTCACAATTCTAGGATAATATGCAACAGTAAGTGTTCACTCCATTCAGCTTTGTAAGCACTGTATACCTTTATTTATGGTTATATAATAGGACTAGTTGTCTTTTCTTGTCTCACCTGCTTCCTGCCTCTCCTCTTATTTGAGTTCCCTGAAGCTCCCACTGCGAGGGGTCTTTCTCATAAAGATGTGTTTGTGAATGTGCTAAAGCACACCATGCAAGATTTAATTGTGGCCTGTTTATGATAGAGCTAGATAAATATTCATAGCCCATGTATCCTCTATCTTGTCAACCGATTTTTTTCTTTCTTTTCTTTTCTTTTCTTTTTTTGGTTTGGTTTGGTTTTCGTTCATTATAGCGGATTTAAAGAAAGCGTCCGGTTCAAATGCTGCAAAATCCAATCTACCCAAATCTGGACTTCGTCCTCCCGGATACTCACGTCTCCCCGCGGCCAAGCTGGCGGCGTTTGGCTTTGTGCGGAGCTCCAGCGTGTCCTCGGTCTCCAGCACCCAGTCCGTGGACAGCGCGCAGCCAGAGCAGAGCAGGCTGGCCAACCGTAAGTGGGCGGGGCGCTGCTCCCCTGCGGGGTGCACCCCTCAGGCTGCACTGGGGCAGGTGGATTGGCATGCTGGTGTGCTGGTTTTCTTTGTGTATGAAAGATTTGATTTGTCTACCTTAACCTACCATTGTTAGGGTTTTAGAAAAGAATCTACTGGAAAAAAAAAAAAAGCCTGTTTGGCCCTATCGTTTTTCATTTATGAGGAGTTTACGTGCTAGAAAAGGACATTTATATATAGAAAATGACTTATCCAGGGATTGATTACAGGAGCCCTTTGCTCTGTGGATTCTACCTAAGTCAAAGAAAGATCCAAATCAGGTGTTATATGAAACATGTGTTAATTAGTGGTGGTGAGAATCCTTTTAGTCACTTGGGATTACCTGTAATGTCTTCATTTTGGTGGAACACTTGGATTTCTAAAAATTAACCAAATGATGTTGAAAATAAAAAACAAAAAGCACAGCTGAACTTCTTCAACCCTATGCCCAGGTCCCCATTAGCTGAATGATGCTACTCTAGGCCTGGTTCCTGAGACTGATGTTGTAAGCTATATTTTATAAAAAGTCTGAATTAATAGTCTCAGAGTAAGTCACAAACAGCCACTGTTTCTAAAGAAGATCTGGAGGCTTCCCCCTTCAGTGAGCCTTTGATGACCAAAGCCCATCTCAGCCTGTCAACTTCAAAGTCCTTGTTATTAGATCTGAAGCCATGACATCTCAGATGTTGGTTAGCAAGAACTTGCCAGAAGGCCAGGAAAGTTTTAGAGGTTTTCATGTGGAGGGCTGTTTGGGAGGGATTGCAGTAGTTGAATCAGGCTGAAGTAGTAAGGGAAAGAGAGAGCAGGATGGGGTGTGTGGTGGGGGGAGTTTGAGAATGAGGTTGATTCGTGTGTGTGTGTGTGTGTGTGTGTGTGTGTGTATGTGTGTGTGTGAATAATTTCCTTTCTCTGAGCTTGCTCTTTATCCTTTCTTGGGTTTAGAGAGCTGATGTGCAGCACATTTGTACTTTTGCAGTTCTAAATTTTGGCCTACCTAGTTATTCCTAAAAATAGTACATTACATTTTCCTTTATCTTGATGTGTTTGTAAGCAGTTTCTGAGAGGTTTTTGGTCACTTGGTTTCCTCAATGTACTGCATCTCTGAACTGCTTTCACACAGGATTCATATTAGGAATACCATTGTCATTATAGATTCCATCATAGCACAGTAGATGTCTCAAAATCTGAAATGTGAATATAATAAAGAACTATTTGCAAATGTAGAACTCCTATTTTTATATATGTGTGCATATTGACAGTCTGAAGATTTTTAAATAGGAGCAACTATTTGTCATAGTTTTTAGTAGTAAAATTCCCAGTGGCATGTTCCTCTTTTAGAGGAAGGATGAGTGATTAAAAAAAAAAAACCTCACATTGTATGTATCTTTTCAAGGAAGACGCTGAAGCCTTGATTTCTTAAAAAAATAATAATTTCAAGATGAATTGAACTTTGTTCCCATGGCAGCAGCTTTTGCTAAAGAATAGCTGACAGGTGTTGACAAAATAATTCCAGGTGTGCTTAGGGTATTTCTTCTCACCTCTCCTTCAGAAGACACCAGAGACGGATACCCCGAGCACCCAGAGAGACAAGAGCCATAATGCACCAGGGAAAATAACTCCTCCTTTAAAGACTTCATATTAAAAGTAATATGTATTTGCACCAAAAACATGTAAGATACCTAGGAATCAGCCTAACCAAAGAGGTAAAAGGTCTGTACTCTCAAAACTATAAAACACTTATGAAAGAAATTGAAGAGAACTCAAAGAAATGGAAAAAGCATTCCGTGCTCAGAGATCAGAAGAGCAAACATTGTTAAAATGTCTATACTTCCCAGAGCAATTTACACTTTTAATGCAATCCCTATCAAAATACCACCAGAACATTTCACAGAGCTAGAACAAACAATCCTAAAATTTGTATGAACCACAAAAGACCTGGAATAGCCAAAGCGGTCCTGAGAAAGAAAAGCAAAGGCACTTGGGTAGCATAGTCAGTTAAGCGTCCAGCTCTTGATTTCAGATTGGGTCATGATCTCAGGTTTGTGGGATTAAGCCCCATGTCGGGCTCTATGCTCAGTGCAGGGTCTGCTTCTATCCTTCTGTCTCTGCGCCCCCCCCCCGGCTCATGCACTCTCTCTCTCTCAAATAAATAAATAAATCTTAAACAAAATAAAACAAAAACCAAGGCTGGAGGCATCACAGTTCTGGACTTCAAGCTTCATTACAGAGCTGGTACTGGCACAAAAATAGAGATCAAGGGAACAGAATAGAAAACCCAGAAATGGACCCACACCTGTATGGTCAACTAATCTTCGACAAAGCAGAAAAGAATATCCAATGGAAAAAAGGCAGTCTCCTCAACAAATGATGCTGGGAAAATTGGATAGCCACATACAGAAAAATGAAACTGGACCACTTTCTTACACTATACACAAAAATAAATTCAAAATGGTTAAGAGACTTAAATGTGAGACAGGAATCCATCAAAATCCGAGGATAACACAGGCAGCAAACTCTTTGACTTTGACCATAGCAGCTTCTTACTAGACATGTCTCTGGAGGCAAGGGAAACAAAAGCAAAAATGAACTATTGGAACTTCCTTAAGATAAAAAGCTTCTGCACAGTGAAGGAAACAATAAAAAAACTAAAAGGCAGCCTACAGAATAAGCAAAAATATTTGCAGATGACATATCTGATAAAGGGTTAGTATCCAAAATATTTTTAAAAGGATTTTATTTATTTATTTGAGAGAGAGAGTGAGAGAGAGGAGGGAGCACATGAGCAGGGGGAAGGGGCAAAGGGAGAGGCAGAGGGAGAAGCAGACTCCCTGATGAGCAGGGAGCCTGGCATGGGGTGGAACCCAGATGGTCTTGGGATCATGATCTGAGCTGAAACCAGGCTCAACTGACTGAACCACACAGGCGCCCCAGTATCTAAAATCTATAAAGAACTTATCAAACTCAACACCCGATAAATAAATAATCCATATAAGAAATGTGCAGGAGACATGAATAGACAGTTTTCCAAAGAAAACATCGACGGCTAACAGACACATGAGAAGATGCTCAGCATCACTCATCATCAGGGAAATACAAATCAAAACCACAATGAGATGCCACCTCACACCTGTCACAATGGCTAAAATTAACAACACAAGAAATAACAGGTGTTGGTGAGGACGTGGAGAAAGGGGAACTGTTGTTCTTGCACTGTTGGTGGGAACACAACTGGTGCAGCCACTCTGGAGAACAGTATGGTGTTCCTCAAAAAGTTAAAAATAGAACTATCTAATGACCCAGCAACTGCATTACTAGCTATTTACCCAAAGGTTAAAAAATACAGATTTGAAGGGGTACATGCACCTTGATGTTTATGGCAACGTTACCAACCATAGCCAAACTATGGAGAGAACCCAAATATCCATCAACTGTTGAATGAATAAAGAAGATGTGGTATACAGGCACATGCGTGCATACAGACACATACACACACACACACACACACATGCATATTACTCAGCTATCAAAAGAATCAAATCTTGCCATTTGCAAGATACAGATGGAGTTAGTGTGTATTATGATAAGTGAAATAAGTCAGAGAAAGACAGATACTGTATGATATCACTCATATGTGGAACTTAAACAAAACAGATGAACAAATGGGAGAGGGGAAGAGAGGAAAACAAGCTGTAAGAGACTCTTAATGATTGAGAGCAAACTGAAGGTTGATGAAAGGATGTGGGTGGGGAATGGGTTAGATGGGGGATGGGCATTAAGGAGGGCACTTGTCATGAGCACTGCGAGTTGCATGTAAGTGTTGAATTATTGAATTCTCCTCCAGAAACCAATATTGCAATGTATATTAACTGACTAGAATTTAAATAAAAATTTGAAAAGAAAAAAAATAAAAGTAGTATATTCAGGATTCTTTTTTATTTTTTTAATAAAACAGTATTTAGAATGGACTTGAAATTATTTACCACCTAAATATATGTAAAATTTGTGGTTCACCAATAGACCATGGAAAACCTTCTCACTTATTTGAATCAATACCTTAGTACCATTAACACTCTGCTTATACTTGTTATTAGATTTAATGTCAAAAATTTTTTTTGTTTCTGTTCTTCAGTAGTGGAATGATGCTTTGATGATGAGGATTAAGTAAAATATGAAGCCTTTGAAAGAGCTGAAAGTTCTTGGATCAAACCCTAGGAGCAAAGCTTTGTTGGTTTAGCTCATCAGAATAGCTAGCATGATATCAGAGTTGGTTCCTTTTTCCTTCTTGGAACATTGGCCTTTCTTCAAATAATACATGCACATAGGATTCATTTTAGGAATACCACAGTCATTAGGAATCATAATGTGGCACAGTAGATGTCTCAAAATCTGAAGCATGACTATAATAAGGAGCTCTTTGGAAGTGTACAGCTCATATTTTTAGATGCCCATGTGCCTATGAAAAGTCAGAACAGTGTCCACAGTGACCAAAGCATGCTATATTTAGGACACTTTTCAGTGATTCATTAGGAACTTGGTGTTTCCTGGATGACCTTGGCTTAGCTACAA
>LNAC01001373.1:0-37763 GCA_002007465.1 Ailurus styani | reverse complement strand
TGTGTGTGTGTGTGTGTGTGTGTGTGTGTGTGTGTGTGTGTGTGTGTCTGTGTGTGTGTGTGTGTGTGTGTGTGTGTGTGTGTGTGTGGTTTTCCTGGGTCCTGAGGGGCGGGTGGCAATGAAGGAGCATGGAGAGAGAATGGGCCCCCCTGACCTGGGTCTCAGCAGTTGGGTATAGAATCTCTCCTCCAGCCTGGGTGCAGGGAGGTAGTAGAGTGGTTGGGGAGGTAGAAATGCAGCTGGGGAGGTGGGCAAAGAGGCTGGCATTGTATGAATGATCATGGCACAAGGGTGTATGTCCACAGCTTTAAAAGGATACAAAGCTGGATAGACATTCCTGGGTTGGGGTGGAGCGTTAGTTTCTGATTAGGGTGATTGGGGAGCTTCTAGGAGAGGTTGTATTTTGGGAAGTGGAGATGGGCTCTGAGAGATCTTTTGTAAGGGAGCTGTTGGTGCATCCAGAAAACCTGAATTACAGGGCTTGCCATTTCTGGTGCAACCTGCCATCGTCTGTCTTCTGTACACTGAGGCCAACATGTTTGAGCTCCCCAAGGTTTGTTCTCATGATGCATTTCTTCCAGTTCTTTAGGCTTCCCCTTGCTCATCTTATCATCCATACTTCAGCCCTCAGCACTTTGGCCACACTACCAATTCTATATCTGCAGCCCTGACCTCTTTCTAGAACTACCCAGCCCCATTTCATATGACGCCAGACATCTCCAGCAGGCTGACCTGGGTTGCCTCAAACTGAACATTTCTCCCAAATGAATCTTTTGTTATCTTTTACAAACTGGCATTTTCTCTCACTGTTGCTCTCTCTGTTAATGATATCTGTGATCTGTCTACTAAGGCTGGAAATTTTAGGATCAGCATTGCCTCTCACCTTCTTTTTGCCTTTCTTTCTATTCTGTGATCAGATCTGGTCAGGTCTCATTCTCTCATGTAATCTGTCCTTGTTCTTCTCCTTATCTTAGTTTAAATCTGTAGTACCTCTCACCTAAACCATTCCTTGTATGTCGTCATGCTGTAATTCGTAAGGCACACGGTCCTAGATCATTTTCCCTTTCACCCTGTTTTGATGGCTCCATGGTGCCCCTGTGCTTGCTTCCATTCCTTGTTGGATGTTCCAGGTCCTCCATGACATGCCTGGTTCCCTTCTCGCCTCTCCCACATACCATCCCCTCGTGTACACCCTCAACTGGCCAACCAGAATTGTTCACTTTTTTCTTTGAGGACTTTGTGCTTTCCTGCCTTTGTGGTCGTGGTGTAAACCATCTCCTGAATGCTCTCCCTCTTCCTCCAACCAAATTCTCTGTAGATTCTGCCATTTTCAAGTGTAGTTCAAATGCCACTTCCTCTAAAAAAAAATCTTCCTTCATCTGTGAACCCAAGGTGATCTTTTCTCCTGGGAGCTCCTGTGGCTCCTTGCTTGCATCCCTTTTATGGATTACCACATGCTGTTTCATTGTAGTTGTTTGTTTCTCTATGCTGTCTACCCTATGGATTGTCAGCTCTTTGAGGATAGGGGCTATGTCTTCTAATAATTTTAGTGTCCCTCATGCTACCTAGCATGGCCTTTATAGTTAGAGAGTATGAGGAGAAATTCTTTTCCAATAGAAATTTTCTTGCATTTTCTCTTATGTAAGAGTATGGAACAAGAGAGAGCCCTGAGTGTAACCTGAGCAGCTTTCAGAAGTATTTTGTAGTGGGAACTTATTTTCACTTTATCAAAACTTTCATGGGTCTTGATGGTTGGTGGAGTTCAACATCATTGTGGTTTTCATAGTTTTCTAGAATCTCTAAAATTTTGCTTCTCTTGACTGTGATATACCTCAAGATATTTTTTACAACTGAAAGAGTAGAAAAGATAATAGGTCATTTAAAGTACATTCAGAGATAAATCATCATGTAGATTAACCTAATAGTCTCACAGATATCTAATTACCTATGTATCTCTTTGCATGTAATTAGCCACTTTCAAAGAATTGGCCTAAAACCCTACCACTGAGGCTTTTCATGAGAGAATTTCAGAGTTGTCAAAATTAGAACTCTCAGTTGGAGAGATTAGATATTTTCATTAAATCCTAGAGTTTTATTTCTTATTTTAATACTTAAATAAGTAGATGTTCTTTTAATTATCGAATAGGATTTGGGTTCTAGGGATAATAATCTGAAATGGAAATCACTAGCCCTTTTGGAAGGTTAATCAGTGAAAATAAGGGTTAATATGAAAGCTTTTTGTAATGTTAACTTCAGCATTCATGCTTATGAATACCATAAAATACATTTACATAAATGATTCATTTGATTTTCTGTATCTGACATGAATTTTAAGTAAGTTCAGAGTTGGCAAGAAGTAATATTAATAACTTTTTTTTTTTTTAAAGATTTTATTTATTCATTTGACACAGAGAGAGAGATTACAAGTAGGCAGAGAGGCAGGCAGAGAGAGGAGGAAGCAGGCTCCCCGCTGAGCAGAGAGCCCGACGTGGGCCTCGATCCCAGGACCCTGAGATCATGACCTGAGCCAAAGGCAGCGGCTTTAACCCACTGAGCCACCCAGGCGCCCTAATAACTCTTACCAAAACAACCATTAATCTGTCTCATGTTCCACTGGCAAAGAGGGAGTCATCTTTTATTCACGAAAAAAGGAACCTAAAGGGACCTGTGAGGTCAGATTTCAGAGAAGCTCTTGCGTATTTGAGACTAAGCCTCATTGACATTGTGCATTCCATTTCAAAACACTCCAGATAATGATCATGTCCACCCAGAGATGGGATTAGAGTGTGAATAGCTTTTGTTTTGTTTTGTATTTAAGTTGACCATTTTTGGTTGAACATAAGATAAACTGAAATTTGGGGGGTGTAGGATTATGGTAGAGAGATTATGGTAGAAACCATGTCTAGCTGAACTGCCTCATTTTTCTTGGCTGTCTGGTTTTGTGACTATCAGACTGTCCATTTCCCTTTCCCAGTCCAGCCCTCTTTCGGCATCTGTTGTGGGGGTAAGCACAGAGTTCGGTGCTGCATTTGTTGTGACCAGGACACCAAGATCTCTCTCTTGCAAAGTTAGAATTCAGTGGGGGAGATAGGAGAGTGAAAAGAAATCCATTCAAGGAAATGTGAGTCTGGCTATGGCTGAAGATTGCACAGCATTTGGTGGGTGGCGAAGGGAAGGAGATATATGAAGAGAGGAGCACCTAACCCTCCTCACACCCTTCAGATCCTCTCCTGGGTATCTCAGCACTACTGCATTATATCTTCAGACCTAATTATTCTTCATTTCAGTAACGACAGTGTTCTGGCTTTGCTAAAATAATCTGGCACCACCTCTTCCACCCAAAAAGATGAGAAAAAATAGGTAAATTTTTTATGATCCTTAAAGCTGGATGATGGAACTATGAGGGTTTCTTGTACTATTTACTTTATTTTTTTGTATGTTTGAAAATTTCTGTAAAAGATTAAAACCCCATTTTCTCTCTGTATTGGCTTTCATTTCTTAAGAAACCATGTAGTACAGTGGTGAAGGATGTGGTCTCTGGAGGTAGGCTGCCTGGGTTTGCATCCTGCCTCTGCCATTTGCTAGCTCTGTGACTTTGGGCAAGTTACTTAATCTCTCTGTGCCTCTGTTTTTGCATTGTAAAATAAGAATAAATAAAAGTAAGTGTAACAAAACACCATAGGATTGGGAATATTAAATGGAATTAATGAATGCCCAGTACTCAGTGAAGAGCCTGGTATAGTCATAACGACAGTGGTTCAACGTCATTTCCATTCATTGGCCAAGTGCCTAAAGTTCTATGTGGAGAAAGATTTTAAAAGCTCAGTTGGAAAAATGACCATGGTGGATTAACTGTGTCTAGCATGGAGTAAGGAAAGTGTTAATGATTATATATAAGTCAGGGAGATGATGTCTATTTCATTTCTAAATTTTTATACTCTTCTCCATCATGTATGGCGAATACCTCTCTGAACATTAAGATGAAACATCTATCATTTATGCAGCATGAAGGTGACAGTTCTAGAAGTTGATTTTCATGGGGGTCTTTTTTGGGTTGTAAGCTTCAGGCTGTTTGGAAATTTATAAAATATGGAGAAGGAAAGTCATGGTTTGTTTTCTTTATCTAAAGGAGTTCTCTGCCATGCCCTTAGCATGTGATCATTTGAGGAAATACCTTCAGTTGGATTCCCTTTAAATGAAACATATTTATGCAAGGTGACTAAGACATAGCACATTAATTGAAGCTGATGGCATTTAGAACCTCTGCTCAAAATAGAAACAGAGTCGGATCTGATTTTATTTCTGTGCCTTTCTAATGTCTGTAGAAAAAAGTGGGAGCATTTGATTTTGTAGTGTTTAAAGAGCTTCATGCAGCTTCAGCTTCTCATTTTGCTAGAGTCTAATTTCCATTGTACTAGGGTTTTACTTTGTCAGAGATCTCAATCCGGTGTAGGTGGGTGGGGAAAAGAGAAGAGTGAGAACAAAAACCAAAATAAGCTTCTGATTTTTTTCTGGAAATGAGGAAGTCAAACACATGTCACTGATGGATTTAAATATCTATTTCCCTGGAATCTGTAATTATGTAATTTAAAGTATTCTTTATAAGGAAAAAATAGAATCATTTTCACTGAATCTTGCTGTTAATTTTCCAGATACTTCCCACACATTCAGTTCTTTTTCTTCTTTCTTTGCTTCCTTCACACTCATTTACACAGGAGGACATGGTTCTTCTGAGTTCTATGTAACATTGCCTGTGAATGAAATTATTTTCTTTATTGCTTAAGTAACACCTAATTTATCCACCTAGACTCAGATATGTAGACAACACTGTCAGAAATCACATTGTCCCTCAAAGGTTTATAAGTGCCATAATCTAGCACGTTCTAGCTTATTCAAGATATTTAATGAAAAATGGATGCTTTGAACTATGGAAAAGTGGTCAAGATAAGAAATATGCCACACTTGTGTGCATAATATGCACCAAAACCAGCACTTATGGTGATAGAATAATTTGGGGGGAAAAGTCAGTTAACCTCAGTGAACTCAAATTTTTATTATAAATTTGGAAGAGATTGGATTAAACAAAATGACCACTTTTGGCTCTCAATAGCTATGATCCTGCGACTTCATTCTGTTAAAATTATGGAACCATTTACGATTCTTAAGTGGTGAATAATCAGAAGTGTATTTGAGAACAATTATTTTGATAATTGTGAGCCAAGGCATTTGGACAAGGGAGACTGGGGCTGAGTGATCTTAGCACTGCCAAAATTAGGGATGCTTTCCTTCTGACCAGACCTTCCTTTTGTTATTTTTCCCCTGTCATACAGATAGAAATTTCCGAACACTAACAAACAGAGAGCAGCCCAAAGGTTTTACTGCCCTGCTTTTTATCTATAAAATGCAGGGCTGTGAGCTTCTTGGAAGTCCCCTTTTTGCTCCTGCATGCTGCCTACTACTGCACCTCTTGGATTATTGGTCAAGGGCTGCAGGAGATGGGAAGTGTGGGGGCGGGTGTTTTCATACCTTTGATTGCTTTTAGCTTTCACAGAAACGATAGGTCAGAGGTAACATTCCATCATAACTTAACACCACTGGGGACAGTGACAGAGAAGAAATAATAAAAACCAATCGAACATAACTTTTAGACTCATACTGACTTCTCATAGGAACTTTGCCAACAGTACACGCTTTCTTGTATTGCTATAACACACACAGGCTATCTTCTGGAAAGGTTCATAAAGATCCTTGTAATAATATCTTCCTCAGGGCAGTAGACAGGGATCACAGATTGATAATTTCTTCTGCTTTCAGTGAGAAAGAGAATAAATCTCATGATGTCATTGGGTCCTCTGGCTCCCATAACAGGCAGCAGTTGGGAGAAGAAGGTTAGTGGGAACCTAAAATAGGGGTCAGCAGTAGGGATGGAAAGAAAGGGTCAAATGTGAGAGAGTCAGAACTGACAGGTCAAGAGCACATGTGAGGGAGGGGTGGCTGGAAGGATGAGGGTGAGGGCATCACTTGCAGAACCACGAGCTCGGGAGTGGGCCCTAAGGGGCTGTCGTCATGTCAAGGTCCCAGAAAAGCATCCATATAAATTCATCCAGATTTACAGATGTACTGGAATGACATTAAGGAGAGCAGCCATGACTGACCTCACTGGGGAGTGTGAGGACAAGACGGGAGGAGGGATGGGACACATGCAGGGCATGGCCATCTAGATCGGGAGCAGGGAACAGAACCAGAGAAGCCCTGGTCAGCAAGGAGGGAGAGCATCAGGAGAGCCCAGGCAGGAGAGACATTCATGGAAAGGAGATGGTCAGTCCGTGCAGTCTGTGCTGCTCAGACTGAACATCTGAATGTGGAGAAGAATGGGAATGCAGATTTAGTGATTAGGAGTCACTGGGAGCTTTGCTGTTAGTTTGAACAGACGTATGAAGGCAGGAATCAGGTCATAAGGGGGTAAGGCAGGTGAGGATGGAGGAAACAGGTGAACATTAGGATGTTTGGTGGAGAAAAATGAAGACCCAGTAGAGGAGTAGAGAATGTTGTTTTGTGTTTGATCCCCCCCCCCGCCGCCCCCTTTTAAAAGCACAGATAAGAATGTTTATGATCCGAGAGGAAGGTTCTGGTGATGAAGAAGACATTAAAGATAAAAGCACATGAGGAAGATAGATGGAGCAATTCCTGGTGCAAACAGGAGGGGATAACATCAAATACAAGTTCAGCAAGGTAACCATTAAGAGAAAAAGAAAGGGGTGAAAGATGAATGTAGAGAAAAACTGGACAGGAAGAAAGAGCACCAGGGAGTTCCACATTAGATAGCTTCATTTGTCCCAGGTAATTACAAAGTAGGATTTTTGCAAAAAGCAAACATGGTGCAGTTGGGATTTCATAAAATAGAAAGGCATGAAGTGGTCACCTGGATTAATACAATATGAATCAATAAGAAGTGGAGGGAGAATTATGGGGCTGTGTAAAGGCCAGCTTGAGGTTGGAGAACATGATTATGTACTGAAAACAATCTATCAGATTTTAGGACTGTCTCCAATGATGTGGTGGATCACACTTCTCTCCAATGTGTTGTCCCTATTATACTATAAGTTAAAGCAATTTGAATTCCAGAGTGAGTATATGATGGTTCTCAGGAGCTTTGAGTCATAAACTGATATTTAAATACAACTCCTTGGAAACAGAGGTGCTGGTTGACAAGGGTAGTAGGGGGCCTCAAGCCCTCTCTGCCTCTCCCCTTCCCTGTCCAGTCTTGTTGTGCCAACCCCTAAGAGATTCCATGGGTGACCATCAGAAATCCCTGGTTTTATGGCAAATACGTGTAGTTGGCTCAAGAACCAGAGACAAAATTCACTACTGTGGTTAAAAGGCTAAACTTTTCTTCTAAAATTTAAAAATCCTAATTATTAGTGCCAAGAAAGGAATTTTCTTACTTGCACATTTGTAACAGGGTCCTCATGTGTCTCTAGAACATTGCTGCCTAGTAGAGCTTTCTATGAGGATGATGTGCTCAGTATCTGTGCTCCTGGTCCAGTACCTGCTTGTCCTATGGGACTACTGAGCCATTGAAATACGGCTGGTGTAACTGAGAAACTGACTTCTAAATTTTCTTTAATTTTAATGACTTTAAATAGCCACATGGCTAGTGGCTATCCTATTGGACAGTGCCATTCTAGACTGTATTATCACTTTGGATTTTCTAAAAGATATAATAGTATTTCTGAACCTAACATCTTTGAGATTTGTAAAGACTGACAAAGACCTCCTACTTGATCCCTTTAGTCTTGTATAGAAGTTAGGGCTGAGGAGACCTTTCTGAAACCACAGATGCTGACTGTACCCCTAACTAATTGTTTTATAAGTTCATACCACTGATCATAAAAGCAGGTCCTAGAAGATGGAATAAATCCATGGTGATGTGGATCAGCATCATTCTCTTAATGTAAAAAACAGCAGAGTATATGTGATTTAACATTTCGTTTAGAATACCTTCATGGAATGTAAATATATTAACTTAATCCCACTATATCTAGAAAGAGGATCCAAACTAGAAGGGAAAAGGGAGGTGGGGAAGATAAGCATATAAGGTCAAAGGAAAGCTGGAGGGGAAGGAAGGAAGGTGTGAGGAATGAGGTGAGGTAGTATATCTGTGGTGGGGAGTAACCAAGAGAGGGATACGGAGCTGTCAGGGCTTCATCAGTCTCTTTCTGGTTTTCTTGAAGACTTCCGGTTCAGCTGCTCCCCTGCCCTGCCTCCCCGCCGGGTGGGGACACAGCGAGAGCTAAAGCAAAAGCCCCAAGTTCGGGCAGCTTTTTGGATCTCTTCAGATGCAGAGATTGGTATTTTCAAGTAAGAGAGATGCTGGACTAGTAATGACATATTGTTTAGCAGGTGAGAAAAAATTCTTAAGTGGGTGCTTAAAGATAAAAAGAGAACTTCAATTCTGTGAAATGCAGATCTCACCCTCTGGAATTTTCTGAGCAGATAATAGAACTATTAAATCACTTTAGGCACATGGCATTGTACATTCTTGAACAAGAGCAGCCTGAATTGAAAATAAGACAAAATACGAGAGAAACATACCATATAAATGAAGTATAGATTTTTATCTGCTAGCAAGCACCACCAGGTAAAATGGAATATTGTAGACATTATTAAGGGTGTCTAGATCCCATTAATGCTATTACTGCTATTATTATGTGTGTGTTCAACAAGTAGACATCAAAATTTCTCTCTGGTGGCTGTGATAACTTTTGGGTGCTAAACTGACATATTTTGTTGAATGTTCTTACACAGTTGAATGTATGTAGGTTTTATATGAGACAGTTTTGGTTCCTTTGGTGATTTCAGTAAAATAAATTAACCACCTGGGATTTGAATGTCATTGTATAGTGTGTGCACTTGTGAATTTGTCATTGGCATGGAAAGTTCCTTTCTCACTGTGTTATGTAAGGATGATTTTGACCAGGCTGCATGCCTCCCAGCCACACGCTTCAGGGTAACCAATAACCGGAGTCATAAGACCAAGTATTGTTCTTCATTTTCTTTAAATTTAGTTGGGCTTGTCAAAAATCATACACACACACACACACACAAAAGGAAAACTGAACTGTTGGAAAGACTGTATATACTTAAGAGAATGTATTTTTGGTACCTTATCTAATCTTTCATAATTATATATGAAAATTTATTTCACTGTGGTTTTCTCGTCCCCTTTAATTAGCAAGGTGGTGACATGTAAAGAGATCCAAATGGGTTGCTGGGGACACTGGGCCCTAATCGCAGCTCTCTTACTAAGGAGCTGTGTGGCCTTACACAAGACACTTCACTGGTTTGGCCCTCAGGTTCTTCAGCAGTAAAATGAAGCATTTGTGCTTGGTAATATGTAACCCTCTCTCCAAATGATTCTTAAAAAAAAAAAAGTTTCATAATGTTAAGCTGAACAACAGGATGTATGTATTTATTCTACTGAATGGTTGTGGGGCCGTAACAGAACATGATATGAACCAGATCAAGCAGATATTACAGCGTCGTTACTGAGTCATTACTGTTTTAATGTATAGGTATCTGTGAATAATGAGCTATTTTGAACTTGGCGTACATCAAGGCATAAATGAAATGTGAGCCAGGCTCCTATAAGTCTGCTTCCGCACCTGGCTGGCTGACCAATGCCCCCCTCAGCATCTCTGCTCTGTGGGATCTAGTTCCAGTACTCACTTTTTAAGCAATTCAGAACTTTGTGAAGATTAACAGGGATAGGATTAGATGCATTTTCTATGTATTCTTTTCACCCTAAATATAGGCAGTAAATTTAGATTGTATGTGGTAGGTTTTGATACAAATGTCTGGTTCTTCCTCCCCAAGGAACTGGCAAGACCCCTCTCCCAGTATAGCTAAGACTTTGCAATTTCGGTTTCTTGTATCAAGGCCCCTAGTCTATGGTTTATTGATGTACCTATTCAAAGTTGACCCAAAGCAAAGTGTTCTGTTGCAGTATTACTAAGGAGGGTTACTGCTCCAATAAGTTCTGAAAAAACCCCTCTTCTTTTCCACATGAAAGCATTTCTTTACCGTGTCCATGACGTTTTCTCTAATTTGAGTGTTTTTTCCTCTTTATGTGTATTAGCGTTTCTGTGGGCAAAGAATGAAGTACTTTACAACGTTTTTCTTATGTAGCTTCTTAATGCGGGTCTGAGGTAAAGATGGGTGAATTTCTCTGACAGAAACATGGAGGCTGTGAACCATGGCATTTTACATCTCCCTGCTGCCACTCAGGGGGGCTGCTGGTTAAGCATGCTCTTCTCAGGGCCCGCATCCCTCTGAGCACCCCTGTAGGGAGTGGAGGGCCACCAGCAGCTCCAAGAGTGGAGGAGAGGGCTGCCCTGCTCTCCTCCACATCTGTGGGTAACTGCCCTGCTGTTGTGCTGAGGAGACAGGGGCAGGGGTGGTGGCTAATTGTTAGCTGTTGCTCTTGCCCCGCTCCTCCACACTCTCCCCAGTTTTTAGGGTTGTCTACCAAAAACCGTGGCAGCGCTAATACAGGGATCCTCACTCATATTCCTGTACCAGTAGGTATGTCTGTGCGTATGCATATTCCCTCACCGTGGGTTTGCCCAAAGGCCCAGTGAAGCCTCCTCACCCCCACCTCTGGCCCCGACCACATCTGAGTGTGACAGGAAAGTGACCACCCCGGAATCTCTTACCACAGCTGCTGTGACAGAAATCTGAGGCTCAATTCTTTTTTTCCTAGCTCTCTTTATTAGAAACCACGTGTGGCAAGGAGACGACACCACAGACAGGCTCAGCTGTTAACTGCCAACACCTATTTACTTTGACCCCTTTGATTAGAAGATGAAAAACGCCAGCATGTCTGGGGTGCTGGCAGCCCGAAGGTGGGCCTCTAAAGTGGTGCTGACATAGGAGACTTCTGTTGCCACCGGTAAGGTTTGTTACTGGAGGCAAAGGAGCCCAGATGGAGCCTGTCAGATGGGTTTCACGGAATAGATATGCTAATTAAGCCAGAGGTCAAGGAGCAGTGTTTCCAGCAGTTGCTATTAGTTTAACAGTGGCTCTGGAAGCACATGAGAAATATTCCATGTCTTTGTATTTTTATTACAGTTGAGGAAAGATGTCCTCAGTGGCTGAGACTGGTTACTTTTGCAGGAAATGTATGTTCCTTCCAGACAGTCCTTTTGCCCCTTTGTATGCAGCCCCAGCTCCCTTCTCTGCTTGTCCTCTGCTGTCTGTTCCTTGTTTGCCATCACAGAAGCCCAGAATATCCACACTGGCGCCTTAGGTATCATCCAGGTGACCATGAGCACTCCTCAGAGGAGGAGACGGATGTCAGGCGAAGAGAGATGACTTTTATCACCATCCCAGGGTGAGTTAGTCATGGACCTAGGGCTGGAACTTAGCTCTGATGTCATCCCATGATGCACACCAGGGCGAAACGTACTACATGTTGCTCTGGGATGTTCTGGAGAAAGGTACACTTGGTCTAGGAGTAGCTTGAGTCTAAGGATCAGGAGAGTCCATCATTGAGGTCCTACGACGGGAATTGCCAGTGACTAGAATCTACCTTTCCCATGATATTCCCTCTGCCAAGTACCAACAGGAAGCTGAGTGCAGCTATCCCCAGTGCATGGGAGCCTATTGGCAGTGTAGTTCCCTGGGAGCAACACCAGAGGCCAGCAAGGGGGGCGGGTATAAGCATGTCTGCTAAGTACAGAAATTAGGGGGCTCTGTGCTCCTCAAAGATTTCTGGGAATGCAGTGAGGTGGAAGGGACGGTGACTAGTTTAGGAGAACACAGATTTAGGTATGGACTTGGACTGTCCCTTTGGACAAATCACATGATCCCTGTGGGTACCCAGTGTTCTGCTTGTAAAGTGAGAGCTGGGACATGGTTTCTGAAATGCCTTATGGGTTCTGTGTCTCTGGCCCCAAGGCCCAGAGAAGAAGGTTCTCTGGGTTCCCATGCCCCAAGAACATGAACTTGTCCCTTTGCATACTTTCATTCAGGAACTGTAGGGAAAAACCTTGATGTTTCCCATACATTTTCCTTTATCACATTTGCAGGACATACAGTTGTGTTGTCTATGGTACTGTCAGTTAAAATTAATAATTACAGAGCTATATCCCTGAAACACTAATGTTACATTTTCCCACATAAGAAAATCTAAGTTCTTTTTGTAATGTTGCTAAGAGGATAAAGTGCTGAGTCTCAGTGCATGAATATACAGTAGGCCACTTTAACAGGAAAAAACAGCTCAAAAACCAACTTAAAAAATCTAAATAGTGGTAGAATTATATCGATAGTTTTCTTTCCTGCTATATCTTATATGTATTTCATAAAAAAGTCTGAGGGATATAGTCTAGTGTATACTGAGATGTAATTATAGATCTAATGTTACAATTACAATTTTTTTTTAAGATTTTATTTATCATGAGAGACAGAGAGAGAGGCAGAGGAAGAAGCAGTCTCCCCAGGGAGTAGGGAGCCCGATGCGGGACTTGATCCCAGGATCCCGGGATCATGACCTGAGCCGAAGGCAGATGCTCAACCATCTGAGCCACCCAGGCACTGTAATGTTACAAGCCTTGAATTCCAGAAGCACATATGACAAAAAGTTTTCATATATTCTTTTATGTGGTGTTTCGAAAATATATCTTTTGTAATAGTAACTTTAAAACTTCATTTCCTTAAGTTTTATAGACTTACTGTTTGACACATAGAAATTATATTATGATCTTGTTAATGTGAAAAGTTAAGTAAAATCTGTAGGAAAATCAGAAACAGAAAGAAATTTCCTTATTTCTAATTCAGTGTTCTCTCCTCGAGAGCCCTTACTTGCCTCTGTGACTGTTGATAGACCAGTGTCTGATACTATAAAGTACCCTCGGGCTTGCCACTGCGGTGTGTTGTTTAGTTTATAAGCATATGGTTGTATAAAATTTTATCCAAAATATCTGTCTATAGTTATAGCCCCAAGAGATACTATTTCATAAAGATATGCAATTAGCAAACGTCAGAAGAGGGCCAGATCATTCCTACGAAGGTTAAGAATGAGGCAAGGAAATCTACCATTACCACTGTTAGTTTCTGTTTTTTAAAATGTTGGCCAAAGCCAGTTAGTCAAGGAAAAGGCACATTATGTAAATACATCAGAGAAGGAGACAATCATTTTGATGATAATAATCCTGTTCATGGAAAGTCAAAGGAAAAGAAACACTTCCAGAACCAATTAGTAAAGAGGCCAGTTGCAGCATTCAGGGTCAAAAAAAGTAATAACATTCCTCTGTAACTGCCAAAAGTAAGGTGGAAAAAAGAGCTATGAATTATGGTAACAAAGAGACAAAAATCCAAAAAGTAAACTAAACAATCGGTAGGATATGTGAAGGAAACTCTACAACTTTGCTGAGGGATAGAAAAGAAGATTTGAATAAATGGAGACTCATGTCTTGTTCCTGCATGGGAAAGCTTCATGCGGTCAGGAGATTGTGGAAACTTCCCCCGTCTGTTAACCTAAGGGATGTGTTAACCGCAGTGGCAATGATAATTCCCGGTAGGACTGAACAAGAGCATTCTAATATTCATTTCTAAGAAAAAGTGAACAAACATTACCAGGGAATATTTAAAACAGAAAAGTGATGAAGAGGCACTTGGCCTTCCTGTTTAAAATGTTTTGAAAGTGAGCTGCCTGGGTGGCTCAGTCAGTTAAGAGTCAGACTCCTGATTTCGGCTCAGGTCATGATCTCAGGGTCATGAGATTGATTGAGCCCTGCATCAAGCTCTGCACTCAGTGTGGAGTCTGCTTGAGATTCTCTCCCTCTCCCTCTGCCCCTCCCCTGCTTGCATGCACTCTCTCTCTCTAAATTAAATAAATAAATAAGTAAAATCTTTAAAATATTTTGGAAGAGGGGCACCTGGGTAGCTCAGTCAGTTAAGAATCTGCCTTCGGCTCAGGTCATGAGCCCAGGGTCCTGGGATCAAGCTCCATGTTGGGTTTCCTGCTTATCAGGGAGTCTGCTTCCCCATCTTCTTCTGATGCTCCTCTGGCTTATGATCTCTCTGTCAGATAAATAAATAAATTCTTTAAAAAATGAAATTTTGGGACTTCATCAAGATAAAAAGCTTCTGCACAGCAAAGCAAACAGTCAACAAAATGAAGAGGCAACCCACGGAATGGGAGAAGATATTCACAAATGACACTACAGACAAAGGGCTGATTTCCAAGATCTATAAAGAACTTCTCAAGTTCAACACTGAAAAAACAGATAATCATGTCAGAAAGTGGGCAGAAGACATGAACAGACACTTCTCCAAAGAAGACATACAAATGACCAACAGACACGTGAAAAAATGTTCATCATCACTAGCCATCAGGGAAACTCAAATCAAAACCACATTGAGATACCATCTTACACCAGTTAGAATGGCCAAAATCAACAAGACAGGAGACAACAAGTGTTGGAGAGGATGTGGAGAAAGGGGAACCCTCTTTCACTGTTGGTGGGAATGCAAGTTGGTGCAGCCACTTTGGAAAACAGTGTGGAGATTCCTCAAAAAATTAAAGATAGAGCTACCCTATGACCTGCAATTGCACTACTGGGTATTTACCCCAAAGATACAGATGTAGTGAAAAGAAGGGCCATATGTACCCCAATGTTCATAGCAGCAATGTCCACAATCGCCAAACTGTGGAAGGAGCCAAGATGCCCTTCAACAGATGAATGGATAAAGAAGATGTGGTCCACATATACAATGGAATATTACTCAGCCATCAGAAAGGATGAATACCCAACTTTTGTATCAACATGGACGGGTCTGGAGGAGATTATTCTGAGTGAAATAAGTCAAGCAGAGAAAGTGAATTATCATATGGTTTCACTTACTTATGGAACATAAGGAATAAAGTGGAGGACTCTAGGGGAAGGGAAGGAAAAGTGAATTGGGGTAAATCAGAAGGTGAGACGAACAATGAGAGACTGTGGACTCTGAGAAACAAGCTGAGGGTTATGGAGGGGAGGAGGGAGAGGGGGACGGGTGAGCCTGGTGGTGGGTATAAAGGAGGGCATGTATTGCATGGAGCACTGGGTGTGGTGCATCAACAATGAATCGTGGATCACTGAAAAAATAAAATTAAAAAATTAAAAATAAAAAAATGTTTTGAAAGATTTGAAATTATTAAAATATAAACAGTCATCTCAGTTGAATGGGATAGCATATCCAGAAATAAACCCAGGTCAGTCCTTCAGTTAATCAGTCAATCTCTTCAGCTACATGTAGTAGATATACAATATCTATACCCATTTTATATGTTGTATATTTAGTATGGAAAAGGGGGTTTGAATAAGTAAAATTGGGAAAAGAAGTTAGATCTCTATACCTATCATATCACAACAAATAACTGCAAGGTGAATCCTAAGTGTAAACATAAAAACAAAAATAGAACACTGGCAGAGAACATAGGTGAATGCTTGTGTAATCCTAAGGGCAGAGAAAGTTCTTTCAATCATGACATCAAAACCAGAAGCCATACAGGGAAAGATTAAAAGAACATTTCAGTCTCTTCAATCTATATAAAAAAAAAGAGTCCCTTTCAATATTTTAGTCCAAATAAAACTAAGAACCTCGGTAGATGATAAAAAATATTATGGGGCAAGCAGTAAAGTGGAAAACACTTGTAAACCATTGTGAAGAATGATTATTATCCCTAATATTTAAATAACTCCTGTAAATTAGTAATAAATAAATAAGTCATGTTCAGTAGCCAAAGGGGCAGAGGACATAAGTGGACATTCATAAAAAAGTGAAGCCAATAACCAAAAAATCTTTTAATTTTTTGATATGATAAAACAAGTTAAACACAATATCATTTTCCCATTATTAGGCTGATGATGATTGAAAAGAATTATAATAATGGTAAGTTTGTGGGAAACTGGGTGTCTTATACACTGTTGTTGAATTCACAAGTTAGTGTAATATTTAAGAAAGGTACTTTTATAATATTTAAAGTATTTAATATCGTGAATATCTTTTTTCAAGCAATTCCACTTAAGACATTATCTTAAGGAAGTAACCCAACAGATATATCTAAAGAAATAGCCATTCATTTTTGTAATAGCAGCAAAATATTATAAATCTAAAAGAATATTTGGTTAAACAAACATATATATATATATGGTTGAATACTATGAAAACTTTAAAAGTGTTGTAAATACATATTTCTTCATAAATATCCAAGATTATTTAAATGGAAAAAATCAAATCAATATGTATGCATGAACTATTTTTTTAATGAAACAAAGGTAAGTATACAGCATGGTGATGATAATTAAACATGTTGTATATTTGCAAGTTGCTAAAACAGTAAATGTTAAAAATTGTCATCGCAAGAAAAATTTAATTAGTGAGGTGATGGGTGTTAACTACACTTATTGTGGTGACCATTTCTTGATAGCGTCCATTTACAAAATCAGTATGTTACACGCCAAAAACAAATACAATGTTATAGGTCAATTCTATCTCAATAAAAAATGTAAATGCCTAGATTCATTTCAACTTTAATGTTAATAGTTAGGATTACCAGAAACTTTAGAAATGTTTGTTTGCTTGTATTTTCTAAACATGGGGAGTGAAGTGAGAAGAAAAGAAAAAAGGAGAAGAAAAGAGAGAAATGTACTGTGTCTTTAAAAGAAGGACATAAAGAAGACCCCTCCCCTAACACGTGAATTGACCCCGCATTGCTGGGGACCCGAGAAGGCAAGGTGCTCACACTGCAGTGTGAAGTGAGGGGGTGTTTATCACCTGAGGACGGCCTGATGCCCCAGGGTCCTGGTGTGCATTATAACTGCGTCTATGATCGAATTCAGGTGCTTCTGGCAGCAGAGATCAAAGTGAGGCAGAAATAATCTCTACAACATTCTGACAAAACTTAAAAGATGAAAGGAGGCCGTATAAAATAATTAATACAGCAAGAAAAAAGCAGAAGCTGCGTATGTTCAGAGAAGATTTTGATAAAAGCCTCTTTTATAAGTTATGTCATTTTCTGGAAGAGACAGTACATGGAACAAAATGCCACATCACTTTCCCAAGAAAATGTAAGATTATTTGAGATTTTCCCGTCCTTCTCTGTTTCTCAAGGGAATGTCATTTCAGTGACGATAAAATTCCCCATAATTCCTTATTACTTTTCAAGAGGTAACAATATAGATATCTTATGAGACATCGATAAGAAATAACTCCCACTTATCCCTAAGAAAACTACCTCGGTACATGTTTGACAGATTTTGTCAGGCATGGATCCCTGAAAATATCTTCGATTGCTCTCATTTAAAAAAAAGAACAACTCTGGAAATAGAACTATTAAATATTGCTCTCATCCTGTGCTGGGTGCTTGAGCAACAGGCCAGAAGTACATGTAGTTGAGGGCTACGTATTAAAGAGATCATATTTATGCTGCATTTTTTTTAGAAAAGACTTTATATGAAATTAATTTTATATAAGGAATTATATATAGATTGATTTTGTACAGGCATGTCCTATAGGTAAATATGGGAAATTTTATAAGGAGCTGTAGTGATCTTAAGTTCCATACATGGTGTAGTTCATGCTAATACAGCAGCGTGGAGACAGCACAGAACTTCCAGGGAGAAGACCCCACTCGGCAGACCTGCCCTAAACCTCATTCCACACTGTGTTGTGGGAATGAGAGCATGAACTGGGGATTCTCTGGGGGGCCAAAAGATATAAAATGTAGTGCAAATATGACTAAATTATACAACTACGTTCTGAGCAGAAATTTGCACTCCTTTGAGGCCATAGTTGCCCCTGGATTGAGTCCTTGTTGCTGAGTATGGGGCAACTCTCCTAGCTAAGCAGTCGAGGCTTTTTGGAGGCAGAAGGCACTGAGCTACCTTGGTCTTGGAGGACAGTGGGCTTTAGGTTGATGGAATGGGGAGAGTAGTTAGTGAGGAAGGGTGCCAGGTCGGCCTTCACCCTTTAGGGTTCTCACTGCCTACGGCTACATTTCCTCTCACTTGCTGATCACTAAACTGAGAATATGTTTTCCTATTATTTAGTGCAAGACATACTTTTCACACCTGTGTTTGTAGCTACTTTGGAAAGATCTAGCTTCCATTTCCTGTCTCAGTGGCATCTGTTCATTGAAACAAGACATCATGTTTTTATAATGTCTAGAACACACATCATATATTTCCACTTATATTCATCTCAGTGCCTAGCTGAAGAAGGGAGGTAGGTAAGTTAGTAAAGAACCAGGCCCCAAACACAGCTCTTTAATGACCTCTTAAAGGTGCTTATAGGAGTTGAAACTTCCCCCTGCCTAACCATCAGAAACAGAGAAGAGAAACTAAATGATGACACTTTGTTGAGATAAAACAAATTCACATCCCCACTCATGTCACCATTTCTTTCCTTTAGTCCCTTTAAGCTCTGTCACAGGGATTTACCACATGGAGCTTTTGTAGCCGATGCTTGATGGTCCTCCCGCTGGACTGTCCTCCCACTGGACTGTCAGCTTCTCAGTCGCTGGGTCGGCAGTATCCCCAGTGACTCATTCCACCCCTGCTCTATTCTAGGTGCTAAGTAAATGTTTAAAAATTAGAAGTAATATTTAAAAGCTATGGTAAGGATCAAAATTGTAATTTCTAACCTATTTTCTTTATCTTTGATCCTCATATGGCTCAGTTGTATAAAGCCTGTTTTATGTTAATATTCTATCAATACTTGAAACATTCAGGTTTATAATCGGCATTCATTGATTTGGTTTCTCTAATGAGTATCTTTTTAGCTTCCATTCACTGTACTTGATATTTAATGATTGTTTCTTGTATATATCATTTACCAATTCCATGTTCTTATTTTTCATGGGTAATTTGATTGCATTGTGATACATCAGGTACTTAATTTCAATTTCCGTTGTTTCTTCTCACTTTGAGTTTTCATCCTTTATTAACTTGCCACATTATTATTTCTACTTTTAATATTCAGAAACTAAAAATAGGAAAAAATATATTCTTTGAATCACGAATTGAGACCCTCTATGTTAAACTGGAGGTTTCCCCTACAGAATAAAACTGTAGTTTCCCAGAGCACAGTCCCGGTTCTCCCTTGGTCGCTTCTGCTTCGTTCCCTAAGCTGCCACCCACATCCAGACACACAGTGCCCCCACGTGAGATGCGACTGCATAGCCAGGTAATTAGACTCCTTGACTCCAGGTGCTCTGGTCACCACACCTTCACCAAACGGTTAATTACAGCAACCTCTTACAGAAATAACAAATAGTTGTTTGTGCTTATTGATGGAGTAAATATCTTAGCCTGGAATTCAAGATCTTTCTCAATATTCTGTGAATTTATTATTGAAAACTGTGTTCCATTGGTAATGAAGAATGGGGAAGATATTCAGGAAATTTATATTTCAGAACCAGTCATGCTGTTGGCTTTCTGTTTTGGGTGAGTGATATTTAGTATAAACACGACTTGGTTCCTGTGATTGAGGAGGTCATAGATTAATGGAGGAGGGGGCAGTTATTCCATTTAATGTAAATTCTTACAATAGAGTACAATGCCTGTAGAGGTAGAGATATGAAAAGATAAAGCATATATAAAATCCAGTAGCCACCTTCTGCCCATTAGGATGGCTACTTTAAAAAAAAATTAACAGAAAGTAAGTGTTGGTGAGGATGTGGAAAGATTGGCACCCTCCTGCTTTGCTGGTGGATGGGTATGTAAAATGGTGCAGCCACTATAGAAAACAATATAACAGTTCTCCCCATAATAACAGAATTACCCTATGATCCAGTAACTCCAGTTCTAGGCATATATCCCAAATAATTGAAATCAGATATTTATATGTGCAAATAGTTGTGTATTTATATATTTCTGCTCATAGCACCATTATTCACAGTAGCCAAAAAGTGGAATCAACCCAAATGTCCATTGATGATGGAAGGGATGCTCAAAATGTTGCATATATATATGCAGTGAAATATTTTTCAGCCTTAAAAAAGAAGGAAATTTTGCAGTATCTTACAACATGGGTGAATCTTGAGGAAATTATACTAAATGAAATAAGCCAGACAAAAAAAGGACAGATATGGTGTGATTCCACATATATGAAGTACTTAGAGTAATCAAATTCATAGAGACAGAATGGTGGGTGCCAGGGGATGGGGGAGGGGGTTGGGGGAGTGGTTGTTGAAGGGATGCAGAGTTTCAGTTTTGCAAGATGAAAAGAACTCTGTGCAAGGATAACTGGTGATGGTCGCACAATGATGTTTATTTAATACCACTGAACTTCACCCTTAAAAAATGGTTAAGATGGTAAATTCTATGTGTATTACCACAATTAAAAAAATAATCTGGTGAGAGCCAGTGATGATGTATCTACTAAGGAAACAGAAAACTAGATCAACTTGCCCAGTACGTCATTTTGATGGCTTTAGAACAGCTTGTAGGGCCAATGGCGCATCATTATTTCATCTAATAGTGGGAGCATCTTAACGTATAAACATTCTGTTTAATGTGAGATGTGGGTATGTGATAAGCATCACATTCAGTTTCTTGAGCAGCTTCACTGGTTTAAACATGAGTAGCTGCTCCAGTAGCTTGCGTTTCGACCCAAGAAACACTTGGGGTTGCCAAGCAACGTATCTCTGCTGTCAAGAAGAGCAAATCTGACATTAATTTTATATCTCCTAAGATGCTAGAAGAAATGTTGAATCTAAATGTTTTCCTTTTTACCTACTCTATTTAAAAACATAAACACTTGGATTGTCCAGAATGGTGCTGTGCTGTTTCTGCAGGAAGAGTGTTCCATGCGGCCGCGCCCATGTTTTGTTTTCTCTGCTAAAGCATACTCGGTCTTTCAGGAGACTGGGGGTAACCTGTAGACTGACACTGTGAGGACTAGTAGCTTTATATGAGAAGCTCTAAAATCACCCAGCAAAATAAAGCCACTAAATGGCAAACTTTCTTTAAGGATGGATTTTTAAATCCAGAGAGCTTCTTTTTGGTTAAGCTTAGGGGGAAAAAAAAAGACAATACTTAGATTATTTATTGTACTTCCTGTGCAGAGCAACAGAATAGACTGAAATGAGAGAACGTTCCCTTACTAATGCCTATGACCCACAAAAGTAGAGCCTGTGGGAAATGTACAACATTGACATTCCTCAACTGGATTGGCCAACGATTCCTAAATAAGAAAGGGGATTCTTTTTCCTTCCAGAGCAAGAGCTGTGTGTTTTGCTCTGACTACAGTCTTCACTGTATTTAAATGACTGTATCTAGAGCAGAGCAGTGAAGAATATAGTTAAGCATGTGACTAATTTTGACACTCACTTTTTTTTTCTCTCTCTAAATGCCAAAAATCAGGTTGGTGGGAAGTCCTAGCACCAGGATTTCTTCAACCTAAATTCTTCCCTTTCCTGGGAGCCCACATGGTTGATCCATCCAGCCCCCAGTCTTCATGGTTCCTTCCCTCTGTGATTCCAGTAAATTTCAATTCCACACTAACAGCTTCCACCTATGGGCACACCAAGTAGGGGCCAGCCTCTGAAATCTTTGCTCTCTATGCTTATCTGTGGCCATACATCTCCTCCTTTCCTCCCTCACCCCATTTAGCCACAGTGGCTACTCCAGACCTCCACCACTCTAGAATTCCTCTTTTTATTTTTTAAGATTTTATTTATTTATTTGACAGAGAGAGAGAGAGAGAGAGATCACAAGTAGGCAGAGAGGCAGGCAGAGGGAGAGCGGGAAACAGGCTCCCCGCTGAGCAGAGAGCCCGATCCAGGGCTTGATCCCAGGACCCTGAGATCATGACGGGCCAAAGGCAGATGCTTAACCCACTGAGCCACCCAGGCACCCCTCTAGGATTCCTCTTTAACTGCTCTCCACTTCTGTGTGTATTCATTTTTAGCTGTTCCTTTCCTGTTTCTGCCCAAAGCTAAAGAACTTTCTCCATCTGTGCCTAGTTCCTTCTACAACCCAGAGACCCTTTCTTAACTAGAAGGCCTGGGTTAGGATCCTACCTATATGCTTAGATGCTCTATGACCTTGGGAAATTAGCTGGCCTCTGTACTCCAGCTTCCTGCCAGCAAAAGGCAGTTAGTAACGTACCTACCTCCTATATTATGAGGAGTCAAGGAAAGACTGTGTGTAAAGCACATTGACCAGTGCCTGGCACATAGTTCAGTCCATGTTCAATGCTGTGGTGCTTAACTTCAGCACCTTCACTTCTGTGCCTCTGGTGCTGCCTCTGGGTCCCTGGGTGTCCCATTCACGTGCCCCCTTGCTTCCTGCCCACGACCTTAGCAGTCAGCCCTTCCCACACCACTTCTTTACTTGCTTTCCAACCTCTCAGTCTCCAGTAGCTCTTCCTTCAGACAAGCCTTACTTGATTTTACATCCCCTCCCAACACACAGACACCAGCTCAAGTGTGATAGTTCACCCCCATCTTCCTGTAGCTCCCAGACTTCCCCTCTGTGATAGTTTCCTGTGTCAACATGGCTTGGCACCCAGTTATTCCTTTAAACACTGCTCCTGGTGTTGCCATGGACATATTTTGTAGATGTGGTTAATATCTATAATCAGTTGACTTTAAGTAAAGGAGATTATCCCCTAAAATCTGGATGGACCTCATCAAATCATTTCAATAGCCATAAGAGCAAAACTGAGGGGCGCCTAGGTGGCTCAGTCATTTAAACGTCTGCCTTCGGCTCAGGTCATGACCCCAGGGCCCTGGGATCAAGCCCGCATCAGGCTCCCTGCTCAGCAGAGAGCCTGCTATTCCCTCTTCCTCTGTCTGCTGCTCTGCCTACTGGGCTCTCGCTCTATCTCTCTAATAAATAAATAAAATCTTTAAAAATAATAAAAAATAAAAAAGTTTTTAAAAAAAGAGCAAAACCGAGGGTTCCCTGAGGAAGAAGAAGTTCTGCCCCAAGGCTACAACGTGGACTCCTGCCTCAGAGTTTCCTCCCTGCAGGCCTGCAGTATGGATTTTGGACTTGGTAGCCCCTATAACTGTATTGGTCAGTTCCTTGAAATAAATCTCTCTCTGCGTATGTGTGTGTGTGTATCTCTCTGTGGATGTGTACCTATAGATACGCATACATGCACTTGTATGAAAACATGTATGCATGCACACACATGTATAAATGTGTTCATTTTCTACTGCTTCTGTTTCCTGGGAGAGGCCTGACTGACTCAGCTTCTCCTAGCATGCACATGCTGCATTGCACTCTGCTTGTTTTTTGAATCTCCTCTGACAACTCCCTGCAGGCAGGAGCCACAGCCATCCATATGCCTGTCCCACAACTCAATTTACATTGAATGAATGAATGCTGGGGAAAGTCAGTCAGAACGTATAATGTCATATCCTTGCGCGTAATAAAAATGCTTATGTATAGAGAGGCACTCTCCTCATTGGCAGATGATTTCTTATCACCCCTACAGATAGAGTCCACACAGAACAATCTCTCTCTTACTCCTTTTCTTGGCCATTAGGGGGCAAAGTTGTTACCTTCACCTTCCACTTTGCCCACTGGCTTCAGAGATACTTGAGATCATGATTTATCCTTTTCACTTCTCTATGACTCATGGTGGGATTTAGCTCTTTAATTTTCCTACATATGTATCTTTTGGATGAGAACAGTTCATAAAGAGCTGTTAAAAGCTGGATGACTCTTTTTCCTACTTCATCCTTCATAAGAATTTTTCTCTTCCTATAATAGGATTCTTTGAAAATTTTGGCAAGAGGTTTGTTTTGAAGCCCAGGCTGAGGCCAGATAAACTCATGAGGATGCTGGTGTAGATTTGTGATGTATATTTACTTGAAGGTTCAGATTTCTCTTTAATGTTCCATTTTTATTTTCAGTTTAGAAGTTGTATTGCGCTGATAATTGTTTCTGTTATTTCTTAGTTGATTGATCTGTCTAGTACAAAGCCAAACCCTGTTGTTCTTCCTGATACTCACTGCTGAGGGGGCCACCAGTACTTAGAAATCATCTTTTGACACTGCCAGCACTGATAAAGATGCTATTTCTGAGCTGGCACTGTGGGTCCACAAAACAATTAGGACTGGTTGGATCTCTTTCTGCATGATGTAATGTATTTTGTCAAAGTTGGAACATGTTGAAACTATGAACTTGGGCAGTTCCTTGAATTGTTTGGATTCAGGGACACTTGAGGAACTAAAAATAACTTTGCAGGGAGAGAAATGTATTGGGCATTTCTCCTTTTGGAAGGAACTCTATTCATTCTGCCTCCTGATTTTTGGGAAATAGTGTCTTTGTTTCTAGTCCAAGGGGAGACCAGTGTGATCAGGCAGTGGAGGCCAGTGTTCTGTGTCTTCCAAGGATCCTGTCCAGTCTTCGTGCCTCTCTGGCCCTGAGAGAGAAGGGCTCAGCACCAAGAAAGAGGGGAATAGAGGGCTGAACTAAAGGGGATCATTAGAGCTTTAGAGCGATATCTTCAACTAAGGACTGAGAAAGCAGGAGGTGAGGTTGTACTACAGAGATAAGGACAAAGAGAGGCTTAGGATATGGAGGTGATCTGGGTTTGAACTTAAGTCATTTAATCGACATTAAGCAATGTTATCCTCACCAGAACGTAAGCTTTGTGCATTTCCCATGCAGATTGACAAGGCATAGATGTGATTGCCACACAAAGCCTGGAAGAGAGCCAGGATATTAGATTGAGTTTCCCCATCCTAACAATAGCTTAGTCTGGCTTTCCCATAGAAAGAATGTGAACTTAGAGTTAAGCTCTAATTGTGAATCCCAACTTTGTAAAACAAGAGTTATGGAATCACCTTGAAAATGGGAGTAATAATTTCATCCTGCCTGTGACATGGTGTGGTTTTAAAGATGGGCACTACAAAATCAAACTATTGGGACTATACCAAAATGAAAAACTTTACACAGTGGGGGAAACCAGCAATAAAGCAAAAAGACAACCCACTGAAAGGGAGAAGATATTGGCAAATGATATATTTGGTAAGGATTAATATCCATAATATATAAAAAACGTATGCAACTCAACACCAAAAAATAATCCAACTGAAAAATGGGCAGAGGATCTAAATAGACAGTTTTCAAAGGAAATTATATGGGTAACCAACAGACACATGAAAAGATGCTCAGTGTCACTAATCATCAGGCAGATGCAAGCCAAAACCACAATGAGATATTACCTCAAACCTGTCAGAATGGCCAAAACCCAGAACACAAGAAACAGCTAGTATTAGTGATTCTGTGGAGGAAAAGGAACTCTTGTGCACTGTCAGTGGGATTGAAACTCTTACACCCACTGAGGAAAACAATATAGAGGTTCCTCAAAAAAAAAAAATTACCATATGATCCAGTAATTCAAGTCCTAGGTATTTACTCAAAGAAAAAAATAGGAGATAAATATCTCTTAAAAATATTGCCAAACTCTATAAACTTGAGTTCTTAAGTTTTCATGGACATAAAACAGAATAATATAAAAAGTTTGTTTTCATGGGTACTATTCTTTGAAAGCTTCCTCTGCATGGACAAAGTAAAGTAAATATATATAAAGCATTTTTTTGTGAAATATTGAACATTTGCTAGACTGTTAATTATCTACATCAATTCCCACTGTTGATAAAGTGCACCAGATAATTATAAAAAAACAAACAGAACACTGATTGGAAAGATATATACACCCTTATGTTTATTGCAACATTATTTATAATAGCTAAGATATGGAAGCAACCCAAGTGTCCACCACTAGATAAATGGATAAAGAAAGTATCGTATATATACATACACATATACATATATATGGTGGAATTGTGCTCAGCTATAAAAAGAATAAAATCTTGCCATTTGCAATGACATAGATAGACCTAGAGGGTATAATGCTAAGTGAAACAAATCTGTCAGAGAAAGACAAATACCATATGATTTCACTCATATGTGGAATTTAAGAAATAAAATAAATGAGAAAATTAAAAAGAGACAAAAACCCAGATTTAAATATTAGAGCACAAACTGGTAGTTGTCAGAGGGGAGGTGGGTGGGGGGGATGGGTGAAATAGATGAAGGGGATTAAGAGTACATTTATCATGATGGGCATTATACACCTGAAACTCATATAACACTGTGTGTTAATTATAGTTGAATAAAAAAGAAGATGGGCACCACAAGAAGATAAAATTATAGGCCAATATTCCTGATGATGTTTGATGCAAAAATCCTCAACAAAATGCTAGTAAATGGAACTCAAGAGCATATTAAAAAGATCATACACCAAGATCAAGTGAGATTAATCCCTGGGATGCAAAAATGATTCAGCATATCCAAATCAGTAAATGTGACATGCCACATTAACATAATGAAGGATTAAAAATTATAATACTATTGCAATAGATGCAGAAACAGCATTTGAAAAATTCATTCGTGATTAAAAATTCTCAACAAATTGTAGAAGAAATGTACCTCAACATAATAAAGGCCATGTTTGGCAACCCCACAGCTAATATCATACTCAATGATGAAAAGTTAAAAGCCTTTCCTTTAAGATCACGAATAAGACAAGGATGCCATAAGAATAAGACCCTTTCCATTTCTATTCAACTTAGTACTGAAAATCCTAGCCATAGCAATTAGGCAAGGAAAAGAAATAAAAGGTATCCAAATTGGATTAGAATCCAAGAAGTAAAATTATCTGTTTGCAAATGACATGATATTATGTGTGAAAACCCAGAAGACTCCACCAAAAAATTGTTAGAACTATTGAATGAATTTAGTAAAATTGCCAGATACAAAATCAACATACAAAAATTAGTTGCAGGGGTGCCTGGGTGGCTCAGTTAGTTCAGCATCTGACTCTTGATCTCAGCTCAGTTCTTGATCTCAAGGGTTATGAGTTCAAGCCCCGCATTGGGTTCTAGGCTGGATGTGGAGCCTACTTTAAAAAACAAACACTGGGGCACCTGGGTGGCTCAGTCGTTAAGCGTCTGCCTTCGGCTCAGGTCATGGTCCCTGAGTCCTGGGATAGAGCCCTGCATCAGGCTCCCTGCTCTGCAGGAAACCTGCTTATCCCTCTCTCTCTGTGTGTTTCTCTCTGTCAAATAAATAAATAAAATATTTAAACAAAACAGTTGCATTTTTATATACTAACAATGAACTGTTCTTCAAAGAGAAATTAAGAAAGCAATTCCATTTAAACTGTACACTGAAAACTTACAAGACACTGATGAAAGAAATTGAAGAAGACCCAAATAAATGGAAAGATATTTCATGCTCATAGATTAGAAGAATTTAATATCGTGAAAATGTTCATGCTACCCAAAATTATCTACAGATTTAATCCAGTATTTCTCAAAATCCAATGACATTTTTGTCAGAAGTAGAAAAAACTATCCTAGGGTACCTGAGTGGCTCAGTGGGTTAAAGCCTCTGCCTTCGGCTCAGGTCATGATCTCAAGGTCCTGCGATTGAGGCCTGTATTGGGCTCTCTGCTCGGCAGGGAGCCTGCTTCCTCCTCTCTCTCTGCCTGCCTCTCTGCCTACTTGTGATCTCTCTCTCTTTGTCAAATAAATAAAAATGTTAAATAGAAAAAACTATCCTAAAACTTGTATGGAACCACAAAAGACCCTGAATAGATAAAACAATATTGAGAAAGAAGGACAAAGCTGAAGACAGTACACATTCTGATTTCAAGCTATATATGAAGCTATAGCGCTAATCAAAACAGTATGTTAGTGGCATTAAACAGACACTCTTTGTATATGATCAATTAATTTAGGATGTAGGAGCCAAGAATATACAATGGGGAAAAGACAGTTTCTTCAGTAAATGGTGTTGGAGAAACTGGACCCCTATCTTACACTATACACAAAACTCAAAATGGATTAAAGAGTTAAGTTTTGTGTCTTAAGCTTAAGACAACACAAAGAAAAAAAATAAGTGGTTCTACATCATACTCAAAAGCTTCTGCATAGCAGAGGAAAGTATCAACAAGATGAAAAGGCAGCCTACAAAAGATATTTGCAGCCACATGCCTGATGAGGGGTTAATATCCAAAATTTATATGGAAATCATACAACCCAATAGCAAAAAAACAAATAACCCAATTTAAAAATGGACAAAAAATCTGAATAAATATTTTTCTAAAGAAAACATACAAGTGACCAACAGGTACATGAGAAGGTGGTCAACAGCCTTAATCAGGAAATACAAATCAAAACCAAAGTGAGATATCACCTCATGCCTATTAGGATGGCTACTATCAAAAAAAGACGAGATGGGATGACAAATGATGATGAACATGTGGGGGAAAAGGGGTCCCTTGTGAGCTTGTGGTGGGAATGTAAACTGGTACAACCACTAAGGAAAAAGGAGGGATGTTCCTCAAGAAATGAAAAATAGAACTATTATATGATTTAATAATTCTACTAGATATATATCCAAAAGAAAGGAAAACAGACTATCCAAGAGATATCTGCACTCCCATGTGCACTGTAGCATTATTTACAATAGCCAAGATATGGAAACAACCTAAGTGTCCATCAACAGATGAATGGATAAAGAAAATGTGATACACACACACACACCAGAATATTATTCATCCATAAAAAAGGAAATTCTGCCATTTTTGACAATATGGATAAACCTGGCTGGCATTATGCTAAGTGAAATAAACCAGACAGAAAAAGATAAATATCGTATGATCTCACTTATATGTGGAATCTAAGGGGAGGAAATGTCAATTTCATAAAAACAGAATGGTAGTTGCTAGGAACTGGGGATGGGGGGAAATGGGAAGATGCAGGCCAAAAAGGAAAAATTCTCAGTTGTAAGAAAAGTTAAGTTCTGAGACTATTGGTGACCGTAGTTATTAATATGGTATTATATATTTGAAAGTTGCTGAGACTAGATATTAAGCATTCTCACCACAAAAAAAAAGAGTTAACTGTATGAGGTAACAGATGTGCTAATGATCCTGACCTTGGTAATCATTCCATGATGTATACATATATCAAATCATCATGTTGTACACTTTAAATATATATTATTATATTTGTCATTTACTCCTCAGTAAAACTAGGGAGAAAACATTATTCAACAAATGCTTTTATTGGCTATTTGCTGTATGCCATATGCTTAGTACAGCTATACATAGCAACCTGAAAAGACCTCATCTCCAGTTTCTGAGAGCTGCAGTCTGCTGGGGTGATCAACAATGAAGCAGACATTTTAAGATGCTATAATGGAAGTGTGTACTGAGAAAGTGAGCCTATTGGACAAGTGTGTAGTTTTCTTGGGACATTGGAAAGGTGGTGAAGAAGGGGAGACTAGCTTGAAAGAACACCAGAATTTATCAGATGGAACAGACAGACAGAATAGCAGAGTGAATTCACAGAGGCCTGATGTGTGAGAACCCAGAAGGATTAGACCCTAAGGGGAGCACTGCCATGCAAGGGATTCAGTACTAAAGGTAATGCAACGACCCAGTGGATGGAACCTTCATAAAAGAAGGTTCAGCAAGGAATGACTCAGATTTGTGAATTAAAGAAGATCACATGAATGGCAGTATAGAGAGTGGATTGGGGAAGGTAAAACTAAAGGAGAGGAGATCAGAGAGTAGCCCAGGGACAAGTAGCAGGTGACGAAATTGGACAGTGGCCAGATGGGGAGGAAGGGCTGGGTATAAGAGATCTTCAGGATTATCACATTTTCTAAATTGTAAAGCACCCTAGAATGGAAGGAGAAGAACAGGTATCATTGCATATAAGTGAAATCTTGATACTATTGATTTTTTTTAAGAGAACTACTTTATGGTATGTGAATTATATCTCAATAAAAAGGAAAAAAAAACCTGTCAATGTCTGCATAAGCAAAGATGAAGAAAATCTCACTTCTCCAAATCAGGTAGTGAATATCTCTTAATCTGTGGCAATTTTAATTTTTTCTTCTTTTTCTTACCATTATTTAAAATTTTTGATGACAGCTATTTAACACTTGTGCAATTAGTACATATATAAAAGAATGCCATGTTGCATTCGTCTGTGTTTATCAAAAAGGACCATCTTACAGCTTTGATTTTTCTGTGTCTCAGTGTTTCGCTCATATATAAAAATGATCACATACTAAATATATTCAGTGATTGGGATGCATGGGTGTCTCAGGCAGTTAAGCATCTGCCTTCAGCTCAGGTCATGATCCCAGGGTCCTGGGATGGAGCCCCACTTGGTCTCCCTGCTCAGCAGGGAACCTGCTTCTGCCTCTGCCTCAGCCTGCCGCTCCCCCTGCTTGTGCTCTTTCTCTCTCTCTCTGTCAAATAGATAAATAAAATCTTCTAAAAAAATATAAATAAATAAATAAATATAGTGAGTGATTAAATGGGAAATTTGAGAAAGAAGAAACCTTTCCTCTTTCCTTTCCTCTCTGATGCCTTTCTATTCTAAATCAAAAGATGACTCCAATTTGAAAGGAGATTGGGAATGATAAAACAAAGGCGTTCAAACCACTGCCCTAAAGATGGGCCTTGTAGAGCATTTCTTTATTCCAAATGTTTTGGCAAGCACAATTTTACAGAATGATGGACCCTCTGTACACTTTCCCTAGTTTGTAAATATTTAGTACCATGGTTACTCGTAAATCCAGAGATTGCCATGGAACCATTTTTTCGCTGGCAGTCTATTTTTTCATCTGGAATGACACTAAGATTCAGAAAGGACTGGCTGTCATTTAGCTCTGTTATTGGGGAGAACTGTAGTTCTGTTTTTCTGGCATCGGACCAGGGCCCAGACTTTGTGGGATAATATCCTATTAGTCTATTCACAATTGGAGTTATATGCCAAAAATTTTGGTTCATGACGGCAACCTTTTCTGAAGACCGATTTCCTTATGCAACAGAATGCAGGTGGTCATCTATTTAGAATGCATTTCCCCATTGTTCCACATATCATCATTATTTAAACAATGAGATTCCACTTGTTTGGGAAACGATGCTCTTTCAGTTGCTGGTGGAAGGTAACTGTGAGTGACAGGAGGACAAAATGAGCCATGACTAGTGAAGGAAGGTATACTGCTCCTAGGACAATGGTTTTGGAAGCCCCTTTTGCTTATGTTTGGTGTGGGGTGCTAATTTTGCGAAGCAGAAAATACTCTCTTCAGAACACAATGGAGTCATACGTGGTCATTTAAATTATGATGAAGGAGCCAAGAATATACAATGGGGAAAGGATAATCTCTTCAATAAATGATGAGGAAAGTGGACAGCCACATGCAAGAGAATGCTGTCTTGCACCACACACAAAAATCAACTCAAAATGGATTAAAAGATTTGAATATAAAACCTGAACCCATTAAACTTCTAGAAGAAAACATAGGAGGTAAGCTCCTTCATGTTGGTCTTGGCAACGATTTTGTTTTTAGTTTGATGATAAAAGCAAAGGCAACAAAAGAAAAAAAAGTGAGACTACATCAAACTGAAAAGCTGTGCAGCAAAGTAAGCTATCAACAAAATGAAAAGGCATCTTACAGAATGGGAGAAAATATTTGCAAAGTATATATCTGATAAGGGGTTAATATCCAAAATATGTAAAGAACACATACAAATCAACAGAAAACAACAGTTTGATTAAAAAATGGGTAGAGGAATTGAGTGGAAATTTTCCCAATGAAGACATACAGATAGCCAACAAGTACATGAAAAGGTGCCTAACATCACTAGTCATTTGGGAAATGCAAATTGATACAACAATGAGATAATCACCGCATACTTGTTAGAATGGCTTTCACCAAAAAGACAAGAGATAACATGTGTTGGTGAGGATGCTGAGAAAAGGGAACCCTCATGCACTGTTGGTGGGAATAAATACTGGTGCAGCCACTATGGGAAATAGTATGGAGGTTCCTCAAAAAATGTAAAATAGAACTGCCCTATGATCCAGTAATTCCATTTTTGGGTATAAATCTGAAGGAAATGAAATCACTGTCTCAGAAAGATATCTACACTCCCCTGTTCATTTCAGCATTATTTAAGTAGCCAAGACAGGCAAGCAACCTAAGTATTCATTGACAGGTGAATCAATAAAGAAAATGTGAGACACACACACACACACACACACACACACACACACAGGAATATTATTTAGCCATAAAAAGAAGGAAATCCTACCATTTATGACAATGTGGATGAACATCATTTTAAGTGAAATAAGACAAAAAAGACAAATACTATATGATCTCATTTATATGTGGAATCTTAAAAAATTGCTTGTAGAAACAGAATAGGTTGGTGTGATTGTCTGAGGCAGAGTGGGGGTGGGGGGATGGAGAAATGGGTGAAAGTGATCAAAGGGTATATAAAATTCCAGTTATAAATAACTCCTGGGCATGTAATTTTTAGAAAGGGAAAGAAAATGGAGGTCAGGAATAGGGGAAGTGATGGACCATTACTCCTGTCATACAGGAGGGTTGGCTTTATTTTTATACTTAGATAAAACTCCAGGACCCTTGACAATACTGGGGTAAACCTTTCTGCTGGTTGGTTGATCATTGCTATCATGGAACCTTCGCTGTTCATCTTTTCAGCATGCTCTGTGACCATGAGTTTTGCTTAGCCATGGCGGGAGGATCAAGGTAGGGTCTTGCCCCTGTCATAAGGTGGGCAAAATAAAGTCCAAGAAGAGAGCAGGATTTGAGCATCCCCTGGAAACCTCTATTGAAAGGAGTAGGAACATGCTTAGATTTTAAATGCAAGCATACCTCGAAGATACAGCAGGTTTTGTTCTGCAACAAGTGAATACACAAAAAAGGTGATGAATGAATTTTGTTGGTTTCCCATTTCGTATGAAAGTTGTGTTTACACGATACTGTGGTCTATTAAGTGTGCAATAAATACCATTATGTCTAAAAAATATACATAACATCATTAAAAAACACTTAATTGCTAAAAAATACTGTTATCTGAGCTTTCAGTGAGACATAATCTTTTTGCTAGTGGAGGGTCCTACCTTGATGTTGATGGCTGCTGACCGATCAGGGGTGATTGCTGAAGGGTAGGTGGCTGTGCCAGTTTCTTAAAATAAGACAACACTGAAGTTTGCCACATCAATGGACTTTTGCTTTCATGAACAATTTCTCTGTAGCTTGTGATGCTGTTTGGTAGCATTTCACTCACAGTAGAACTTCTTTCAGAACTGGAGTCAATCCTTTCAAACCCTGCTGCTGCTTTCTCTGCTAAGTTGATGTAAGATTCTAAATCCTTTGTGGTCATCGCAATAGTCTTCGCGGCATCTCCACCAGGAACAGGTTCCTTCTCAAGAAACCAATTTCGTGGCTCATCCAGGAGAAGCAGCTCCTCATCCATTCAAGTCTGATCATGAGACGGCAGCAACATGTCCTATCTTCTCACCCCACTTCTAACTCCAGTTCTCTCACTGTTTCCACCACCTCTGCGGTGACTGCCTCTGCTGACACTTCGATCCCCCCTCCAAGTCCTCTGGGACAGTGGGAACCAACCTCTCCCAAACTCCTGTGAATGTGGCTATCTTGACTTCTTCCCATGAATCCTGAATGTTGTTAAAGGCATCTTGAATGGTGAATCCTTTCCAGAAGGTTTTCAGTTGTCCAGATCCATCAGAGGAAGAATGTGTCCCTTAGAGAATAAGACTTGAAAGTCAAAATTATTCCCTGATCCAGGGTCTGCAGGATGGATGTTGTGTCAGTGGGCATGACAACAACATTGATCTTGTACGTCTCCGTCAGAGCTCTTGGATGACCAGCCGTGTTGTCAGTGAGCAGTCAGATTTTGAAAGAAATCTTTTTTTCTGAACAGGTCTCAACAGTGGGCTTCCAATATTCAGTAAACCATGTTGTAAACAGGTGTGCTGTTATCCATACCTTGTTGTTTGATTTATAGAGCACAGGCAGAGTAGATTGAGCATAATTCTTAAAAACCCTAGGATTTTCGGAATGGTCAGTGAGCTTTGGGTTCAACTTCAAGTCATCAGCTGCGTTAGTCTCTAAAGAGAGTCAGCCTGTCCTTTGAGGCTTTGAAGCCAGGCATTGACTTCTCCTCTCTAGCTCTGAAAGTCCTCGATAGTATCCTCTTTCGGTAGAAGGATGTCTTGTCTACATTGGAAACCTGCTGTGGGGTGTAGCCACCTTCCTTGCTATCATAGCTGGACCTTTTGGAGAACTCACTGCAGCTTCTCCACCAGTGTTTGCTGCTTCACCTTGTACTTTCTGTTATGGAGCTGGCTTTTTCCCTTCAACCTCATGGACCAGCCTTTGCTAGCTTCAGACGTTCCTTCTGCAGCTTCATCACCTCTCCCAGCCCTCCCAGAATCACAGAGAACCAGGGCCTCGCTCTGGATCAGGCTTTGGCTTAAGGGAATGCTGGGGCTGGTTTGCTCTTCTCTCCAGACCACTCGAACTTTCTCCATATCAGCAGTAAGGGTATTTCGTTTTCTAATTTGTATGTTCACTGGAGTAACACTTTTAATTTCCTCCAGTAACTTTTTTTTCCATTTATAATTTGGTTACCTATTTGGTCTAAGAGGCCTAGCTTTTGTCTTGTCTGGGCTTTTAACATGCCTTCCTCACTAAGCTTAATCATTTCTAGCTTTTCATTTAAAGTGAGAAACATGCAACTCTTTTTTTCACTTGAACACTTAGAGGCCACTGTAGGGTTATTTCATTTGTCTGTTTCAATATTGCATCCCAGGGAACAGGAGGCCCAAGGAGGAGAGAAATGGGGGAACAGCCAGTCGATAGAGCAGTCAGAACACATGCAACATTTATTGCTTAATTTCACCATCTTATATTGGTGCTTTTGTGGTGCCCCAAAATAATTATAGTAACATCAAAGATTACTAATCACCGGTCGCAATTACAAATAATAACAAAAAAGTTTGAAATTATAAGAATTGCCTAAATGTGACACAGAGACACAAAGTGAGCAAATGCATTTGGAAAAATGGCAATGATGGACTTGCTTGACCCAGGGTTATGACAGACCTTTGATTTGATGCAATGGAATGAAGGAGGTCTGTCTGTAGTTAATTCTTCCATGGTCTCTCATCCTAGAATAGCTGTGGTTAGCAGACAGATCATAGTCCACTATTAGGGGAGAAACTGCAGTTCTGTTTTTCAGTAAAAAGGCAGATGTAAAGTTCTTAGACAAGGAATATAGTAGCCAAAGTGATCATTTTTAATACATTTGAGTCAGATCAAGTCCTACTCCACTCTCAGATATCCAAAGTTTTTTCAGAGTCAAGCCAGAGTCCTTTTGGAGTGGGGCTGTTAAAATTTTTATTATTTTTTTACATAATCTCTACGCCCAACACAGGGCTTGAACTCACAACCCCGAGATGCAGTCACATGCTCTACTGGCTTGAGCCAGCCAAGCACACCGGAGTTGCATGTTTTTTTCTTTTTAATTTTTAATTTAAATTCAACTTAATTAACATATAGTGTATTATTAGTTTCAGAGGTAGAATTTAGTGATTCATCAGTTGCTCATTACATCAAGTGCCCTTGTTAATACCCATCACCCAGTTACCCCGTCCCACCACCCACCTCCCCTCCAGCAACCAGAGGCCTTATTGAAACGGTCGCCATGTTATGGGACCCTCCTCCTCCTTGAGTGTCTCCCTCACTCACTCTGCTCCGGCCACTGCAGCCTCCTTGCTGTTCGCTCTGCCCACACAACAGGCTCACTCCTGCTTGAATTCTCTCGAGCTCTTTCTTCCCCCAGACCTACAAGTCCTCTTTTTAAGCCTTTGTCAAATTGCCCCTTCCCAACGAGGCCTGCTCCGATCAACTCCCATTAATGACAGCCTTCACCCCTCAGCACACCAAAACCTCTTCTTGTTGCTTTAGCTCAAGCATTTTGCACCATCTAGCATACTTACTGGTTATTTGTATTTAATTTATACCTGTAATTTACTTATTTTAATGTGTACTGAGTGTCCTTGTCTCTTTTCTTCACTGATGTATCCCAAGTGCCTGAAACAGTGCATGGCACATAGTAGGCCCTCAAGTAGATGGCAGATGGAATGCGCTAAACACTCAATGTGTCAGTTTTCCCATCTGCCTTTATGATATTCCTTGTGTGTGCCACGGGGATTCCATGAACAGAAAAGCATGGTGATGTTTTAGAGTGCTTGAGGCCCCAGGTTATAATCTTGTAGATTGAGTAACAATAACGGCATAATTGATGGTAACATTGACTTCTTATTCCATGCCAGGCATTGAGCTAAGCTCTTTCCAGTCATGGAGATAGCTGTTGGTAAGGGAAGCTGAGGCCTATACAGTTTGGAAAATAACAGTACAGGTTTGAACCCAAGTCACCTGGACTCAGAAGCTCAGTTTTGACCAGTATGGCGTATGCCTCCTGCCCTGGGTTGATGTTACACCTGAGGCAACAAGCAGGGGTGCTGGCAGAGCTCAAACAGCAGGGTAGGAGCACAGATACTCAGATCAGGACACCATTGGGGTCGAGCCAGCTGCCTCCAAGGCCATGGCAGGACAGAGCAGTATCTTTCAGAGGGACTCAGGCCATCCTGAGGCATCTGGCACAGACAAAGCATCAAGGGCTGGGGCCCAGCTTGCTGGGAGCTCCTGGGGCCCAGGGCTCTGAAACATGCCTCACTGGACTCCCCAGCTTGAGAAGCCCGGTGCCCACTCACTTCCCACTTGCTTGACTGTCCCTCTAGATGACTTTAAACAGAGTTTATTTTTCTTATTTCACCACAAAAGCAATACATGTTCACTGGAGAGAATTTGGAAAACACCCGTGTGTGCCCAGCGCAAAATAAAATCCTCCCTCATTCAACCCATCAGAGATGTGGATCAGGAGCAGAATGATTACAGCTAATATTTATTGAGCTCTTACTGTGTTCTAAATGCTACACTGAGCACTTAATGCAGACGTTCTCATTTTAAAGACCCTCACCATGAGCCTGTGAGGTGGGACATCATTTTCTCCATTGCGCTGATGAGAAAAATGAGGCACAGGGCAGTTAGATGACCTCCCAAGACTACACTGCTGGTGAATCATACACATAGGCTTCCAACTGGAACATTAAAGTGACTCCAAAACATGTATTTTAGATGTATATGTGTGTGCATGCTTTTAAAATGTAAATCTATAAATGTAAACTGCCTAATTCAAAGACAAGACTAGAAAGACTAATAAAAATTAATTGGTGCGTGGCTGTGGGCAGTGACAAATGAATACAAGGTTTCTTTTAGGGACCATGAAATGTTCTAAAATTACATCATGGTGATAGCCCACACAACTCTGTAAATATACTAAAAACCATTGAATTGTACTCCTTAAGTGGGTGAAGTTTATGGTATATAACTTGTATCTCAATATAGGTTTTAAAACAACTCCGCCAAGGGGCGCCTGGGTGGTGCAGTTGACTGTCTCCTACTCTTGGTTTCGGCTCAGGTTGTGATCTCAGGGTGGTGAGATCGAGCCCCATGCAGGGCTCCTCACTCATCAGGGAGTCTGCTTGAGTTTCTCTCACTCTGTCTTTCTGTCCCCCAACTCTCTCTTTTTCCTTCTCTCACTCTCAATAGATAAATAAACCATAAACTACAAAAACTAGCCAAATCCCTTAAAAACTAAATGTGTAAGCAGTTTAAAAACAAACATCCCTTAAAAACTAAATGTGGAGGGGGAGCGGCAAGATGGCGGAGGAGTAGGAGACCGATTATCATCAGGTCCCAGGA
>LNAC01001372.1:0-216742 GCA_002007465.1 Ailurus styani | reverse complement strand
TTGGGCAAAAAAAAAAAAAAAAAAAAAGAATAGTCAAAGATTTCAACCAACACTTCACAAAAGAAGATACAGAAATGGCTAAAACATACACGACAAGATTCTCAATATCATTAATCATCAGAGAAATGCAACTTAAAACCAGCATGTGCTTAACTCTATACACCTATTGGAAGAGATAACATGCCATAGATAGAATGTCATATGCTAACAAGTATGTGAAGCAACTGTAATTCTTAAGCAGTCTGGTGATTTCTTGCAAGGTTAAGTGTAAACTTACTATACGACTCATCAGTTCTACCCGTAAGTATTTACCTAAGATAAATGAAAGTAAATATCCATGAGAAAATCTGTACATAAATGTTCATAGCAACATTATTCACAATAGTCAAAAAGTAGAAACAACCAAATGTCTGTCAACTGGCAAATGAGTGAACAAGTATTGGTGTATTGGATATACTACTGTAATGGAATACTACTCAGCAATAAAAAGGAAAGAACTGCATACAACATGAATGAAATTCAAAAGTTGACTGAGAGCATCCAGAAACAAAAGAGTACATATTCTAAGATCATATAAATGCTATATATTTTTCTAGAGTATATATATATATATATATATAGTATATATGTGTATGAAACTCTAGAAGTCTAGTTTATAGTTATAGAAAACAGATTAGTATTTGTCTCAAATTTTGGGCAGGGATAAGGTTTGAGTCTGAAAATAAGGGAATTTTCAGAATTGACGGTAATGTGCTAATGTGCTATATCTTAATTAGGGTGATGGTTTTAGAGATGTATAAATTTGTCAAAACTCACTAATCATGGATGGACCTGAGGGCATTATGCTAAGTGAAATAAATCAGAAAAAGAAAGACAAATACTGTATGATCTCCAGTATATGTGGAATCTAAAAAAGAGTTGAACTCATAGAAAAAGAGATCAGAGTTGTGGTTGCCAGAGGCAGGGGTTGGAGGTGGGGGAATTGTATGAAGGTGGTCAAAGGTGCAATTTTCCAGCTATAAGATTAATAAGCACTAGGAATGTAATTCCTGCCATGATGACTATAGTTAACACTGCCCCATGATCTAACTGAAAACGGCTAAGAGTAAAATCCTAAAACTTCTCATTACAAGGAAAAAAATACTTTTGTAATGATGTGAGGTGATGGATTTTACTAAACTTATTGTGGTGATCCTTTCACAAAATATGTATATCAAGTCATTACGGTGTATGTCTTAAACTTACACATTGTTGTATGAATTTCAATTATATCCTAATAATCCTAGAAGGAAAAAGAAAAACCTCACCAGTCTATACTCAAAATGGGTACATTTTATTTTATGTAAATTATGACCAAACAAAAACTGATTTTATAAAAAGTCTGTTTTTAGGTTCTTTTTACTGTCTACTTATCAGTTGGTGATTTGCTTTTCATACACTACCTAAATCTCATCGGACATTAATTTCATGGGGACAATAAAAAATGTAAAAGTATAGATGTTTTTTTGTTTCTTAGGCATTATGCTGATCAAGATAATAAGCTGAGCTGCAGAATGAAGAAGCTGAAAAGCTACATTTACTGACTTGAAAAAGCTGAGAAATTTACTACTGAAAGAAGAGGCCAGATATATAGTTCAGTTAAGAATGCAGAGATCTGCATCACCTAGTGTTTTTGTGGAGTGAAATGTAGAGAAAAGAGAAATAAAACACATCATTCAACTGCTTTATTATCTGTTGCATAACACATGTTGGGACCACTTTGAAAGATTTTGGTAAAGACAGCTTACTTTAGGATGCTTTTTTCCCCCTTGATGAGCGTGACCAAATCTACATCCTTATAATGCAATGTCATAGTTGGACCAGCTACAAGCAATCCAACAATTTTATTTGGGTTACAATAATTTCACACTTTCTGCTCCAGCAACACTAAACTGTTCCTATATGTCCAATGACAGACACCATGCTAGTTCTCATTTCCCTGTCTTTCATCTTGCTGTCCTCACTGCCTGGGATATTCCTTTTCCCTTCCACCCCACTCATATTGTTCTTTTTGCTTGGCTAACTCTTAATTTTTAAGATTCAGGTTAACAATCACCTCTTCCAGAAAGTAATCCCTGATTCTCCCATATTTTCCAGTTGGAGTTAGATGATCCTTTCTTGGAATGCACAACATTTTGAATGTATTACTAACGCAATTACTACACTGTGCTGTAAATATATGTTACTATGCCTGTGTCTTACTAAACATGAGCTCCTTGAGGAAAAGTATAATGTTTACCTTTCTAACCCCTGGGTCAAGCACAGTACCTGACATGTAAGAGGCACCCACTAATTCTTTCTTGAATGGTTGAATGAGTACATGAATAATTGAACGAATATTGTTTCCAGCTGCAATCAGTTTAACCAGGCTTCTGTTTTCTCCTCTGTAAAATGTGTATTCCTAATCCCTGGGTTTTTTTTATTGTGTTTATGTTCTATCATTTTATTTTTTTATCATTTTATTATTTTATCTTATTTTTCTGTCTGTATTTTGACAGACCTTTGTGAAAGCCAAATGCGATTAAGTCAAAATGGCAACCCAGTAAATTTAAGGGACGTCATCGGTGATAACAACGTTGGCAATGATGACAGTATCACTGTGGTGTTTTATGGGATTGAAACTTATAGTCAAAGCACACCAACAATGAGAAGTCCAGAGAGTCCAGCAAGACACAGGTCAGGTGGTTTGAGGCAGCAGCACCAGGAGACAGGGAGATTCAGGCCAGCCCCATGAGTCAGCGCAGATGCTATCTCTGTCCTCTTTCTGGGTTCTTGCCAGCAACTGGAGGGTCTGGGCTCCAGGTAGAGGTGGCACCTGAGACTTCTGGGTACCTTACACCTTGAGCAGAACAGGAGATTCTCAAACTATCCTTCAAAGTATTATGGCCAACCTCCCTTTGTTCCCACTGTTTTCATGCCCCCCCCCCCAGGACAGAAAATGCTTCTGAAAATATACCTGGAGTGTTCTGGGCAGGTTAGAGCTGAGTCAGGAGTAAGAAGCTTAAAAGAATGGTGCTGAGGAAGGGAGGGGATGAGTGCACTGGGGTACAGCCCGGCCCAGGAAGATGAAACNTCACGCCCCCCCCCCCCCCAGGACAGAAAATGCTTCTGAAAATATACCTGGAGTGTTCTGGGCAGGTTAGAGCTGAGTCAGGAGTAAGAAGCTTAAAAGAATGGTGCTGAGGAAGGGAGGGGATGAGTGCACTGGGGTACAGCCCGGCCCAGGAAGATGAAACTCCAAATATCTTGCTGTGTGACATCCCAGAGCTCCTTACAGGCCGCCGAGTCTCTGAAAGGAAAGCTCATTTCTTCATTAGCAGTGCTGGCAACGTCCTTACTGGCCTTAAGGGAAACAAAGCCTTTCACTGCAGATGTAATCACTGCATCCTGTTCCAGTTGTGCAGGGACAAATATGCATGGGCTCAGTGGAGCAGGCCGGGACGCTTGAGAGGCCTGGGAGGAAAGCCTTTCCCAGCACCGATGGTGTGGAGAACAGAGGTGAGGGGAGCAAAGCTTGCAGGGAAAGAAAGAGAACCGGGAAAGCAGAGGACTGCTCCTTCTGATTATATTGGGTACTTTATAAACATTTCTCTTAGGAAGCAAAATCATACAGAGTATCATTAAAAACAAACCACTTCCAGTGCCCCAGGGGGGTTACTCTCACCAATAAGCGGTTCTGGAGTGGAGAAACTGTTGATAGCATAAGAAATAAGGGGAAGGGGTGTGGTGGGGGGGAGCAAAAGCATAAAGAAAAAGCAGAATAGGCAGAAAAGGTTTCTGTGATTGTCTCCCTTGACTAATGAGCCCTTGCAGGCCACCAGGAGGGGCAGAGTCAGGGCCCTTGGGCTATGCTTCAGGTGTTCTGTGGGAGGTCAGATTCCCTCACCTCCTCACTCAACTCCAATTCTCCTTTGTGTGTGAGTCAGTTACTGCCTCCAGCTGGGAAGCCCAGATTCAAAGTGACAATCAACTACTTTTGCTTAATGAGATCAGTTTCCCTTCATCCTGCTTATGTTCAGTGGATATTTCCTCTCAGATGCCGGAACATTCTCAAGACTTGGAAAGGCCCCACTCCAATTAAAATCCTCCAAGCAACTGCCTGTTTCCTTCCCCATTTCCTCCCTCCCCTGAACCTCACACAGAGGCAGCTAATTAAGCATGGTCCCTACCTTTGAAGAGGGGGGAGGGAAGACTGTCCCCCCTCTACCACCATTTCATACTTCAGCCTCCATCATGCTGGAGATAAGACCTGTCACAGTTGGAAGCCTACGATGGTAGGTGCTTTGAGAAAGGAGACAGGAGGAAAGGAGCGTGCTTAACACATCCCCCCCGATGCTTAAATGAATGTTGGGCACTTGGATGTCCCGAGGTGGTGGTGACCTCCCGGTGTCGATTGCTATAGAATTCATGGCCAGAGTCCATGTGTCTGTTTTGGCCTGATTCTAGCTGATGTGGGTGTGGAATCCCCCAGGCAACCCACCCAGAGCTCTTTGGTCAACTCCCAGGATCTTCTCCAAACCATGAAAAAGACAGTGGTCTATCAAAGTTAATCAGGACCCCAGGCAACCCTGTCCCTCTCTTTGATATACAAAAGAGACTTTCTCAGAGGTGGTTTGGCTCCAATGTTTATTGCAGGGCAATGTTATGAATGTTATGTTTACATCCCTCCCAAACTCCACACTAGGTTTACAGCTGGAACTTGCAACATACAGCCTCATCACATCACATGGTGGATTTTATCAGAACCACTTTGGCTGTAAGGGATAGGAGCCTAACTTAAGATAGCTTGAGCAAGAAAAGGTGATTTGTAGCAACTTTTTCCCTAAAGATGTAGAGGTTTTTAGAAGAAGATGTAAATGGCTGGGGGGAAAAAAAGGCATATCAAGGACTGCGAAGACACACAGCTGGTCCTGAAAGTCCTTTGAATCTACTCTCAAGGGTGCTCATCCAGGAGGTAAGGTAGAAACAAACCTCTCTGAGGTTCCTTCAACATCTGACCAGATGAAGGAGTTCAGTATCTAAATTAACGCATTATCTCCAGAGGTGGCTGCAGTTTGTTAGTGTGGAACCAGGCTGCTTATTATTTTCTATTGAAGCCTAGGATTTCTATTCAGCAGCAAGAGTCACTGTGGACCCACTGCTGAGGCCAATTAGATCTACAGAACTTGTAAAGCTGGTCTCAATTTTATCAGTGTCCAACTGATTTCAATAGCATAATTTGATATAGCAATTGCGTAAAGAAGGCTTTACAACAGACGGCAGGCAGCATTGGATGCCTTTCCAATTCTAATTTTACTTTTGAGCTAGTTGGGCTTTTCGCTTGCTATGATACATGTTAATATCCATTCTTATATTATAATCTGAAATGTATTTGGAATAGATACTATCAAATTCTATTCTCTCTTGCTCCATAAGGGGAGCATGTTATTACTAACTCCTTTCTGGATTATAGGTGGGGAAATTGAGACAGAGGCTTAGTGGTTTTCCAGGTTTACATAGAAAATGAATAGATTAGAAATGAAATGTTCCTGGTTAAATCCGACATGAACATCTCATTTCTTAGCTCTTTTACTTGCAACTTTCTTTGTATTTTCTAGTGCTCTTGGAATAAAGACCAAACTTTGAAGTGCTCTGTGTAATCTGGCCCCTAACTACCTATTCTCGGACCACTGTCTCTCCAGCTTTTTACACATTTATGACACAGTTCTTTTGTTTCTCGAAGAGTCACACTCGCTCTCACCTCAGGGCATTTGCACATGCTGTTCTCCCTCACGTGGGAAGTTTCTATACAGCCCAACCCCAATGCATACACACATCCCTGTCCCTGTCCTTAGTTAAGTTCCATTCATCTTTCTATGCCATCTCAAGCATCACTATCTCAAGAGAGTTTCAACTAGACTAACTCATGCCTCCCTGCTGCCCATTGTCACAGCAGTTACCACACTTGGAACTTAGTATTCTTGATGATCTGATTAATGATTATCCCTGCCTAGACTAGAAGCTTCATAAGAGCAGGTATCACATCTACTGTACACACCATTGCTGCTATAAGAGCAAGTGAACATTCTTAACACATCAAATGAATGAGTGAATTCATGAACAGAGATAAAAAATAGCAATGGCCTTACAAAAGACATCAAATAGCATTTCCAATTCCAATTTTACATGTGAATTAGTTGAGCTTTCCACTTGGTATAATACATGTTAATATCCATTATTATTTTTATCATCTAAAAAAGTCCTATGAAGAGGCTAAACATTACTTCACCGCAAGCCTAATTTCCTGCTGCCCCATTTCTAATATGCAGTTTCTCAACTCAGTGTGAGGAGTGTGAGTAGTATTAGGCATAGTCACATATCAAGAACTCACAACATCATGATTGTTTGCTCTATGGTGAGTTATTTCACTTAATACCTTAGGAAGAGAACCAACCCTAGGCAATTACTGTCTGTTTCGTAGTGAGTGCTTTCCTTAGAAGGAAGGAAAACAGAGGGACACTACAGAGGTGTTATGATCCCACCCTTCCTACTGCCCCAGGGTCAGGGCCATCAGTGACATCAGCTACCCAACGATGATGGCTGCCTGCATCTGTCTGCCAGAATAGCTTGCTATGCCCTCCCCTTGCTCACTCAAAAGAACTTCAGCCTCCCAAGGAAGAGATTCTCAGGAATTTATGACTCAATCAACTCACCCAAAAGGAGCATAAATGGGATTAGTTTTAATATTGTTAAGTTGCAAAAATACAAGCATATGTGCATGCCAAAGCGAAAATGTACGCAAGCAAAGGGGGAAAACATATGGGTACCCATATGGTGAAAAGCGCATTGCTAGACCTTCATACACTTCTCATTTACAACAAGAACCAAAGTTAGTGAACATAAATTTGCTTTGCAAAAATGTGAGAGGAACAGCTTGTTTGCCCATAACTGTTCCACTGAGCAAGATATGTATAACCTTGATTTCTCATCTCAGACACCTCTTTCTCACACTCTGGGGATTAATTAGGCTCGAAACATGACTTCAGATTAGAAACAAGGGTCCTGGCTGCCTTGGAGAGGGACCATGAAGTAGTAGCGTAACTGGATGATGCAGAGGGTCAACTAATAGGCAATTCTTATTAGTGGCTGGAACTCGTACCTAGGATAGCTTAGATGAGAAATGAGGTTGGTAGGTCTCAGCGGGTTGATTTTAATTGAAGCAGGGAAACAACAGGGACCTACAGCAGACAACCACATGAATGTGGGTTTCATTTCCTTAGAACAATACTGAGTGGTAGGTACGTAGAAAGTGCCTACATATAGGAAGGTAGGTGTGGAGTTAGGGAGAGAAATCTAAGAGCATGGGTGATTCTCAAAGCTAGTGAGTGAGCACTCTTGGGTTCCCCAGATAACAAGCAGAATTTGATAAAATGTATCATGTTATATTGTACCCGTTCCAACTGCAAGCCATGGGCACAGTCTTTGTACAGTATAAAGAGCTCTAGACTTAAACAATGGGAACTAGGCCCCTTTCATATATCCACCACCTTAGTAAGCTGAGAGCCATGGGCCATTAATCAAACTTTCTGAGTCTTTTCCATATCTTTGGAATAGGTAAATATTCCTGCTGAGCTGTATGAGAGAGTTGCTGTCAGCTCACTTGAAATGATGCATATGGCAATATTTTATAAATAATAAATTCCTATATAAGCATGCTAGTGGAAATCTATGGATTCATTTTATCATTTATACTTTTTTAACTTTTTAATTTTGAAATGTTTATTTATTCACAAGAAGTTGCAAAAATAATAGACAGAGATCCCATGTGCTTGTGACCAGCTTCCCCAGTGGTGGCATCTTATATAATAGAGTACCTTACCCAAACCAGGTTACTGATATGGACACAATGCAATTAACTATACCATGGAGCTTGCTTAGATCTCACCAGGTTTTGCAGGAATTCACTGCTATTGTCTTCACGTATAATTCCATGACATTTCATCCCTGCAAAGCAACTCCCTCATGGTCCTCTTTCCCCTTCCTTTCCCAAACCTCCAGCAACCACTCATCTGTTGTGCATCTTTATAATTTTGCCATTTTGAGAATGCTATAACTGTAGGAGAATCAGGATGCAACCATTTGAGACTGACTCCTTTCATCTAGTGTAATACCCTAAGGTCCATCCAAGTTTTTGTGCATATTTCGAATTCATCACTTTTCGTTGCTAAATATAACCATCCCGTCATGTGCATGTACCACAGTTTGTTTAACCTTTCCCCTACTGTAGGATATTTGGGTTGTTTCTAATTTTAGCTATTACAAATAAAATTATGTTATTCTGAATTTTCAGTGGACCAGAGGAACACTGTGTCACTAATGAATGACCCAAGAGTGTCAAGAGATAAGAAGTAGGAATAGGCAAAATAATAGGAATACTCATAAACAATAAAAAAAGGCATAGTAATGAATATGAGCACTTTTGTCTCAGGGCTGCTAAGGTATTAAGTGAATTGAAACGACCCATTTTGCAGTCTAGGAGATGAGATAGAGGAAGTGGCTTTCCTAAAGTAACTCAGAAAGTTAACTGCTTGGGTCAGACTTCATCTCAGGTCTGTAAGAATATGAAGTGCATGTTCAGTCTAAGCTAAAACCACCAGCCCCAGGGATTGACATCTATTCACGAGTACAGGCTAGCACTCCTTCTATTTGGAATGTTAAGGACTTGGCAAATTCTTTCAGGATATTCTTCTTGGGAATTTCTCACATGAAAACTAAGGACTGGGTGCTTGGGTGGCTCAGTTGGTGAGGTAACTGCCTTCAACTCAGGTCATGATCCTGGATTCTCCGGTTTGAGTCCCACATTAGGCTCCCTGATCAGCGGGGAGTCTGCTTCTTCCTCTGATCCTCTCCCCTCTCATGCTCTCTCTCTCTCTCTCTCTCTCTCTCATTCTCTCAAATAAATAAATAAAATCTTTAAAAAAAACAAAAACAAAAACAAACAAACAAACAAAAAACTAAGGGCTATAGGCGTGCCAGGATGGCTCAGTTGGTTGGGCGTCTGTCTGGCTTCTGCTTGGGTCATGATCGAGGGGTCTTGGGATTGAGCCCCACATCAGTCTCCTTGCTAAGCTGGGAGCCTGCTTCTCCATCTCCTGCTTCTCATACTTGTGTTCTTTCTCTCTCTTTGCGTGTGTGTGTATCAAATAAATAAATAAAATCTTAAAAAAAAAAAAGAACGAAATGTGAGGGCTGTAGTAGAAACAGTCTTGGACTAATATATTTTGTGACCTCTACATGTAGCAAAGTGAATAGAAGATAGTAAAGAGCTGCCCAAAGAGGTCAGAACCACGGGAAATGATTTCACAAGTGTTAGCAATCCTAGCTTACATGCAATTCACTCATCTAGGAAACTCGTATACCTAAAACAAAAGCCAAACAGGATTTTCCCCAGAGCAGCTATCTGCAGTGTCATTTATCACATTCATGAATGCTCGTGTCCTTTCCTCCGAGAAGGTTCTCTCCCACCACTACGTTCATATTTGGGACTAATCAACTTGGTTATATAAATTCTTGCTCATGACAAATTAGAAGTAAATAAGCAGAAGAAATGTGGCTGCCAGAATGCTGGTATGCTGGCTTTAGGAAGAACTGACAACTAAAAGTCATCTGGAGAGAATGAAGGAAAAATACCAGAACTATAAAAAACAGACACAAGAATTTAAACAATATTTTAGGGCCCTATTCCTGGTTATTCCAGTCTCCAAATGTTAAGATACAAAAAACTGATATACATGATGCTGATGTTACATTGTAAAGATGAGGCCAAATAGCATTCACTGTACTCAAGGAAACAGAGGAGAACATAATACATTTTTAAAATGTTTCCATTAAAAATGACTCAAGTCAATGATAAAGGAGTCAGCTTCAGTTACCTGGAAAATTCACTTCTGTGAAATAACTCATTCGCTCGCTCCCTGAGGTATTACTGTATATGAGTAGATTGTAGGAGCAACTCACTCACAGGTGAATTGCTGTCATCTTAAAATCTCCATGGAGAGGAAACAGAAAAGAAGACTTTATTATTTTCCCAGAACATCTGGCCTTTCCAAATATGTCATTGGAAATGGGGCCAGGTGTGTAACACATTCTAGTGGATTTACAAAGGCATTGTAAGAGGGAAAGACAACACTCCTTAGAACACAACAGCCTGTACTGTCTCCTCCATCACACCCATCTGTGCAACTTTAAGAGATGAAGAAACTTTGGTTTCACATTATTCAGGTGCAGCTTAGTTTCCACATTATTCATGGTTTCACATTCATGAGCCTTCCAGTGATTGCTGGCCCAGTGCCCCTTCTCCTGTCCTTCAGGAGGGGAAAAGAAAATCATCCTTGGAAACCACCTGTTTTGCAATGTATTCCAAACACGCTGGCTACTTGCCAATCCACTTTGCCTGCCTATTTTGGGAACTGCCCACTCTTTTGGAGGGAAAATTCTTTGAGGCAGCAGCCTGTGAATCCATCATTATTTTAATTTCTGAGCTGGAGGTCACTCGGTACAGATTTCTATGTGCGTGAAGGCTATTAAACAAGTGCTGTATTCTCTAGCAAATCCACATAAATATATGTCTTTTTAAAAACCCATTATCTGCTCCTGAAAATAAATTAAATATAACTTTTTATATCTGAATCTAAATAAACACATGGACAAATGCTCAGTGGTTTGCATATCAATTGCAAAACCCCTGAATGTATGTTTGCACAGCACTTTTCTTGGAGATGCTCACAATGCTTAATAATCATGATCCTGTAACAATCTCAAGTTTTCCTTAGAGTTGAGGGAGATGTCCTCCAGGCAATGTAGTTTTGGGAATCCTAACAGATCTGTCAGCATCACAAAGGAAACTGGAAGTCAAGAGATCTCCAGTTAGATATCCAAGACTGGAGAATGGAAATGCTGGGGAGACTTTGGGTCCACATCTGGGATCTTGATTATTGTTTCAAACATTTCAACCTACTTTCATAGGAAGGATTGGTTTTGGTTGGTTCGTTTGTTTTCAAGTGAAAATGGGCCTAAAAGACATAGTTACTTCAAAGGAGTTCCCAAAGAAGTGGCAACGATGGGAATATTTGCACCATGGAAACTGGCAAATGCTACCAGGGCTCTTCTGCCTTCCCAGCCTCAGCCCCGATCAATTTTAAACATTTACCAGTATACCAAGATCTAAACCCCTTACTTTTTTAACTATATGTCATTCCAGGTATAGATCATGTTGAGCTGTTTTTTTATTTTTTTTTCTTCATTACATCTATTTACTTTTTATATTTCAGAGATTCTGTATTGTTTCTGATTAATGCAGGTTTGTCTTTATTTTTCTCTAGTGTGATAATGGATTTACTGGATCATTAGCTTTTACCTTTTCCTATGATTTTGAGGGATTGACAGGATATGTTTGGTCTGTCTTTTTAAACTATAAGCATTACCACTATTCTTAATCTTTCATAATCTGCTCATTAAAATATTCTATTTCTGTGGGCGCCTGGGTGGCTCAGTGGGTTAAAGCCTCTGCCTTCGGCTCAGGTCATGATCTCAGGGTCCTGGGATCGAGGCCCACATCGGGCTCTCCTCTCAGCGGAAAGCCTGCTTTCCCCTCTCTCTCTCTGCCTGCCTCTCTGCCTACTTGTGATCTCTATCTCCTTGTCAAATAAATAAATAAATAAACCTTTAAAAAATAAAATAAAATAAAATATTCTATTTCTGAATGAAGGTTTGTTTATTCACTTCTGTTATACAGATCCCTAGATTTAACCAAGAGATTTCAAATCTTGTGTTATTAGCATTTAGGGAACATGGCTGTCCAGTGAGCTAAATTCTCCAATGTAATCCTATTGGAATTTCAAAGGAAATGTCATTGCTGCTTTTATTTCCTATTCTTGCATGCTGAATTAACCGGCAAATTGCTCTAAAAATGCTATCTGATGTTCAAGTTTTATTGGCTGCTCTTTTAAACCTTTAAAACAACTTCCCAGAGTCTCCTCAACTCTAAGTGAGAAGGAATAGCCTTCTAAAAATAAATAATGGTAGTCAACTGCAGATGCACATTTTAAACTTGCAAACCCTCCAGGTTTCAAAGCTTTTCAAATTTGGAAAACAATGCTTCGAGTTTAAATGTTTAAATGTCATTGAGAGAGGAGGAGAAAGACAGTGGGGAAAGGAAAGACAGCAAAGTGAAGGCCAAAGCTATAAAAAAGCAAAAGGCAACTGAAAGTAGATCATAGCTTGGGAGATTTGAAGAGCAGAGGAATCGTTTAGATGTAGGGTTTTCTGGACTTTTTTGAGGCTGAATTGTAACTATTACGTTGTATAAAAGATTGAGAAGATGGACGAATTTCCCTTATTTTAAGAGGGAAACCTTACCAGTGTACCATTATAAGGTATTGCTTCAAAACACTTACACAAAGTTGAAATGCCTTTCAAAAGATTTCTAGGCTCAGAGAACTATGCATTTAGGATCAAATAAATGCATTTTGGGATTTCAAGCATTTATAAAAACCTCTGAATTTACCAAATACATAGAAATTGGACTGATGTTTAGACATAGTTTTATATGTAATAGAAATCCAAAATTGTCCCTCACTTCAAGCAAAATTCCCATGGGGCTTAGGTCTTTGGGAATATAAGCTACTGCTCCATTTACATTAAAGTTGGGCTTTGTGGTGTCCCTCATGTATAGTTTAACATTCTTCTTAACATTACTTTATAATATAGACATTTTGTGTTTCAATATCTGAGGTCTATATACAAAGAATGTTCAGAGGATTTCTTAACATTATCTTTCTCTACAACAAGGCTGGGATTGACCCATGCATCTCTGTTTACGTGGGAGGACATGAGACCATTTAAATTTTCCCTTAAACGATGCTCTTAGTAACGAATCCAGTCTCTCATCTAGGAAGTACTGCTTACATAAATTGTGTGACAAATCAGGGGCAAATTTTCAGGTCAGTATTTCCCTTATCTCTATGTGTATATTTTTACAATTTCATTGAGATTTTAATTTGCTTACAATAAAATGTTTCTGTTTTTCATGTATAGTTTGACATTTTGACTTATGTGAGGGCCAACATAAACAGCACCACATTCAAGATACAAAACATTTCCATCACCTGAAAAAATTCCCTTGTGCCCCTTTGTAGTCACATCTCCCCAGATCCTTACTCCAGGTGACCACTGACTTGATTTCAGTCACTATGAATTAGTTTTGCCTATGAAATCATGCAGTAGGTATTTTTGCGTATCACTTCTTTTGCTCAGCCTGTTTTTGAGAATCTTCCATGTTGTTATATGCAGCAATGATTTGTTCCTTTTACTTGCTGAGAAGTCATTTGCTGTTTAAATATATACAATTTATCTATTTAATTGTTGAAGGTTTGAGGCTATTTCTAGTTTGAGGCTATTATAAATGAAGCTGCCATGAACATTTATGTACAATGTATATTCGTAGACAGACATTTTCATTTATCTTTGGTGAACACTCAGAAACAGAATTGGGGGTCATAAGTTAAGTGTATGTTTAACTCTATAGCAAACTGTCAGATTGTTTTCCATAGTGCTTACAGCATTTTATAGTCCTAGAGTTAATGTGTAAAAGTTTCAGTTTCTCCACATCCTCGCCAACACTTGATACTGTCAGGGTGTGTTGTAGTTGTTAATGTTGTTTTTAAGTTTGACAGTCTAGTAGTTGTGAGTAGAATCTCATTATGATTGAATTTTCATTTCCATGGTAAATATATTGTGCATATTTTCAGGTGCTTACTTTTTAGTTATGTATCTTCTTACGTGAATTGTCTGTTCAAATTTTTTGTTCATTTCAAGATGGGTTTTTAGATTATGTTGTAAGAATTTTTTATATAACCCAGATGAAGCTCAAACATAACCCAGACAAAACCCAAAATTCTTTCTCAGGTACATGTTTCTCCCAGTCTGTGGCTGTCTTTTCATTTATACTTAATGGTGTTTTTAATTTTGATGAAGCCATTATGAATTGAATTGCATTCCCCGACCTCCACCCAAAAAGATATACCCTGAAGTTCTAACCCTAGTACCACAGAATGTGACCCTATTTGGAAATAGGGTCTTTACAAGTTTACCAAGATCAGATAAGGTCATTAGGGCTGGCCCTAATCTGATATGTTGGTGTCCCTATAAAAAGGGAAATTCGACACAAAGAGAGGCATACAGGGAGAAGGCCATGTGATAATGAAGGCAGTAGTCAGGGAGATACAACTACAAGCCAAGAAACACTCACTAAAGCCTGCCAGCCAACCACCAGAAGCTAATGGATAGCATTGGGCAGGTTCTCCATAACAGCCCTTGAAAGGAACCAACCCTACCTTCCCTTGGGTATGGACATATAGCATCCAGAACTACAAGAAAATACATTTCTGTTGTTTAAGCCATGCCATTTATAGTACTTTGTTACCGCAGCCATGAGAAAATAATACAAAGCCAAATTTATTCTTGTTTTCTTCTTTTATGGTAAGAGGCTTTGATGTTCTACCAAAACTTTCTCTTTCAGGGTTACAAAGATTTGTTCCTACGTTTTCTTCTAGATCTAGGTTATTTTTACATCACGCACAGGCATACTCCACACCTTCTCCTATTTCACTGAAGTTCATGTTTGGATTTTCTCATGCTTGAGGGAACATTTGTTTCTTATATAACTTCTAGAATTAATCATAGTTTCTAGCAGTGTATAAATATACCAACTGACTCTGTGTCCATCTCTTCAAGTCCAACTTGGAGTAAGTTTTCGTTTCAGAGGGATAAGGTCCACTGTTCTTTTGGTTTCCTTCCTACGAAGGTGGAGATGATCATCACTGACATTTAATGCCAATCACTGAGTGCCCAGCACGTGCATGCCAGTGGTACTTCACCATTTCCATCGTTCTTCCTCCATCAGGTGGGCTATTGATGTGTGGGTCAAATAGGTGTGGCTCTGGGGAAATGGTCTGAAAATACCGAGTAAGGAGATCTTTTTTCTCAAAGATGCATAGTAACACCAACATTTACAATGGACACGCTAACCTTCCAGCACTCTTCTTAAAGAAAGGGCTAATGACCAACTGACCCATGCATCTCCACCTTGAAAAATTAGTATCTTTGTTTGAAGTTACGGCACCCCTGTTCTTCCTGCCTGGGAAAACAGAAGTCTTCTATGACCATAAAAAGGACTGAGAAAATAATTCAGTACATTTTCTCTTTATAAATCCTTTTTTTTTATGAAATACTCAGTGACTGATGTATGTGGCCTCTTTGCTTTTCCATTACTATGTTAAAAATACAGCATTGCTTTCTGATTCCCAAAGTTTTGGTGTGCTTTAGAACAAATTCTCCAATAGAATAATAGAATAACTCTGAAAAATTCCCAAAGGTAAAGGCCTTACCCTTGACTGACAGGTGTCTCCATGTCACAGTTGGCTCTGGTCTGCCAATAGCAAGACACAGCAGGGTCACACTGCTTCCCTCATTCACAGTGATATCTGAGGAGATATTCATGATCTGGGGAGGAACTATAAAGAAACAAAGGAGAAAAGAAATATATGAGGATGATTCTTTGCACTCAAAAGGAGGTATTAGCCTATAAATATTTGCATAGCATGCTTTTATGATACGTATTAGTCTCAATAATAATGTTCAGATTGCTTGATTTGCCAGTGAGGTGGTCATTAACACTGTGCACTGCTAGGTGCTAGGGCTCAACCCCGGCTCTCCAGGGAACATGGCAAAAACATAAATACTTCCATTGCTTTGTTTTCCTCTTCTTTTCTTCATTTCCTACCTGAAAAGATATGACTCATCCCTCAAGGGACTTCAAAGATCGCCTCCCCTCTGTAGTTTTCCCTCACTTCTCCCCAAATCCTGAGAAGAAAATCACCTCCCCCTCCCACTGTATTTGTCCAAACTTTCCACACAGAGGGGACTGAGCATGTGGTATCACAGCTGATTTTTTTCATGCCTGTCTTTCTACCTAAAGGTAGTTGCTCAAGGATAAGGATGGAGTCACATGCATCTTTTTCCTCATTGTCTAGCACAAGACTGACAAGTGTCCTGCTTAATTCCTCTTGGAAAGAAAGATCCAAAGAATGATGGAACAAATCTAAAAATTATGGGGTGGGGTTGGGGGCCAGAGGTCAAAACTTTTAATGGAGGATTTCATATACCTAAACCTTTCTTCTCTATTATGTTTCAGATTCTCTGAAGGATGGCAAGCAAGCCTAGGGTTATGCTGATTTATTCGAACTGCCATTTTAATTATGAATTATTAATTACCAAACAGGTAGAGTACTGATAGGTTCCAAACCACCCAGAGTCAGTGGCAAAGGAGAATTATGGCTGATGCTTGATTCAGACAACTCTGCTGCCGGGAGTTTTATGCTGCTGAGACCTTACAGGTAAGTCTTTTCAAGGAGAAGCCATAAGTAACATGTAGAACATTTGACTTCTTAAGGGAATCCACATTAGCAAATAAATAAAAATTGCCTATCTTATAAATCTGCCATATTTTGGATTATTTCTGCATTAGGATTTGGCCTGAAATTTCATTGCACATATTTTACCCAAATACACACTGGGAAAAAATAGTGTGCATTCTAACTACACTGCATTCTCCTGAGATAACTGTACTACCTGTTTTTCAGTACTTTTTAGCTTGTTAAAAAATAGTTCTGGGTAGAAATGTCAATACTTTTTTCACTTTTATAAAGCAACAACTTCAGTGCACCTTCCACAATATTCTCAGAATAATGTCTGCTTTAGCTGAATGTGTTGGGCCCTCTGAAGTTCTTTCTCTAGACCCAGGAGTCTCCCTGGTACTGGTGTTAAGGTAGACACAGCTCATGGGAGGGGGTTGTATAGTCTGGTTCATTAGAGGATAATTTAGTACATGTAATGCCCGGGCCAGCTCTCCCAACACACCCTCTAGTTTAGAATCACCAGTTCTGTACATACTATTTTTCATCTGATAGTTCAAGGGGTCCTGGCTTAATAAATATTTGTAAAATTCCATGGATATTTAGCATGACCGCCTCATTCTCTAGGTGCTCAGTCAATGTTACCCATTAGGATGGAGGTTCCTGGAGTGCAATTGCAAAATTAATCCACACATTCCCACCAAGCCCCAGGCAGTGCTGACTGCATCACTCTTTCCCTAACCAGCCCCCACCACCACCACTGGCACTTCCAGCATAGCCCTGCCACTTTATCAAAGGGGAATAGAAAAGTATAGCATCAAGGGTGTGTACACCAGGAAGAAAGGAAGCACAGTGAGCGAACTGGGAGAAAGAAAAGTTCTTTCTTTTCTTAATTGTGATACCCTTATCATTAATATGTACGATGCAATAATGTATGTTAATACAAAATGCTTGTTTTCAAGTTGCACATATATTATTTTATGGTTACTTTACAAATTATGAAATAAATCAAATATTCTCACTATGGAAAATGAAAACAAAATTGAGGCCAGGGGAGGGTTAAGTAAATTACCCAAAAGAACATGGCCAGTAAATGGCAGATTCTTTCCATCAGGTTAAGCAGCTTCTTTGTTTAACATCTTATCAATACCCTGAACACAAATATTTCTATTTGTCTATTCTGTTTCCTCTGCTTTGAATGCTCTCCCAGTGCATCTTCCCTCACGGCACTTAACCACAATGAACAAAACCGGGTCATTCTAGTTGCTTCCCCCAGCACACTGCATACCATTGAGGGTAGGAGCCCATCTTAATCATCTCTGTTAATCCGGGGCATGCTACTGGCAAGCAGCACGTACCAAGGGCATCGCTCAGTGCTTCTAATTTAATTTTAAATCTGAATTGAATTTGGCAGCACTTTTAATGGCCCTCCCTTTGTTAGCATGACAAAGTTTTTGAATAAAGGAACACTTCAGAATGAATAAATGCTTCTACATATTTTGACAGGAGACCTTTGTTCCATTTGCAGATACTTATTTGTGGCAAATGAATCTGTTTGTAAGTATCTATGAATCTATGTATCTATCCATTTATCTATCAATGTAACTACGATAGGACTCACACAAGTCTCATTAAAAGATGACAAATAGCACAGTGTGTTTTAGTCACATCTGCAGACATGAGGGGCCCCCGGCCCTGTCGATAGTGCATGCATCAGTTCTCCTTACATTGATGGTGGTGGGCTACAACCCTTCATATGGTTGTGTAGATGGTTCAGTGCACAAATAGTGGTCCTTTAAGATAAGTAGATTAAAAAATAGTTCAATAGACATAGACATATAAACATACATAGACATAAATAAAATATTGTCTGCCAATCTATATAGCTATATACATATACATATACATACACATATACACATACACACACACACACACATATAAAGAGAGATAATATTTTTTCAGATAACAACCAAAGGAAGAGGCAGATTTTTAAAGTATTTTAGGGTTCTGGGTTACTATGAAGTATTTACACATTCTTTCTTTAGCCTTAGCATGGCCAGCTGCTCTTAAACACAAAATGTCTTGAACCTGGCCCATCTTACAACCACACTGTCATTGGATTAGTTGAGAAGCTTATTTTTTATTATTTTTTAAGATTTTTATTTTATTTTATTCATTTGATAGAGAGAGAGAGATCACAAGTAGGCAGAGAGGCAGGCAGAGAGAGAGGAAGAAGCAGGCTCCCCGCTGAGCAGAGAGCCTGATGCGGGGCTCAATCCCAGGACCCTGAGATCATGACCTGAGTTGAAGGCAGAGACTTTAACCCACTGAGCCACCCAGGCACCCAGAAGCTTATTGTCTCTAGCTTTGGATACTACAAAAGTCTCTTCATTTCTCAACCTGCCACCATTTTATAATTCAAACCCTATATACCTACTGCAATGACTTCTTAAATATGTTTCTTCTGCCTAACACCCCCAAAATCTGCCCCTGGTTAAGACTGGAAAGTCCAAACTTCTTAGCAGATTTACAAAACTATTCATAGTCTGGCCATAACCTAACTACTAGTCCCTTCTCTAACAAGTAGTCCCCTGACCCCCACTTCTCTGAAGCTACATAATTCTCTCATCTTTGTGCCTTTACACATACTTTACACATTCCTTCTGCTGAGAAAGTGCTTTCCCACTTCTGTGCCAAATGAAATCCTTATCCTTCACTCAACTCAACCCAACTCAAACCTGAGCTCCTTTAGGATGTCTTAGTCTCTCTCTCTTTTGTTCCCAAGGCATTCTTGTTTATGTCTTTATCATACAATTTATCTTCGCAACTGAGCTATTCCATGGAAGGGATGGGCTATATTCATCCTCCTATTTCGATTATAAAAAAACAAACACTGACATGTAGTAACATCCTCTTCCCCACTTAATGTAATGTATGAATGCCTAGGTTTTTAAATTGGGTGTCTTATACTCTGTCAAGTGTTTCATCCTAGAGACATGACATTTGCCCTTTCCTCTCCCTGAAATACCCCCCACCTTCATCACATGTATTTTTTTTTTTTCCATCAGAGCTCAGATTTGATGTTACATCCTCAGAGAAGTCTTTGTTAGGACCCTACTCCTCCCCCCAACCCATCTAATTCAGGTCTTTCTGTTACAATCTCTTCTCAACCTTCAATTTTCCTCAATGATTCTTATATAGCTTTGTGCTCTTATATACATTTGTATGATTATTTGTTTAAAGTCTTTCTGTCCTAAACTATAGGCTTTATAAACCACTATATCCCCAGTACTTAGAATTAGGCTTAGCACTCAATGGATGCTTAATAAAATTTTGTGGAATAAATAAATGGTTACTATATATACACTTGAGTCATGAACAACACAGATTTGAACTAAATGGGTACATTAATATGCATTTTTTACAGCAAAGTACTATACATGTATTTTTTCTCCCTTTTGATTCTCTTAGTAACATTTTTTCTCTAGTTTACTTTATTATAACAATACAGTATAAAATGCATATAACATAAAATATGTGTTACCAAATGTTATGTTATTAGCAAGATTTCTGATCAACAGAAGGCTTTTAGTAGTTAACATTTCAGAGAGTTGAAAATTATACATGAAATTTCGACTGCATGGGGGATTGACACCCGTATCCCCTATGTTCAAGGGTCAATTATAGTTTCTTATACATGTTATGCGTTTGTGAGAAAGAAAACCTGAGTAAATTAGGGATTGAAATGTGTGATTCTGGACATATTAACGCCATCCTCCATAAAGTTGATAATGGTATAGATGGAATAGCATATGAGAAGGCCATGTACCAGAGCCTAGGTTCTGGGGTCCAACATACCTGTGTAACCTTGGACAATCTTGGCTTAACTCCTCTGAGCACCTAGTTCTTCATCTGTAACATGAAGACAACAATTCTCTTTCTAGCTACTTATTAGAATTAAGTAGAAATGTGTATAGCACACTAGCACAATGCTTGGAAATGAGTACTTAATAAATGTTAGTTGCTATTATTCATTTTTATATATTCACTTATATTATTCATGCTATTTAGAATCAGATAGCTTAGTCTGTGCCTAATTGTTCATTTTCTGAATCTCAGTTCCTTTGAAGTTAAGCCAGTACTTATATATAGGTGATGTTCTCCTTGGATAACTGGGAAGACTGAATTATATATGCTTCCAGGATAAAAGGTAAATATTCAATAAATATGAATTTCTTCCTCCTTAGCTGAATAATTGAGCCTAAGCAAATGCACAGGGCAAATCACACAGGTTTGTTTAAAGAAATTGCCTGGCTCCTCCTTATCTCTTTTCTTTTAGGGAGTGTCTGTTTCTGTTTGTAGAAGGGACAAGGTACAGTCTTGAGCACCATGCTCCATTATTTCAAGGACAGTAATTTCACCCATTTTAAACCTAACCTGTCCCTGTCCGGCCACAGTATTTGCTAATTAGGTTTTAAGTGTTTTTGTTTAAGACTGGATGGCACAGTTTAAAAAAAAAATCTTGTAATTTATAATCATAAAGGCTGAAGTTTTAATACCATTTTTCTTCCAACTACTTTCTGTGTGATTGAAAAACAATACTTAAAGCCATTAAGCTTCAGCTTCCTCTACCATAAAATGGGCAAAAAGGTACATATCACATAGGAATGCAGAGATTATTGAGAGAATTTTTTAATATTTTATTTGTTTATTTATTTATTTACTTATTTGAGATGGGGGAAGGGGGGAGGGGGGGGGAGAGAGAGAGAATCTCAAGCAGAGTCCACGTCTAGCCAAGTCTGGCTTAGGGCTCGATTCCATGACCCTGAGATCATGACGTGAGCTGAAACCAAGAGGAAGATGCTTAACCAATGAGCCACCCAGGCGTCCCAGAAAGAATGTTTTAAGGAGACTTAAATAGCTATTATTGTTTTCTCCTCCCCACTCCCCTCCTCCTTCTTGTTATCCTCAGAGAATAACAAAATATTAAGAGACCATGTGAAAGCTAACATAAATGTAAAATGCTTTCCATTATACTCACAGCTAATTTATAAAAATAATAAAAGACTTTAAAAGAATTTATTTTATTCTTGTAAGGTTAACTTTTTTTTTTTTCATTTTAACGAGGGAGCTTATTTCATAAACTAGAGGTGAAACTAATTTGAGAATTATAGCACACATGCTAGGCTAGGTCATGCCATATTTTATATACGGAAATAGCAATGACATTGTACCAAAAGCAAGACACGAAGTGTGGGATAAGTGGATTCTGATCTTGGTTCCTCCACAGCTGTGTAATCTTTTGAAAATCACTTAACCCTCTGGTTTAAGAGTGTGTGTGTGTGTGTGTGTGTGTGTGTGTGTGTGTGTGTGTGTGTGGTGTTCATTTGTTTCTTTTGGGTGGTTTTATATGAAGAAACTAGATTGTGAATTCTCACATCTTTTCTGGTTCAAAATTCTGTGAATTGGTGAACTTCTAGCAACATTACAAGCCCAGGGGGGCTGCTACTGAGAACAAAATGATAACAGCACCAGTAGCAGTAACAAAATCACTAGTGTTAGTTCTTTGAGCCCAGTACTAATTGCTCTGTATACATTATTTGCTTTAATGCTGAACATATTCCTAGGAAGCACTATCTATTAAAAATCAGCATTAAGGGTAGACATATACATCAATGGAATAGAATTGAAAGTCCAGAAATACATCCACACTTTTACGGTCAATTGATTTTCAACATGGTGCCAAGATAATTCAATAAGGAAAGAATAGTCTTTTCAACAAATGGTGCTGGGACAACTGGCTATCCACAGGCAAAAGAATGAAGCTGGACTCCTACTTCACATTATACACAAAAAATTAACTCAAAATGGATCAAATACCTCAAAGTCAGATCTAAAAGAAGAAAACACAGGTGTGAATCTTTGTTACCTTGGATCAGACAACGGTTTCTTACATATGACAGCAAAAGCGCAAGCAACAAAAGAAAAAAAATAGATAAATTGGACATCATCAAAATAGAAAAAAAGCTTTTAATTTTGTGTTTCAAAGAATGCCATAGAAAAGGTGAAAAAGAAAACTCACAGGAGATAAAACTTTTGCAAATAATATAACTGATAAAGGACTAGTATCCAAACTATGTAAAAACTTTCACAACTTGACAATAAGAAGATACAACCTAATTAAAAAATAGACAAAAGTTTTGAATAGACATTTCTCCATAGACGATATACAAAATGGCCAGTATGTGCATGAAAAGGTGTTTAGTATCATAGATTATTACAGAAATGCAAATCGAAACCCCAACGAGATCCTACTTCGCTTCCACTAGGACAGTTGTAATAAAAAAAACAGATACTAATGAAAGTTGGTGAGGACATGGAGAAATTGGAACCCTCATACACTGCTGGTGGAATTGTAAAGCAGTACAGTTGCCTCAAAACAGTCAGGCATTTCCTCAGTGGGTTAAGGATAGAGTTACCATGTTCTCCACTCCTAGATATCTATCCAAGAGGAATGAAAACACATGCCCACACAACAACTTGTGAACAAATGTACATAACAGAGTTATTCATAATAGACAAAAAATGGGAAAAATGCAAATGTTCACCAATAACTGAAAGGATAAACAAAATGTAGTATATCCATACAAGAGAATATTATTCATCTATTAAAAGGAATGAAGTACTGATGCATGCTACAACATGGGTGAACATTGAAAACATGTTAAGTGGAAGAAGCCAGACACAAAAGGCCACATAGTGTATGATTTCCATCTAAATGAAATGTTCAGAATAGGCAAATCCATCGAGACAGAGAAAGTACATGTGAAAGTTCCCAGAGACTGGGGAGGGGGCAGATAGGGAGTGACTGCTAATGGGCATAGTGTGTCTTTTTGGAGTGATGAAGATGTTCTAGAATTGGTGAGTGATGATTGTTGCATAACCCTGTGCATTTACTGAAGATCTTTCTGGTAAATGAATTGTAACACCATACAGATGTTATGAAAAACAAAGCACAGCCTATTGGCTCTGAAGAAGGAGAACCAGAGCTGTGCAATGAGGAGAGAAGCCAATCCCCTATGTGTGGGTTCTCAGAAAATATCTTTTTCATTTATTACTAGTTCATTGCATGATACTCAACCTACATCCACTAATCTCTCTGTCTCTCATTACCTGCCCACTCTTTCCCCATTCTTTTTTTTTCAAAACAATGAATGTGACCCTACCCATGTCAACGTGTTTGGTGATGCTTGAAACACCCCTGTTCACACACAGTTACACGTTTGTGCATATGCTGTACCCTCTGTTTTTGTGCCTCTTCTACACTCATCTATCTGCATAAGCCCTACTCATAATTGAAAATTGGTACTGAGATATAATCCCCCCCATCAGTTCTCCCCATTCCAGAGACAAGTATAAGTCTGTGACCCCAGGTCCACCTATGCCTAATGCTATAATACACTCATTCAAAAACTTTTATTTAATGCCTACTATATCCTGGGCATTATCATCAGGGAGAAGAGTAGACAGAAATGTCTTTCTCTCATGTGAATTATGAAGGTTAGTGGCTAGAGGAGAACACTGACACTGATAAATAATCACAGGAATCAATGGATGGGTGTGCTTTGACATGGTGATGCAAGGTGCTGTGACAGCCCATAATAGGGAGTCTGTCCCAGTAAATGAATTTGGGTAAAGTGTTTGTTCTAGGCAGAGCTGGGCAGAGGGACAAACATATTTACAGGCCCTGCAGAGACAGAGAATATGGTTCACTTGGGTGCCTGTGGCTGAAGTCAAAAGAGTAAAATCACACAAATGGAGAGTGAACGGGCAGGGTCAGACCCTACAGCCTATTGGAGGAAATGCTAAGGTTTGGGCCTTCTTAATAAAAGAAATGGCAGAGAGTATTAAAATGTCTAAAGATGATGATGATGATGGTGATGATGATGATGTGTCTTGGAGGCTGGACAGGTTTGCATTCCAAATACGTTGCTGCTGGCTACGGTGTGGAGAACGGAAAGGCCAAAGTAAAGTAGGGACAGAACTAGCTAGGACGTTGTCCAGTAGTGAGGTGGTGGCAGCTTGGACAAGTGTGCCAGCAGAAGCGAGGGGCAGACAGGGACAGATGGGAGAGACACTGAAGAGGTAAAAGGAACAAAGCTCGGGGTTGACAGCATATATGTTCAGTTCAAAGCACTTCTCATTGTGTTCTATTGTTTGCTCTGTCTCTCTTGCCCGTTGTGCTGGGGGAATCTGTGCGATCCAGGACTGCTATTTGTTCATCTCAGTCTCCTTAGGGCTGCTCAGTGCCTGGTGTCTAGTAGATGCTCAATCAATGTGTGCTGAATTTAACTGGGAGTGCAAGAGATTTTCCAGATAACACAAACTCTCGGGATCCAGTGGGAGCAGCCAGAGAGTAGCAACTAGTCCCACTTGCTTGAGGTCACATCCTAATGCTTGGGAGGCAGGGCCAGATCCTTGTTGTTCAGTTATATAGACTCTGAGTGTGAACTTGGCCTCCCCACATGTCCTGGTGTGATACGGTTTTATATTATGCTGGATAAGATTAGACCTGCTGTATTCTGATTGCTTTTCTCTTCTTGGTTCTATTGTGATGAGAGGAATGGTGGGGAATGAGAAGAAATGATTATGAATTACAGAAACATAAACACACACCAGGGACTCGGCAGCATCACAAACCACACAAGCTTTGAGGAGCTCGTTTGTGAGGGTTGTCTCCACAGTGTCGCTTACAGAAATTATTTATAGACGTAGGCACATAGCTCCTATTTTTAATTTGCACAATTCAAGCAACTGACCATGATCAGAGAAATTAGATGCAGTCAAAGAGTCTTTCTCATGTGGTCCTGGTCTTTCTAGGGCATGGAGATGCCCTCCCTCTGGGAGGCTCTTTTTATTCATTGCTGTACTGACTTGCTGCCTCTCCCTGAGATTTCTCACCTCACACACACGCACACACCCTGAGAATCACAGGATTTAATTTACATCATACAGTTTTCCAGTCAAAAGGAGACCCTAGGGATCATCTAGTGCAGCCTCCTCATTTTACAGCTAACAAAACTGTTTGGGTTGAGCCCCAGTTCCGTCAAGTATTTGCTGGGAGGTGGAGAGAAGTCCCATAACCTCTTTCAACCCAGGTGTCTCTCATACCGGGACCCCTTGGGATTGGGGACCCATAGACGTTGGTTTCAGACGTCTCCCTTTCTCTATTCTCCGTCTTTAACTTTGTCATAGCTTCTTTTTTAATACAACGTGGGCTCTCCCTCTTGTTCATTCATAGCTGACCTTGAATAAGTGTCTAAATGTTCCTAACCTCCAATTTCCAAACTGCAAAGCAGGGTAGTGACCATAGGTAACTCACGGATCCCAGTGAGGAATAAAAGGCAAATAAATAGAAAAAGATTTTTCTCATAGTGCTAGTATATGGTAAATGTAAATATCATGGGCTCTTTAATTCTACTTCTAGAATTATTATTATTTTTTTGTCAGCAACTTTCACTTTTTGAGAACTTCATAAATGTCTGGAGGTACCATACAAAGAATTTGTTGCAACCACTTACTTTATCCTTGTGAAAACCCTATGAGGCTGCATTATTATTTCACATTTTAAAGACAAGATAGCAGAGGCAGAGAGAGAGATAAATAAGTTATCTAATATCACAATGCCAGGAAAAGGAAAAGCTGAGATGTGTATATCTTGTTCTGAATGACTTCAGAATGCAAGGTCTCAGCCCACGTGCAAAGGCACACACGATGTCATCCAAGTGTGCCTGATTCTAAGAACCTTGATCTCTGCACCCTAGCACCTGGGATTTTTTTTTTTTTTTGAGTTGCATACAGTGTGGCAGGTAATGGAAATTTTTTTTTAATTTTATTTATTTATTTGGTATGGGGGGAGTAGGGGAGAGCACAGAGCGAGAGGGAGAAGTAGACTCCCTATTCATCAAGAAGCCCAATGCAGGGCCCAATCCCAGGACTCTGAGATCATGATCTGAGCTGAAGGCAGACGCTTAACTGACTGAGCCTCCCAGGCATCCCTGGAGAATTCTTGTAGGGCTTAGAAAAGTGGTCCTCACATGGATTATCTGAAAGCCCAGATATTACTAGCAACCTTTGTTCCACTCAGTAGGCGGTAAAACCAAATGCGTTAATGTTCCAGCATCTTCTTGACCACAGCCTCTTCTCATTTCCTGCCTGAAGTTCGTGGACCACTTATTTACATCTCCTGCATTGTAGAACATCTCCAAAGAAAAGTTTGAAAAGGGATAAGATCACCTAGTGTTTGCCCCAGAGTTTCATTACAGAGTCCTGGAGGCCCCTCATCTACAACCTCAATCCTGCTGAATTGAAGTGCTTCTTGGATAGAGCAGGTGGGGCCAGGGAAAGGCTGGGCTGAAAATTAGGCCAAATGTGTCCACACTCAGAATTTCATGACCCCACCCCCAACCCTGCCATCAACCCCTGTCCCTCCTGATTTCTCCTGTCAGCAGATACTCTCTGATATTACTTTTGTGTTTCCAACTTGTTTCCCTGTCCCAAAATCGAAATGTCTTATTTTGAACAGGGAGGTGTGAGGGGAAATGGACTTCCTCCATGTCCTTCTTCAGAGTGTTTCTTATAAACCTAGCTAATACGCCCGTTCCACCCAGGCCTGGATTACCCCTTGGGGAGACCACATCTGCCTTGGGGCACATTCACCCAGGCTTTCCAAGCCTTCCTGACTTGCTCCATATTGAAGAATGGTACTAGCTGGCTCCTACCCTGCTCTGTGCCATCCACACACCACTACAGAGCTTTCTGATGATAAGGCTCAGCTGCATGATTCTGCTGAGCTCTGTTCAACTGAAGAGCCACCTCAGAGTATGGGTGGCATCTCAGCTGAGCTGACTGCCCCTTTGACTTGTTATCTGACTTGGAATCACCCTTGGATAGTCCATTAGGAATCAGTCTCACCTTCTCCCCAGTAATTACCCTCCCCCATCCCGGTCAGCTGGATGTTCCTTCTTCTCTTCTCTCCTCGACCTGCTCTGTGCTGCAAAGCTAGGTCACTGCACCTCACCCCTACACCCAAGATGAAGTCATTGTGCACCCAGCAGGTCTGAGATAGAATTGAAGAAAGGAATTCCCTGAAATCAGACACAGAAACTCTTCAACATGGGAGAAAGGTGGCCTTGGAAAAGCATGAAGAAATGGGCATTTGCCCATAATCTCATCAAGAACTGGATGAGCTGTGGAAGGAAGAGGGCAGGGAGAATTCAGGTCTCTCTTTTCCGTTCAATAGTTTTATAAAAATGGCAGTTCCCTTAATCTCCATGACCTACCATTTCAGTCATTCATCACATGAGGATGACAATAGTTTCCTAAAAAGGTTCTAGTTATGAATAAATTAGATCATAAAGATAAGTAAACTTTAAGACAAATACCATATAATTTCATGCATGTGGAATTTAAGAAATAAAACAAATGAGCAAAGGAAAAAAGGGAAAAGAGGGAGGGAGGGAGAGAGAGAGAGAAATAAAGAAACAGAATCTTAACTATAGAGAACACACTGATGGTTATGAGAGGGAGGGGGTTGGGGATGGGTGAAGTAGATGATGGGGATGAAGGAGGGCACTTGGTGTGATGAGCACCGGGTGATGTATGGAAGTGCTGAGTCACTATAGCGTACACCTAAAACTAACATAGCACTGTGTGTTCACTGGACTTAAAAACTTAAAAAAGAAGAATATGGAAAAAAGTACACTTTAAAAATCATAGAATGACATATACCTATAATTCAGTCTTCCTGCCAAAGAAAGTGGAAGTTATAGTCTTGGTTCTTAGGGATTCCACTGGTTCAACTTGAGGAGTTCTGAGTCTGTGCTTTACAAAACAGGGACTGGCTACAGCATTCACAGTAATGTGATCTGCATACATAAAAGACACACCATGGTTGGTTTCTACAGGCCATGCAAACCCCCTTTTTCTTATCCTCCAACCTGCTAGAGCCACAAAAGACAAGATTTCTAATATGAAAGAACATGCTAGATTTCTTCATGTGAGGAAATCAGCCAGGAGGCCCTCAATGTAATTCTCATCTGAGCCTTTCCTCAAACTTTTAAAACCTTTCTCGGTTCTAAATGAATCTGGAGAGTCTGGAGACAACGATTGCATCCACATTTTCTTATACTAGGAAAAGGGGGAGGGGATCCGTGACTGAATATCACTGATAAAAACATGATAACTGAGTCTCATTACAGCCAAAGACAAGTCTCATATTTTAGCATTTTTATTAAAGCTTTTTAAATTACTGAGTGTCTGGTATATTCAATACCAGCCTAAGTGATTTATATTAGTCTATCCCTAGATACTCCATCTAATAAATAACTTGGCAATCTCCTAACCCATAAATATCCCTGGCCCCAGCAAAAAGCAATTAAAGCACGTTAGAAAAAAAAAATGTGGCTTTCCAGTACTCCAGACTGCAGTGTCATTGGATGCTTCCAGTGGAATAATTCACACCTTTTACTGAGGGGGTGAGATCTCCTGTGCTCACCACTCACCCACCAGGAATTTACATTCCTGTTCCCTTCAAAAACAAAACCCATCGGAAACTATCTTCAAATGTTTAACATGTCATAATGATACAGGTATTTTATCACAGAAAATATTATTTCCAGCAACAAGTGTTCTATAACATCAGAGACGGCTGAGGCTGAATATATTGTGCAAGATCTTTTCAGAAAGCAGTTGTGCCAAAAATGTTTAAAACACATTAAGTATCGAGGCAGCTGACTAAAAGGTTATTAGAGGCTCCAGTGTCACTAGCCCAGAAAATATTTCAGGTTAATAAGGTTCAACCAGCATGCCAGGTAAAAAGGCATTGATATTTATGATAGTGGCTTCAAGTTCAGTACTTTCAGCTGCAAAGGGAGGCCACTTTCCCTGAAAAACCTCTTTTCTGTCTTTCCCTGAACCTCTGGGGCTGTGTGAAGGAGGAAGATCTGGGTCCTCACTTTTTGCTCATATATATCAGTATGTTCTACATTGTAGCCAACACACCAGCACTCAGCTAGGAGAGAAAAAAGTTACAAGCCCAGACATTTTCATTGCACTCAGGGAAGCTTATAGGAAAAATTGCCTTGAGTAGGGAGGGGTGGCTCCAGTCCAGGTTTTATAGGGATTCTCCAAATTACAATCCCAATGAGCCCATGGCACACTTGCCATAAATTTCAGACTCTTGTAGCCTTTAAATCAGCTTAATTTGATGCACCTTCTAATAATATTTTCAATCCCTTTATTAACATTGTCTATTTTTATTCACTTCACTTCCCAGATAATGGTCACATATGTATTGTCGGGGGAAGGGAGCAATCACCTTCTATAATTTCACAGGAGCCTAATAGCACACTATATTCACAAGTCGTCTTGCTCCAGAACACATCAAGTAATGTCACTACACTTGAACTTGATTATAGTGCTGTGAAGTGGGGAGAGTTGGAAACAAAAATACTTCCCACCTCCCCCCACTGTTTCATTTATCGTGAAGAAGAACAAGCAGTAACTGAGCTTCATTTCCATAGACTGGTGTCAGAAGATCTGGGAAACACGGGGAGGGGATTGATGGAGAACACTTATTTTTGCCTAGAATAATGTTCTCCCTTTTCCTTGCAAACAAGAGATATGTTATAATCAGATACTCAGATCCTCTGGATTGTAAAAGCTACATAGCATCCCATTTTCAAATTATTTAATGTAATCTTTTGAAATGTTAGTACATTTTTACGATTCAAGCACCATCCTATTTTAAAAAGTATACAGGAAAATTTTGATGCCCACCTTTACCCCTGTATCTCTTAATCCTATAGATTCATATAGCGTATTTGTGTTTTGTTTAGCCATCCAATGTTTATTTGTAGAAAACAAGTAAGGAAAATTATATTATCACCCTTCCTGATAAAAAGTAGTAGAGTATATATACTATTGTCTCCATATTTATAATAATATACCTACTATGTTTGCAGAGCTGCTTTGTATTCCTTTGTATACATGTATTTTAGTTCATCTAACAGCATGTTCACAGATGTGAGAGTGAATTTCTGCTTCAATCTTTTGCTAGTACAATGCCACTCAAACTACCTTGTATTTGTGTGTGTGTGTGTGTGTGTGTGTGTGTGTGCGTGTGTGTGTACATGCATTTTAGACAAGGGAAAATGTGTGTATGGAATAGAGACCCAGAGATTTAAAGTGTAGATGCATCTGTAGTTTTGATGGTTGTTGATAGATTTTTTTCCATGGGGATTTTACCATCTTTCATGTCCAGGAACAATCTATGAGACTACCTGTTTTCCCAACCATCTTGTCAGCAGCATGTATTACTAAACTTTTGGAATTTTGCCAGTATGATAAATGAGAGATGTTATTTCTGTGTAGTTTTTGATTTCATCATTTCACATGTGTAAGATGTTTTCTGTGAACTCTCTCCTTGGGTCTTTTGCCTAGGCTTGTTGGACTTGCCCGTGTCCTTTTTAATAAATCATCTTTCTCTGTATGTCAATTAGAGTGAATTTACTGTGTTAGTTAGAGTTTGGCCTCAGGAGACAGAGGGCCTGACCTGTTCTTGGTGCTATTATTTCTTGGTTCTGTGACCTTGGGGAGATTTTTGTCCTATTTGTGCCTCAATATATATTTTTTAATCTATAAAATAGGCATATAATTAGTATCCAAATGGCAGGAGTGTGGTAAGGATTAAATGAGTCAGTACATTTTTAAAAAAGATTTATTTATTTATTAATTTGGAGAGAGAGAGTGTGTACACATGCATGAACAGGGGGATGGGCAGAGGCAGAGGGAGAAGCAGGCTCCCTGATGAGTGTGTAGCCTGATGTGGGGCTCCATCCCTGGACCCTGAGATCATGACCAGAGCTGAAGGCAGACACTTAACTGACTGAGCCACCCAGGTGCCACTGAGTCAGTACATATCAAGTGAGAATGGTGCAGGTCATGTTTCTGACACTATTAGTCTCAGATTCTACTCATTCTAAATTTCCCCAGGTGCTCTGTCCTGCCTCCACTGGTTTACATCAGCATTAGGCAAAGGAGTGGCTGGGCAGTCCTACCTTCCACTGCCACAGTGCAAGAGACATGACTGGGGACGAGGCACTTCTTAAGAGTATAATAATTAAATTAGTCTGAATAATAACTAGTCTCTGCAAACAAAAATACCTGCGGACTGGCACTTCTTATAAACTTGGGCACAAAACATAAAGGCCACCTTAAATATATGTCACCAGAGTAAATGCCAGATGCTCATGGGACATAATAAGATGGGGGGTTAGAAATCACGTCTGGCACATACTTAAGTGAGGCAGCAGGGCCCTCATTTTATTTGAGCTAAAATTGATAAAATGGTTTTTTTTCCTCTTTGGAAAATACAAGAGAAGAAATATTAGAATTTATCTAGGGGAGATGCAATAACTAAGGGCAGAAATTGATGGGGTGCTAGTGGAAAATTGATCCTGACACATAGACGTTTATTGTGTCCCTGAATATTCATCTGTCTATCAGACAAGGCAAAGTGGGTGTGATGAGTCAGTAAGTAGTCAGTAGGCATCTCATGCAAAGGAAATGGGGCAATCCTATGCCTCAGTTCTAGATATGTTAAGATAGAAGGCAGAGGGGATGGCTATGACCAGGGAGTCTTAGAAACAGCAGAAGCAGGGAATCTGGCAAAGTGAACAGCTAGGTCTCCAATCCAATAGAGAGGACAATAGCCTGTTACTTTGAGAGAATATAAAAATCTCCTTCAAGTGTAATGACGAGGCTTTCATCAGATTTATTATCTTAGGAAAAAGGTCAGTATAATAACATACCACCCACTTTTTTGGCAGGTGTTTAATTTAATCCTTAAATTAGATATCCCCTAACTTATTTGAAGGAAGGAAGTTAAAAGCCCATGGAGGAAGTTTTCTGGCAGGCCTATCAGTCCTAAAGACAGCCCCATGTTTATCCACTGAACATGGAGGACCCTCCCTCACTGGAGATGGTATTGAGCAATATGTATTGATGGAAGGAGGAGGAGGGGGACCCAAAGTAGCCCTCAAACGATGGATGATTAATTTCCAATGGATTTCATTTCTCCTACGGGTGTGAAAATGAGAGCTTAGACCTGGAACCTGCTGTAGTACTTCTCAAGGTGATAAAAACTCATTACAGTTGGAGACATTACTACTGAAAGTGCCAGAAGCAGAAACACAGAGCATTTGGGAGATTCAGAGCAGAGAGTCAAGCTTATAAATAGGCTGCATGTGTGTACAGTAGACTCTGAACACTTATCCTGTGTTCTGCCTCTAACTTTGACCAGGGCTTACTAACCTGCCAAACTGGCCAGGATGGGCTATAGGGACTTCGTAGAGGGAGAAGGGCCCATGAAATAAGTGTAATAAAAAGAACGGAAGAGGAAGAGGGCAGGCCTGAAAGGTAGTAGAACAAAAATAAAAGTGGGCATTTTCAAGAATTAGTACCTGCTTAGATTTAGGTATAGAATTCCTGGTCCCTTCAACACACACACACACACACACACACACACACACACATATACACACCTGCCTCAAAAACAAAGGAAAGTGGAAATAATGGGAGAATGGTTCTGGCAGAGCATTTTAAGCCAGGGATTTCACTGGCCCACTCCCCCAAAGGCATTTCCATTCATCTGCTCATATTTCCTCTGAATGAAGCAGCACTTTCTAGCTGGAGAAGGCAACAAAGTAGTATCAATAATACTGTATCAAGTAACAGCATTTACACAAAGGCAACAGAGTACAGCCAGCAAGAAAGAGACTCTTCTCTATCCAATTCTCTCAAAATATTAAAAAAAAATCAAGAGGTCTTAAAGTTATCTCCTGGTTTAAGAGAGATACCTAACTACCAAAGAATTAAGTATATCATTTTAAGACTTGAATCCCATTAAATTAAAAGCCGAAGTTCTTAAGCAAGATTGTATCCCTTATCAGTTTTTCAAGAATACATCTCCAGCACATCAATTTTCTCTTTATCTTTCATTTTCTCTCTCCTTCTTCAGCCCTCTGTCATCATTTAATGGCTAGTGTAATTGGAATACAGACATATTAAATACATGTAGATTATATACAGAAGGACAGTCACCTCTCCTTCCCTGTGAACCTGACTAATGATTGCCATACGCAATGGGTCTGACGATATGAATATAAACTCGGCTTACCTACACACTAGAGCTCCTGTGGCTGCATGAGATCTGAACCCAACATAATCTATGATATTAGTAATTTCTAAATTGGGAAGCACAGAAAAGAAGTGTGAGAGAAGGGCAGTGGCAGTTTTGATCCACTGCTGCTCAAGGGAAGGGAGAGCCCTGACTGGTAAAATCCACCTGTGTGGTTTCTGTGTCAGAAATAATTTCTACGAATCAGGTGGATTATGCAGAATAACCAGATGCCATAAGATATTTAAACAGAACAATTGTGTCCCTTCTGTCTGATTCTGCCACCTTCTAATTTAATTTTAGTTTCACATTTAGCCTTCCCATGGGAATGAAATGGACTAATGGAGAGATTTCTTGGGGCTAACGCATTCAGCAGTTTGGGCACATTTGGAAAAGAATAAAGTGGTCTTTGAGTTTCCCAGTTTTCAGAAGAGCCTGACTGTGAGACTTCCTGAGAGAGGGGCCTTTCCTACAAGCCCTTTCTTTTGTATCATAAAATAAAACTTCTGCACCTATAAAACCAAGAGGACTGTGGGCCCTGCCTAAGAAGCTCAGGCTGGTCTGCCAGTCCATGCGCTCTGCAATCAGGAAACAGGGTGCAACGAGAACCCGTGGCTTTGTCAGTACTTTCCTTAATTCAGGTCTTGATTTTTCAGGGTTTCTCTTGTGATCTGGTCCTGCTTCTCCAGATTCTCTGAACAGTGGTACATCCAAGTCACCTGGAGGGCTTGGGGGAAAACACAGATGGCAGGTTCACTTCCCCGATGTCTAATTCAGCAGGTCCCAGGTGGTACAGATGTTGCCATTCTGGGGACTGCATTTTGGGATCCCCAGAGGGGAAACCCACAATTCTCCCTTGTTAAAATTGTTTGAGAAGATACTACGTGAGACCATTCCCCCAATCATATGAGAGATTTTGCCAATTTAGGAGGAAATGGACATGTCCCTCCTTTATGGACTTTATCCCTCTCCTGTTCTCCAATATCCCCCCATATTTATCTGTAAGTTGGTACTAAATAGCAACTTCACTCACTTGATATATTTGATATATTATTTTTCAGAAAACAGAGTAAAAAAATGGAATAGAATAAACAGGGCTATTATGCAACCCATGTGATTAATTCTCTGAGAGACTCAGAAATAGACTTTAGCATTCTCAAATGTATGAACACGGGTCTTGTTCCTCTTGTCTAGTGCATATTTATCTATTTTTTTCCACATACAGAACTTCTACTCATCCAATAAAACCGTTCTTAGGTATCACTTCCTTTCTAATACTTTCCTGGACCCTCTCTAACCAAAATGAATTACACACTCTATTCTACTTCTCTACCCTGTGCTTTCTTCCACTGATGCAGCGCACACAATGAGTTCGACTTAAGGTCCTTACCTATTCGATATCCCTGGAAAATGGGAGGCATCTGCTTGCCTCTTCTAATGGATGGTAACCATTCAAGGGCACTTTTCATAATCCCCAGTACCAAACACAGCATCCTCACTTAACAGATATGGAATGATTGTTGATCTGAGCTGAATTGCAGATGTAGAATCATAGAGGAAATAAAGTTGCTGATTTAATAGGCTTGGTTATTTGCCTTTCCCTGGGGACATCCATTTACTCCTAAGTCACTGTGGACAAAAGATTAGAAGTAAGAAGGGGACAGAGTGCCATAAGCTGATGTGCTGACAAGTGACGCCCCACAGGGAAGTACGCAGGAGATTCACCAGTAAAAGGATGTAAAAAATGTGGGGCCACAGAAGGGCATGCCTGGGTGGCACCTCTGTGAGGCAGAGAATTATAATTAATTTCTGTTTAAACTATGACGATAAGTAAGCAAGATATGGTTAAATTAGAATAAGGTATTCTATTTCAAGGCAGAGATGCTTATAGCACACTTTTAACAAAATACATAAATATAGTCTAAAATGCAAAGGAAGTTTTAATATTTAGAAAGGAAGATGCAGTTATCTAGAAGATTCACTCATTTGGAACATCTCATTATCTGATACTGTGGAATGAATAATGCATTCCTGTACATTTTTCCTGGATTCTCCCATATTCTCTCCTTTCCAGCCTCTCTGTCGATCTGACTTCACAGATGAAAGTGCCTGAAGCAGAATTGGATCCACTGTGTTTGGTTTTGAATGCAGAATGAGAGGAGAAAAGATACTAATTTGGAAACGACCATCCGCTGCCTACTTCCATCCTCTCCCACCATTTCTTCTCTCTGCCCTCATTGCCCAATGCCCAGGGCTATGAAGAGCTTGCCTGTGGAAAGCAAGCCCGCAAGTGACCTTCGTGGGGATGTTCTGCCCTGCTGTAGCTTCTTGGGGGCTGCAGATGTTAGAGCGAAAGAGAACATGCTGAGACCTGAAATTTATGTTTTTAAACTTGAGGATGAAAGTGCCCCCTCCCCAGTTCTGCTGACAAATATCAGCCAAATCCTGCTTTCTTTCTTTCCATGTCCAACTGCTTCCACAGCCATCAAACTGTGTTTACAAAGTTTATCTGGCTTTAATTTGAACAAAAACACTAGGCCAAAGCTACAGAATTTTTTGTTGGTTCCTGCCTCACCCCAAAGGCGGCAGACCCTGGCATGAGCCTAGTTATTTACTCTTCAACATGAAGTCAAACCAAATTCTCTCAGGTAATAGAGTGGATCCCAAAGCAGAAGCCTAAGAGCAATTTATGGCAAGTTGTTAAAAAAGGAGTCAGAAGCCAGCTCACTCTTGAGAACCATGGGCACACTCATAAAGGAGAAGAGCAGGACCTGGTCACAGAGAGCTGACCTGGCTGAGGTTGGCTGGGGACCAGTAGGGTCCCTCACTCCGCACTGCCAGGTCCAGCCCTTAGCAGTCTGAGAGTCTTCTCCAGCAGCGCCCTCTCGCCACTCTCTAGGCCCAGGTTCACATTGAGCTTCATAATTCACTAGAAGTCCCACATAGGCTTAGACTTAGCTGAAGAGTTTGCCTGGGAAAGAGGAGGATGCTGAGGTCTCTTTCCATGTCCTTATATTACTAAGTACCAGTTTCTCTTTGATTATCGTTTCCACTAAAATTAAAAAATAAATAAAAATTAAAAAGGGAAGGAGACATGAGGTACAGTATTATTTTTTGCTTCAAACTATACAACCAAGATAGCCCTAGAGTTGAGATCTACTGTTTTTATCTCTCTGGGAGTGTTCTGTGAACTTATTAGGGTGTACCTAATAAGAACACTGTTCCTACTCTAGGAACTTCAGGGGCACACTCTGGTGAGTCCACAAACATAAACTGATCCTTAAAAAATGGTAAGATCAATGCATAATTTAAGCTAGCATGACCCATTTGAGATGATAGAGAGAAAATACTGGTATGTAAAGAAAAATCACATTTGAAAAATTAGCTAAATTTTTTGAGAGAAAAATATTATTTGTTGGTTAGGGGCAATCAGATAATTTAAATTGATTTATATTTATCTTGAGAGGTGGTCTAATCTCCAGAAAGGCTGAGAAAACTCTCATGGCTGATGAATTCATGACTCTGAAGAAGAGAGAAGGGTGAAGGTACATAAAGTTCTGAAGATAAAACAGTGAGCAGCCATGCCCCTCTCATCCATTTTGGTCATTGTTAATCAGAATTGTAGGCCCATGTGCACCTCAGTCTGAACAAATAACAGTTTCTATGATCTTCTTCAACTCAACCTTGTGTCTGTTGTGTGTAAGGCTGCATACCCACGGTTGTAAAATGAAATAAACAAAAGATGGACTCTTTCTAAATTTCTTTCCATGTAAATAATTTTAAAGGACTCAACAAAATTTTTCTTTTTCTAATAAAAACTGTAATTATCAATATGAAGGAAACCAGAATATATTCATTCAAAAATGAATTAAGATCACCTACAAGAAACACAATTCTGACTTGATTTTTCTCCTGGGATTACAACACTAGATCGCCAAAGATCCTCAAAAGCATTTAGGACATTCTGGGGTTTTCCTTCAATTTATGGAATCATGATATTTCAGACTTCAAGGAATCATTTGAAATCATCTAGTGATCCAATCCCCTTATCTTGGAAAGGAGGAAAACCCAGGGTGCAGAGAGAAAACACTCAGGACATTTGGGTGGCTGTAACAAAATGCCACAGTCGAGGTGGCTTATAGAAAACAGACATTCATTTCTTACAGTTCTGGAGGCTGCAAGTCCAAGATCAGGGTGCCAGAATGGCCGATTAAGGCCTTCTTCTGAGGGCAGACTTCTTGCTGTGTCCTTGTTTGTGGGGAAGGGCTCTCTCTATGGTCTTCTATAAGGGTACTAATCCCATTCATGAGGGCTCCCTCCTCACAACCTAATCAACTCCTGTAGGCTTCACTCCCTAATGCCATTCTTTTTGGGGGTCAGGATTTCAACATAAGAATTTGGGGAGTACACATTCAGATATAACATAGGCCAAGGTCACAGAAACCCAAGAGCATGTGAAATTTCACGTCATTAACCAGCGTCTGCAACAGAACCAAAACTTCCTAGGAAAAAAGGGAGAAGAGATGGATCGCCAATTCTTGCCGGCAAAACAGAGTCAAAGTTGATGGACATACATTTCCCACTGTCCCTTTCTCCATCCACTGATTCTCCCCTCAGCTAGCCTGGTGCTCCTTGTAACCTTTGTGAAAGTACCATTATTATACCTCTATTTCCTTTTCAAAGCTACTCTTGACTTTGGGTTTACCTACACAAAGTAGGTAGGTAAAAGCATTACCCTCAACCTGAATTTTACCCAATTGAAATCCTATGAGGAGGAGACTTCTGACTCCTTCCCACAAAATCTGTGCTCACTTAGGCCTCAGTATTTCCCAGGCTGAGGATGAGTTCCTTATTTATTGCTTGAAATGTATTTCATGGCAAAGAATATTAAAAAAAAAATTCGAATCCTATCCTCATTAACGGGGTATCAGTGAAAATAGTGGGGACTAAATAATATTGAACAAATAACACTATTTTTACATTGTTGTTATCTTTATAGCAGTTTTTATTAAATATAATATTCAGGGGAAGTGTCAGATTGATTACATGGGAGCCAAAAATCCATTTAAATTCTGCACAAGAGCCCATGGTTGGTAGTGGTGGATTCCAAGGTCTTTTTCCCTCAGTCAAGGAGAGAGAAATATTGTATCCCATAGAAATAAGCTAAATGGTATCTATAGAAACTAAGCTAAACAAAATCAGTATTTGGGAGCTCTTGGTCTTCTTTCTTCCTTATTAACCCTTCTGATGAAGAGAAAAGACCCACTAATTTCTAAAGTTCTTTTTAAAAAACAGGACATTTTCTCTGGCTGCCATACCCCCTGCGCTGAGGAAGGGGGATGCCCATTATTTCTTTTGGTGGGCTAAGCCATTAGGGGAAGAGCTTCCAAAGCTTATTTCTAACCACATCCTTTATCAAAAGTCCAATTCAAAATTCAAATCTTCAAGAAAACTTTTCTTAGTTAACCTTGCCTGATTCCTGGCTCTCCTTAACTTGTGTCTACATTTAACAAACACTAACTGAGGGCCGTCCTGTATCCTAGCACTATGCCAGGCACCAAGGTAAGAAATGTTGTAGATCAGGTTCAATTCCCAGTTTATAGTATTCTTTAGAAGATAACGGAAGAAGTTCACACAGTGTGATCCACAGGTGTGTTATGCACCCGAAGAGTCAAGAAAAGTTTCACAGAAGAGGTGACACTATGGCTTTTTGGGAGGTATTTTTAGATAACTAGCTTTGATTTATTGTTTAAAATCTGAACTCTTATTTCTCTTCTGATTTTTTGTTGTTGTTCTTTTTCTTGGGTGGAACAAATGAAACAAAGGGAAAACACATACAGACTGGTATTATTTAGTCTCACTCTGTGCTGGGCACACCAGTAGATAAAGGAGTTTCTGTTAGGAGAGGCTTACCTACTGCCAGTCTCCCTCATGTCTTGATGTTTTTGCTCTTGACTTCTCTCCATCTTCCCACATATTTAAACTCTCTTTATCTTTCCGCTCCCAGCTTAAATCTCCCTTTTGTTCATGAAATCTTGTCTGACCATTCTGCTCCGTAATTTTTTCTAGTTTCTCTGATGTTTAAACGGATATTAAGCCAGTAACATCAACAACAAAAACGACTTAAAATTGACCTCTGTGAGGTACAAGGGTGTTTAGAGGAAGTGTCTGGTTCAATCCTCATGACACCTTTTTGGAGTGTACACTCCTCCTTTTACAGATGAAGAAAAGGAGGATACAGCTAATGGTGAGTAAAAAGCTAACCGTAAGTGATATTCTAAGTCACACAGTAGTGGTGTAGCCAGAAGCTAAAGTCTTCTCTTCAGATTCTTAATCCCTTTCTCCCTATGATCCTGCCTGATTATTGTCTAATTGTTGAGCGGTCTGTCGCTTCAGCTGGAAACTTGATTTCCATATGAATAGTTCAGGCAAGGATAATCTTCTAGACTCTAGATAGTATCCCACCCACACACCCCAGGCCCCATCACAGACCCCAGCTATGGTGCATCCAAGGAAGCGCTCAATTCATACTTCGAACTATTGAAGAATCACCAATTCAGTTGTAACCAGTGATTCATATAAAAGAACACTTCCACTTATATTTAGTTTGGGAGGTGGAAGACAGAGAGATGAGAACAAAAAGATAAGGAGAAAGAGAAAGGAGAAGAAACAAGGCTGGAGAAGATAGAAGTGAGGAGGGGAGAGGAAGGAATGGTGAGAGAAGCCTTCTCATCTCCCACTGCCAAATCCATCTTAGGCCGTTAAACGAAGCAGGTCTGCAGAAAACCAAGACAAGTGCTACAAGGTTATGGGTAATAATTGATGTTTTTGTGGGGCAAAGGGAAAAGGAGGGGTTGAAGATGAAAGAAGTCAGGAGGGAGATGGAAAAGTTTTCAGGGTCACAGGATACATTTATCAGAAGCTTTTAAAGAAGTGTTTAAGAGCAGCTAAGCTGTTGCTATGGAAATAGGTAAAAGCTAATCCATTATCGGCAACCTCTGGATGCCACCAGCTTGCCGCTGGGGGGCATTCTGCTTTTTATTATTATTTCTTTTTCTTTTTTTGCTTCTATTTTTTTCCCCTATCTAAACACATCACTGGAATTATGAGAAACAAATTAATAAAAGCTGAAAGAAAGGGAATTTGACTCCTTCAGGGATTATATTAACACATGAGGGAAACTTCACCCCATGTGTCAACTCGTAAAGCGAGAGGAGATTATTTCCAGAAGATAAGATGGAAAGAAAACAGCAATATATGAACACCTGGAGGGATAAAAGTCCTGTTCCTCCTAGAGCCACTCTTGTCCTTGGCTGCACGTCTGAAGTTTCTGCTAAAACCCATTGAAGGCAGCGTCTGTCTTCTGGTTTAAACCCAGACTGTGACCTTGATCAGAGCCATTTAAAGAGGCTTTGAAGCTTCAGGGAAGAAAATCATTTTACAAGTATCCCTCACTTCACATTAGCTATAGACTAATTCTGAAGCAAATTTATGTAAAGCCAGTGTCATTTCCCACAAATATACATGCTTGTAATGTAGGTTTTAATCAGTTCATTTTTATATGTGCATATTTATGGGAAATGTTAAAGATGTTAATAATACAAATATACTATTATTCCATGAGCTTTCGTTCCACACAGGCCTGCCTCATCACCATTTCCTGGGTGGATGCAAATCTCTACTGCAATTTGGGATCAGTAACTGACTCTTCCCAGACACCTTTCAGAACTTAGTCATCTTTTTCCCATTTGCCTATAAAGTGATATCTCTTAGTTGTATCAAATTCATAGGAATTACCAAAAATCAAAGCCTAGTATTTCTGTCTACCTACTTTAATATCTAATCATTTATTTGTCTCCCTGCAACCTGAAAGTCTGTTCAGTCCCCTCCTTACTTCTCAGTTGCAATAGCCAAGAGGTGATCACATCTGGCAACATCCATTGTCTGAACTGATTTATATTTCTCCATTCCTCTTGATTCCACTACTATGATCTTAACTGGGGCTCTTGTCACTTCTTATCTGAACTACTACAACCACTTTCTTTTTTTTTTTTTTAAAGATTTTATTTATTTATTTGACACAGAGAGAGAGATTACAAGTAGGCAGAGAGGCAAGCAGAGAGAGAGGAGAGAGGAGGAAGCAGGCTCCCTGCTGAGCAGAGAGCCCGACGTGGGCCTCGATCCCAGGACCCTGGGATCATGACCTGAGCCGAAGGCAGGGGCTTTAACCCACTGAGCCACCCAGGCGCCCATACAACCACTTTCTAAATAGTTTGCCTGCCTGTCTCGAGATTCTTCTGTCCTCCATATTGTTGAGAAAGCTGCATTTCTAAAATGCAAATCTGACCACTTGGCTCTGCTTCTTAAAACCCTTCACTGGCTCCTACTTTCCTTTCTAAACTCTTTAGGACAATGGGACTCTTGTCCTTCTAGCCCTTGCCTACCTCTACACATTACCTGCTCTACTCTTGCATGAGCCCTGGGTTCCAGGACAAGATGCCCTCTTATCCCCCCTAGATAGGAATTCTTGATGGCAAGAGCTGGATCCTGTTTTGCTGGGTCTCTTTAGGGATTAGGACAGTGCCTGGAAAAACAGGCACTCAAGAAATGCTTGTTGATTGCCAGTAGCAAGGATTCATTACCTCACTGTGCTAATGGAAGCCATCACATAGCTCGTGCTCCAATCCACTGTGAAAATTATTCAAGGCTTCACTGTAAAATGAATTCATGCCTTTCTTAATCAGTTCCGTGAATTTAAATTCTGAATCATGAGCTCGCTTAGAAAGAGACATAACTACTAAACACCACATGTAACTCAGTGGCCAATGACAGCATCGGGGAGTAAGGCCATGGGCAGCCAAATACGTGTACCGATGCTGAAATTTGAAACAAATTATGACTCATTTTGTAGCAGATTTCCCTTTCCAATCGAAATTACTGGGCTGTAGATCTACTAGTCTGGTGCCCACATCCCCACATCCCCAGCAATTCTTTGACAGAAACAGACTTACATAACGGTCGCACTTGGATTAGACCAAACTGAAGGCTTGCGGTGTTAAAGAGAATTCTCGAAGGAGTTCTAGTAAATTTCTTTTCCCCTAGTCATACATGAATGGAAAGCACTGGCTGGAGAGAGTCAGAGAAGAATATATTTGTATTTGGGTTATAATATCAGCTCTTGTTTGAGAACAGATGATTAACACTCCAAAATGAGGGCCTGGCAACACAGGTCCCTCAGAATTAAAGAAGTGAAGCACTAGAAATTGATGTTTTCAGGGCAAGGCCTATAATTACTGAGCACTTCTAGAGAAATGGTGGATTAAGAAAGTGGGGGCACAGTGATCTTCTGTGAAGCACTGCTTAGAAAGTATGGCTCTCAGAAAAAAAGAAGGGCTCGGTTAAAAAAAAAAAAAATCAGAGGTAAAGCCAAAGAGTGATTTTGTTGGAGTTCAGGTGGCTACAAGAAAGTGGCTCTTGACGTTTTTGTGACTAAAAGGGAATCTGCAGCCCAAATTGACAAACCATTCTTCCTAACAGTTTATAGTAACTAAAGGCAAGTGCTGGTCACATCTGAAAAACAGAACTAGAATTGATGGTAAAAAACAGAACTACATGCCCATACTCTATCTGATTGATGTATAGATTACTTCCAAGCTGCTCTTGTCTGTTTAATAGCCTGGTGTGCTTAAGGATATGATTAGGGAGAAATAATGAAGGCATGTGAGGAGGGGAAACCATAGTCCATGGAGCAGAAACTTTTGATCTGGATGAATCCTGGCAGGAAGTTATCCAAGTAGGAGTGGTAGGAAACCTTTTGTTGGGGTTCTCATTTCATCATAGGACTAATAATTTGACTCAGGCTGAGCAAATTTAAAGAAATTGGCTAACACTGAAACTGGAAAATAACAAAACGCAAATGTCATCAATGGTGGCCTCAGACACTAGAAATGCCTTCATGTGTACATTGAGCTCAGTGAGTGGAGACAGAGGTCCCATAACACATTAATAGGCAAGACCACCCCTTGAACCGTATTCTATGCTATATCCATTTGCTGCGTTTCACTAATACAGGAAGTGGCTATCTTTCTTCCTCAGTGGCAAACAGCCCTTTTCTTGTTGGGCATGACTATTTTTTTTTATTTACTAAATAAATGACTACATACTTTATTACTTTAAGATACCATATCCCTCTGAGATACAGATTACTTTAAGACACCATACCCCTCTATTACCCCCAGGCTAGAGATGAGGTTTATGCAGACAGTCAGTAGCAAATTTAGGATTTGAAGCTGTGGAGTTTGACCTCACAATGTGTACTTGTTAGCACTCTGTTATACTGTGGGACACACTATACCATGATGCTTAAAGAGTTTATGTTGAATTTGTAGCTATAAATGAGAAGGAAGGGAGTATGTGTGTATATGTGTGTGTGTTAGGATGGTGCAATACCCATCTCCCACTGACTCTGGGTTAGTTTTTGGCTCTTTCATAGTTGAGATTTTCCTTGAAAGACATTGCTTAAAGAGCAAGGGGCTTTACATGAGAGTTATGGAAATGTTTTGTAACTATAGTTGACCCTTGAACAATGGGGAATTGGGGCACTGACATCCTGCACATCAAAAATCTGTGTATAACTTTGGAGTGTCCAGCAAAAATCTTAACCACGTATAGCCTGTTATTGGCCAAAAGCCTGACCAATAACATAAACATTTTAGATGTTGCATATATTATATACTGTATTCTTACAATAGAGAAAACTATTATTAAGAAAATCATAAGAGAGAGAACAGACATTTATAATACTGTAGTGCATTTATTGAAAAAAATGCATATAAGTGGACCTGCACATTTTAAACCTGTATTAAGAGTCAACTATAGATGGAGATAGTGGTTGCTCAACATTGTGAATGTGTTAAAATGCCACTGAATTGTTCACTTCAAAGTGATTAGCTTTATGTTATATAAATTTCATCTCAATAAAGTATTTTTTTAATTTACCCTCTCCAAAGTCCTTCCATGATTACATTCCACTTGATTAAGGAGTTTTACTTTCAATGTCCACTTATCCCTTACAAAGGCAATTTGCAGAAGCCATTTTTACAAGTTTATTTTAAAGCACTGAAGGGTTACTGTCAGCTTTTGCATTAGGATAAAACTTGAATGATTTGCAGCTTCTAGATAGGTGAAAACTTATTTTAGTGGAGGGTGGAGAGATGTTGCAGGATTTACCTCCAAAATGCTGATTGTAGCCCAAAAAGCTATAGCTTCCAGATAGCAATGCCCTAGGTGAGCAAGTTTAGATGACCACATTGTGGCCAACTACTACCATCTAAAGAGGTAGATTTACAACATCGAATTCTTGAGAAATATCAACCCACTGATTCCATCTATGAATGAAGAAACTGAGGCCAAGTGATATGAAGCAACTTGGCCAAAATCACGTAGAAATTTCATGATGTTCCAGGTTGTTGAAGTCCGGTCTCCTGACTGAGCTCTATCTGAGGCTCTCTTGACCTAACCATGATGTCATATCCTTGGTTGATAAGAATAAAGTCTCTAAGAGTCCAGATGCTCTCCCTCTCTTCCTTGGTTCTCTAGTGAAATAAAGCTCTAAGCCACAGCCCTCACTGCCTTGGCACTTGTGAATGGCCAAAGATTGCCGAGAGCTTCTCAAAGCACACTGAGAGGCTCAATAACAGAGTCCAGGGTTGGCTTTAGTGTCACCTCATAAAAGTAGGCATATTTTGATGATTCTTTTCAGACTGCCTATTCTCTGCATGCAGAGACCTAATCTCTTATTTCTTCTGAATCTCTCCACACAGTTTTTATGCAAGAAGGGCTTGATAAATATTATTCACTGACTAACTAGTAGAGGCTGTCATTTCAGAAACACAGTATAAAGTGATTACACTGAGGAAATAATCCCACTGTACCCCTCACCCATGGTTCTCTAATGAGTATGACAGTACTTAGAAAGTAGGCTTCCTAAATGCTGTGATGTGAAGGAATTCATTTGCATTTATCCTACGGGATTTTTCCCCTGTGTGCATGCATTTATACATTCTGTACTCCATAGTGTAAAAAAAAAAAGAATAGCAATTCCGTCCTCTGTGTCTGTTTTATGTGCTAGATTTTACATGCTAAGCTAGCTCAGTAGATTTCACAGTCCTGGTGAGTGGACAAAGCCAGTGAGTGGGGTATAGTAGATAAGAAAGCAAGCAAACAAACAAACATATAATTCAGAGACAAAAGACCAATCTCTACACCAACTCCTCCATCCTTATTAATAGGGTCCTGGGCATACCACTTAATCTCATAGAAACTACTTCCCCATCTGTGAAAAGGAAATAATGACAGCAAATCTCACCATGTAACATTGTGGTGATATTCCAACAAGGTGTATGAGGAAGTGCTTTGAGAACTGTAAAACTATTTTGTTATTAAATAATCATAACACACTTCCATAATCTGTAAGAACTTGCACCATTAAAAATAAGAAATGGAAAGGGTCACTTAGGTATCTACCATTAAACTTTTATGCCTTATAGAGACCTCTGTACGGTGGCTTCTCCCTTACTTATCAGATTCTACCTCAACCCAAGTATCCCTTTTTTCCATGTGGTCAATATTTCCAAAACATACAGGCTTATACTCAACTCTGCCTTGTCTCTCTGACTTATGCCTTAAGATCTGCTGGTGACTTTAAGTAACTCCCACACATGGACCAAGTTCTGGCTACTAATCGCTCTTGAATTTGAAGTTAGGAAAATTGTATACTTTCTATTATGCCCAAATTTGACCTTCTCCCAACAGTTAGCTCTCACATAATTCCATTAAACTTACAGGAGCTCACAGGAGTAAACATCTCCAATGCCCACTCACAAATACCTGCGTTGGCTGTGTCCCTGTTCAGGCCCTCACCTCAACCAAGAATCAGGCTCAATACTGACCACCACAGACTAGAATTTGGTGGAGCTCCCAAAACCACCTCCATAGTTGTGATTGATATTTCCCAGTTACAAGAAGCCATCATGCATTTGACTCTCTAGATACCTAGAAAACCAACATTCCTCTGACTTTTATTTCTTTTATCAAATTGCCTAGACATGTTTCACTATTCTGTTTCCTATCTATATTACCCCCACCCCCAAATTTACAAAGCATGGTGCTAGGCACTGAAGGTGCTATGATCTGCTAGGGGAGAAATGCAAAGATAAATATGAATAATTTAGAACAATAAACTAAAAATCTTTTCTTTTTTGTTGCTTAATCCTTCAGTGAAAAACGGCTCCAAATTCAGACAATACCATTGCTAATGTATAATTAAGGAAACTAGAGCTATCTAATGTAGGGTTTGAAATTTGAATTACGTTGTCTTTGTGAGCACAGCATAGACAAGGAAGGCATCTGAACGCTTATCTGTTATAACCTCTGTTCCCTCAGCTTAGCTCTTTTCATAGGTGTTTGGCCCTGAATAACCCCAACAATACATCAAGAGAAGCAGAGAGCTATAAAATGTTAGTAGTTAATGGACCAACTCACTGGGTTAAAATGGTCCAAATTATTATAGAGATCAAGATACATTTCCTTGGAAATGTGTGAATAGTCACAAATGAGTTATTCAATTTACATCAACAATTTTTGTTGAGGGATCATTTTGTTCCAGAAACTGTGATAATGTTGGGTGAAACAATGGTGAAAAAGACAACCCACAAAAAGCGTATGTGTTACTGGACAAAAACTCATGCTGAACTATCATTTTCCATTTATTGCTGTGTGAGGTGTTCTTACCAAGTTTGGCAGCAGATGCTATGGAAGCAGTTGGAGGAAAACCCAACCAACCTTGGACTGTCAGTTGAAGATGTCCTGGAAATAGAACTGTGTTTGGGTCAAATGCAAAAATAAGTATTCACTACTGAGGTGCAACTGAATGTGTGATGAAGGTATTGGATGGGTTCAAATCCCAGAGCAAAAAAAGGGTATGGTGAGTGTTTCAGCTAGGATTTGTTCGGTGGTAAGTGACTACTAGTGCAAGCTTAAGCAAAAGAAGAAAATTTCAGTAAGGATATAAATGGATATGATAGGTCTCAAGAGCAAAAACAGAATGGCCTCAGGAATGGAGTGGGGTGAGAAACAAGAATTTTATAGGGACTCAGGAAATCTTCTCTCTTGCCCTTTCTTGCCTCTGTTTCTCACCACATCATTCTCCTTCTCTCTAGTGGTAAAAAAAGCTTTTACTGGGGACCTGGGTAGCTCAGTAGGTTAAATGTCTGACTCTTGATTTTGGCTCAGGTCATGATCTCACAGTCATGGGATCAAGCCCTGCAAGGGGCTTCGCTCTGGTCATGGAGCCTTAAGATTCTCAAATGCATACTCTCTCACTCAAAAAAAAAAATTTTACTGCTTCTCAGTTCACTTGGTGAAAAATTGCCACTACTAACAGCCACTGAGTTGCCATCACCATCACCAAAACAGCTGAAGTATATTACAGCTCTGATTTCAAATTCTTTGAGAAAAGAGGACATCAGCTTAACCCAGGTCAGGTGGTACCTGCACTTCAATAAACTATAATAGAAGGATGGAGTTCTACTGAACCAACTTGATTTTCCCATGGCAACCTGTCACAGGGTGGGGTGATTGGGGAATAAGGCAGAAAAATAACCAGGTGGGTTTCCACTATAGGAGCTACATGTTGTCATATGTGTTTATGATATGTATCATGAAGCTTATTATATTAGTAGAAGGAATGCCAGGTCATAAAAGCATTAGAAATTATATTTAAAAGAATGGATTTTTTTTTTACCCTTGAGGCAATGAGAAACCACTGTGGGATTGAAGAGAGTGTTAGGTAGAGTTTTATTTTGTTTGTTTTGAAGTTGGATTCAGAAGTAGGTAGGATCTGATTTGTCCTTTAAAAAGATCACTCTTGCTGTATTTCAGAGGATGGATTGGAGGCGATTAAAAAGTTTTTTTCCAAGATGATAGTAATGGCAGGGAGGCTGGTATTGTATATTGTTTTATTTTGGTTCTGTATGTGGATCCTCAGGCAGAAGCCTATACAAGCGGCAGCATAATTAGAAAGTACAGATGAAGGTAACTCCACAGCTAATGTAACCTATGGAAATGGAGCCCTCAGCACAGAATAAAGGAGGGTCACTTCCTTTCACAGTTTCTCTCTCTTCCCTCTCTTTTTTTTNATTTATTTGATACACAGAGAGAGATCACAAGTAGGCAGAGAGGCAGGCAGAGAGAGAGGAGGAAGCAGGCTCCCTGCTGAGCAGAGAGCCCGATGCGGGCCTCGATCCCAGGACGCTGAGATCATGACCTGAGCCGAAGGCAGAGGCTTTAACCCATTGAGCCACCCAGGCGCCCTCTTCTTTCTTTCTTNCATGACCTGAGCCGAAGGCAGAGGCTTTAACCCACTGAGCCACCCAGGCGCCCTCTTCTTTCTTTCTTTCTTTCTGTTTCATGTTTTGATTAATCAGAGGGAACAAAAAACCAACCACTTTCTATTCAGCACTAAAATGTATTACATAGGTGTACAGATGCCAAGAGTTATAGATGGATATAAAAATAACAGCATGAATCAAGGAATTTCACTGCCAGGAATTTACCCTAAGGAAATAATCAGTCACATGCACAAAGTTCCTTGTGCAAAGTTGTTTATTGTCATGCTATTAAGAGAAGCAGAAAAGAAAATACATGAACCCTAGAACCGGCCTATATTTCTAGTGGTTGGGCATTGGTTAAATGAATCATCTCTATAACACAGTATACTATACAGCTGTACTGGGTGGAATAGTATCACTCCCAAAATTGATGACTATCCCAGAACCTCAGTGTATGACATTTGAAAATAAGAGTCTTCGAAAATGTACTTATACTGGATTAGGGTGAGTCCTAATCCAATGACTTGGTCGCTTTATCAAAAGAGGGAAATGTGGACACAGGAACACGCTCAAGGAAGGAATGCTATGTGAAGACAGGTACAGAGAATGGACTGAGGTAGCTGTATGCCAAGAGGACAAAGACTGCAAGCGACCACTAGAAGCTGGGAAGAGGCAAGGAAAGATTCTTTCCTAGAGTCTTCAGAGAGAGCATGGTCAGGTCCACATCTATATTTCAGACTTCCAGCCTTCAAAACTGTGGGAGAGTAAATTTCTGTTGTTTAAGCCTTGATGTTGTGTCCTCACATGGCAGAAGGGACAGAGGAGCTCTCTTTTTAAAGGGCACTAGTTACTTGCCAAAGGTCCCACTTTCTAATACCAGCACAGTGGGAAGTAGCCTTCGACGTATTAATTTGGAGGGACATAAAGATTCATAGTATAGAACACAGAGAAATAGAAAATCTTTAAAATTTCCAGAGAGAAGTTAGATTACTGGCGAAGAAATGACAAGGATCAGACTTCTCAGCAGCAATAATAGACACCATTAGACAAGGAGCTATTGCAATCCAAGGTTCAGGAAAGAAAAACAGCTAATTTACAATTATACATCCAGCTTTAATATCATCCGGGGGGGGAGTAGATACAATAATTTTAAAACATAAAAGGAATGAACAAAGTCAATGCACTTCTGCCATCTACGTGGTATTATCATCGTCTTTATTATCCTCCAAGTCCCAAACTCCAGACCTGCCTGTGCAACTAGCTAATGGATATCTCCAACTGCCTGTTCCACAGACATCGCAGACACTATAGGTCACCGTAACTGGAAACATGCACACGCACACACAAACTCATACACACATAAAAGGGATGATAGATTTTACCACCCAGAAACCTTAGTCCTAAAGGATGTATGCAGTAAGACAACAACAACAAAAATAATGAATTGAGGTGAAAGAATGGGATTTAAGGGGAGGTGAAAAAAGAAAACAGTAAAATATAGGCAAATCTAAATATTGATTATAATGTAATAATAATTTTAAATTAAAATGTATGAATGTAAACTCCCAAATAAGGAGTCAACAAATTATACCTTACAAGCTGAATCTGCCCTCATTCTGTTTTCATAAACCAAGTTTTATTGAAACACATCCACACTCACTGCTTTACACATTGTCAATGGCTATTATCATGCTATAATAGCAGAACGGAACAGTTGCAATAGAAATTGTATGTCCTTAAAAGCCTCAAATACTTACTCTTTGGCCCTTTAAAGGAAAAGGGTGTGTATCCCTGCTCTAGATCACACTTCCATAGAAAATTTGAGATGATGGGAAGTGATATTTTGAAGAGACATGAATGTTTACTGAGGTCCTCATCTTTGGAAGGAGTCATGAGATGCTGATTTTCTTTAATGTTATTAATAACGGCACATTTAACTCTGTATGCATATGAAAATCTTAAAGGTAACCATAAAAACAATAGGAATAAAATCCATTATCTTTAAACTTGCAAATTCAAAAATGCAGAAGACTTAAATTTCAAAACCTTATAAATTAGTAAAAATTCAGGGAAAATAAGAGTAAATAGAAAATACATAATGCATTTCAGGGATATGCATACATTTAAGAGTATTTTAAAATCTACTTAAAGGGTTGAGTGGAAGGGATTGGGCATGGGGGAAGAGGTTGAAGGGGCTGTAATTTTTTTTAGTTACCATCTTTTTCTGTAAAATATTGGTTTTTTATATTAGGTTAGGAAGGGACTGCCATAAGCAAAAGTCAAACACTGTCAATTCTAGGTATGGGGATTCAAGTTTTTGTTTTAAGATTATCTTTAATCTTAATTTCTCAAGATAAAACAATGACCCCAAATAAAGATTACAGAGTAGTGTGACCACTGTTCAGCTAGATCTGCATACTCACACACGTATACACAGCAGATCAGAAGCATATATATCAAATGTTAGCAGCAGTACTTTCTTGGTCCTGGCATCTAAAACACAGACACAGCAATGAATATTCTACAAAGAGGAAACAGAAATGCCCAGATGGGTAATTGCAGGTCATTTTATTCCCTCTGAAAAATGATGTGATGATGTCAAGGAGCAGGACGAGAAATGAGACTTTCCCCCACCACCCTCCTGGGGCTAGACAACCCCATTGGTCCTTTAGTGAGAGGTTAGTAAATACCAACTCTGCTGTTCAGATTGTAATTAATATGTAAGTGGCCATATTGACTGCTTAGTAAGCCTATTCTATAGGAAAACTATGATAGAGCTCTGTTTCTTTTTAATTCTTTTTTCCCCTAAATTTCTGAGCCTAAGATTTGACCACTTGGTCCCTTTCTTACTAATGAGTAGGAAGGAACATTCTTTGTTGCATGAGCTCTATTCATGGTTATGATAGCAGCACATAACAGGTGATCAAACATACTGATACCAGCACATAACAGGTGATCAAACAGGTTATGTCCCGACAGTCCAGCAGACTACTCTGTATATGGAAGCTGGTATAAAAGGCACATTGAAAATGTGAATGAATATGTAACCTAATACTGGTATTTTACCTTGTCTTCTAAAAGAAGATCTTACCTATCATATAAGTTTTATGCATACGAGAATGCCTCTCGAGTTTGAATTTCTGGGCTTTTATAATGAATTACTTACTCTGGATTCCACATATAAATGCCCTGCCCACTTAGCTTTTACTGTGATGTCTCCCATGTTTGTTTACAAGTGCAATTAGAGAATCTTATTTTCCAAATTGACTTTTGCTGAGTTAAAAGTATAGTCTTCAACCAATTCTTTGAGTTTGCAAATTACATTCCAAGGGAAAGCAACAAAACAAAACAAAACACCATAAAACAAATCATAGCAAGAGCTTGAAGGAAAATAAAAATGGTAAATTCTACTAGAAGTGGAATAGTATATTACATATACATCATGAAACAAAAAAATTGAAAAATAGGGAGAAAAAAACAACCGCAAAAACAACTCCTGATTCATTCTTAAGTCCTAAAGGTAACTGGTTTGCATTCGCGGAGCTTCATAACAAAAAGCTTTTGTCCACACTTGTATTCATTTTGAGGTATGACAGTTCCAAAGCTTTGGTAATGTATAAGCAATCCTTGCTGAATGTAACATATTAAACAGTTCACTAGGCTTACAATGGTTCAGAATGTTAAAAATAAAATCATACCAATAGCTCTACCCGTCTTTGTGCCAAAGCAATACAGATGATTTTTGAATAAAGAAAACAACAGTGTTCATCTGAGCTTGCTAACAACACCCAATGACACAGGCTGCTGTACAATTCTGAATCTATCACAAATACCCATTAGGGAGCATTATCATACACAATATTACATATTCAGGAACTGACAACAATTGACGCATGGCTGGGAAAAAACAAGATCGTGAAGTCGCACTTGGATTTTACCCTGTGGAAATCACTCTGCAGGCTTGATTCCTGCTTCTCCCTGAATTAGCCAGCCCCCACCTTACTACACTTGAAGGAAAAGGAAAAAAAAGCAAAATTCTAAGTAACAAAATTATCTACTTATTCCTAAAACCAAATATCCACCATGACTTTATCTCTGCCTTTTTCTAGAGTAAACAGTAAGTGTTGAATGGGGGCCTATATTAAGCAAGTAAATCTGGTAATGTAAAGTAGAAATCAATGTCATGTGTGCCATCAAAGTTTCCAGGTTTTCTATGGGTATCTGTTTCCCCTTCTCATCATGAGCTTCTGTGCACTTTCTACTATGTGATAAGGACAGTGGTTTCTTCTACAAAAAGTGTTCCCTTACAACAATCAGCTACAAATTGACCTATCTCCATGACTTGGCTGGGTGAGCTTCTCAAGGCTACAAGCAGGTTAAAATGAGGGTGTGTGTGTGTGTGTGTAGAGAAAGAGAGAGGGATAGGGAGACTGGAGATGGTGAGATTAGCAGCAGATCAGGTATATTTCTTAGCCATAGTGATGATGGATGGTTTATGGGTAAGCGGCACATAACTACAATTGTCTGGAAAAGCCAGGCAAAAAACCCTTGACCCAATGCCCTTCGGGGGGCCAGAAGATTTGCTTGCCCAGGGTCTCAGGGAGAGAGCTTCCACTTGTCCCCAAAGATCCCCCGGGCCTGAAGAATTCATCTGCACTCATCCCATTAAGAGCTTTGCTCAGCACGGTGGCACACGGGGACGAGCTGTTCTGAGAAAGGCGATCACGCTCTGATAGACGGAGACGCACTGAAGACAGAGTTGAGTCTCAGCAGTCTAATGGGCCCAGCGAGGCAGTAAATTTCACAGCAACTTGACACATTAATATAGAAGTACAGTCTGTTATATCAAAGGGAGATTGTCTCAGTCCTTAAGGGGAAACCAGCAATCCAAAAATGAAAAGTGCTCACTGGTGTCTTGTGAAAAATGTAGTTAACACTGAGAGCCGAAGTGCTGAAGCTCCGTGCCTTCCCCGGTTTGAGTTCTCATCAAGGGCAACCTCTGACCCCTCCTGGAGACCACATGTCCCATGACATCCACATCTCCTGGCCCGGGTTCCTGTCTGTGCAGCAGAGGAGGAAAGCCAGCGCTGAAGTTCTTATTTGGTCCTATGGGATCCTGCAGGCTCTGTCTCTTTGAAGATATGTTTTCCCCTGTGTCTTTGTCCCACCGTAGCTGCTAGGAGCACATTTCTGTATGACTCCACAGAAATCACCTTAATTATGCAATAATAAGGAGATGGTTTGATACATTACCCAATGTCTGCATGATGAAATGTGATGAATCTACTACAATGATCATTATACAGACCAAATAAAACATGGGAAATATTTATGTTTAATGTTCAACGAAAATGTAGACTGTGACACTATCAGAATAGATTCAAGACCACAGATTTATAGCGCTCAGGTATATGAGCTGGGAACTAGTTCCGTTAGGAGAAAGATATTATTTGGGATTTTTTTTTCATTTTGCAAATTCTCTTTAGCATTGTTGTAACATTATATTCTTAAGACATATACTTTTAATAAACCATAGGCAACAGGAGCTAACTTAATTTATTAACACCTTTTGCCTTTCCTGCTTAGTCATTATCTAATACTAATATTTTTAGCACACACACTTAATTTTCTTCCAAAGCTATAGCCACAGCACAACGGTGAGGGAAGGCATTTTATTTCTTACGCCCACGATTCAGTCACTTTTCTCTATTACTTCGCTCACTTCTCAGCACCTTAAGAAATAAACCTGGCCTTTGCTTAACATAAAGTTAATTTAAACAAGTCAATATGCACTGGACTGGCAGAAGAGTTTGCTCCTAAGGGACCTTGCCATCATTCCATTTTATTTTGTTTTGCTTTGTTTCGAATAATGCTCTAAAAGGTATGTAACACAGGGGTAAGTTTTGATTGAATAATAGTAGTGGGTAGGAGTCTAGGGGACGAGGGACCAGTCCAAGCAATTCTGTATGTACTTCAGAAGAGGGTCTGGACGGACAACACATTTCGGGTGACATCATTTTAAGTCTCCAAAAGAACAAGTCCTTCAGTGTGATACAGTTAGAGAGAGGTGGCTAAGTCTGACTTGCCCAAATCCAGGAAAATGCAGTTCCCTATACCAAAAATTATATATTGCTTCCTACAGCTCATTATACAGGTGAAGCAATGATTCCTCCTTTATGTGGTTGTGGAGTTACTTCTTTTATTATTTCTGATATATGCCAGTCTATTTCTTAGTATCAAAAACAGGCAAGCTTCAACAGAATTAAACAAATCAACTGTGCTCACTCTATCTTGACCCTTTACCTACACATGCTTTTAGTCCAGGCAAATGCAAAGGATCTAGTCAGATCACAAAGACAGGGGGCTACCCCTCCCTTGGGCTTTGGCTTATATCTGATTATGTATGAAGTTACATCCAACTGGATGACAATCTCCCAGAGGGAGAAGTCTATATCACCTATTCTTTTCACATATAGTCACCAAATTTATTTTGAAATGTGAATTATTTTTGCTGGCCTCTGATGATGAAGCATGGGGGTAGGGCAGAAAACTGAAGCAGAGGAGAGAGGCTCAGCTCCTATCCCTGTCCCCACCACCCTTTAAACCTACACACAGACTTGATGAATTCCAGCAATTTCTTATGAATAATCCTAACTACACAGAGAACTGAAGTGGCCAGATAATCTTTTTGCCTTTTTGATGGAAAACTAGAAGCAGAGTTTATTGAGAGAAACTGAAAAATGGCTAGTCTGATGGACTGAGGTCAGGTCCAGGGCTGCACATGGCATTGGGAGATGCCCTAAAATCTCAGTGTATTATCTCATAGGAAAGGGACACACATGACAAGTTGGTACCATAACGGCTGAAAAATTCCAGATTTTCTTACACCCATGCTGAGGGCCACCTATCCCCAAACCTAGAAGCCTGAGTGTGGCTGTAAGTAATCACCCCACAAACTGCAGCTCTCAGTGAAACAAACTGGTCTCAGGTTCAGTAGGAAGAAATCACCCACACCTCTGTGCCCTGACAGAGCTCTCTAGGTGTGAACAAAATGAAAAGAAATGATATGATGATGATGTCTACACACATGCATGTGAGAATGTGTGTTTGTGTGTGTGTGAGAGAGAGAGGGAGAGATTGAGAGAGAGAGAGAGAGAGAGAGAGAGAGAGAGAGTGAGACTGTAGGTAAAAGCCAAAGAATTCTATTACTGGGAAGGAGAATACTTTCCCTATAATTTCTACTATAGAACAGTCTAAAAAGAATGTTCATTCAATGAAATAGAAGCTCATACCAACATAATGACATTAAAAAGATTACAGACCTAAGTGAACAAGCTGAAGACCAAACAATATAACTGCAGAAAATACCTAAGAATTGCCAGGAAATAGAATAAGCCATGCTAAAAATAAAAATTCCAGCATAGTAGAAGGGTTCAGTTAATCCCAGTCATACAAACAACAGTGGCAACAAAAATAAATAGATTAAAGGAGTTGGAAAAGCAGTGATATATATGGGAGGCAGGCAATGATATCTATAGTAAGGCTAATTTGGGCTTCAGGAATATTCAAGTAAACAAATGAAACAGGAGATGTTTTAAAAAGACTAAAGACAAGAAAATTTTCACCAAAATGAAGGAAAAACTGAATCTAAATATTAAAAGATTATACGGGGTTCCAGGAAATTTTAATATGGAGTAGTCAATACTGAGACATACTTCTCACTTAAGCTAATGAAATTTAAAGATATTAAAGTAATTGTTTAGGGGCACCTAGGTGGCTCAGCCAGTTAAGTGTCTGGCTTTGGCTCAGGTCATGACCTCAGGGTCCTGGGATCTAGACTTGTATCTGGCTCCCTGCTCAGTGGGGAGTCTGATTGTCCTTCTGCCCCTCTCCCCCACTGGTGCTCTCATGCTCTCTCTCCCTGTCTCTCCTCCTCTCCCTCAAATAAATAAATAAAATCTTAAAAAAAAAAAGTGGCCCTCAGCCTTTAGTCACTGAGGCAACAAAACAAATTGCCTACAAAAGGGAGATATCCAAACTGACCTCAGACTTTTTCCATAGCAATATTCAATCCAAAAGACAGTGGGGGAATATCTTTGAAATTTTAAAAGAAAGTATACTTAACCCCAAATTATTATACTTTGTCTGATTTTTGTGATTCACTTATAGACTATCATGTAAGCATTTTTAGACAGGATAAAACCTAGGTAATGCAGTATCTATGAATGCTTATGTGCGAGGGAGATCCCTACATGATAACAAAATTCAGTGAATTAATTCATAAATCAAAATGAATAGCTCAGCAATGGAGAAGACATGATAAAAAACAGAATGGTAAGATAAGGCTACTTAAAATAACTATGGTAAATCATGGCTACAAAACAAAATAAGCATTTGGATAGCTGAATATATAACCATATATGGCCAGAGGGAAGATGGGAGAAAATGTAAATGTGGTAGTATCCTCACCTTCATTGGAAGGAGTCAATTGATATGGCCTAAATATAAAACATTTTTCTTTTTTTTATAATTTCATTTATTTATTTAAGAGAGAGACAGCAAGAGAGAGCACGTGCACAAGCGGGGGAGGGGCAGACCAAGAGGGAGAAGCTGACTTCCCACTGAGCAGGGAGCCCAATGCAGGGCTTGATCCCAAGGCCCCGAGATCATGACCTGAGCCAAAGGCAGATGCTTAACCAACTGAGCCACCCAGGCGCTCCAAATATATTTCATTTACCAATAAATAAATAAATAAATAAATAAATAAACAAACAAACAAACAAACAAACTTAGATATAGCGAGGTTCAACTTCTTAATGATTTCCATAATCATATCTCCTTAACAGTAGAGGGATAATTTAAGAACTAATATATTTATTTGAAGGTCAACTATTTCTTCATTGGAACTTATTGTTTCTTTCTTTCTTTCTTTCTTTTTTGACAAATTCAAAGGAGAAGTGCATTAACACTTTAAAAAAATAAAATATGGTTTCAATTCTCTAAAGAACAGTAATCCATTAATGTATGGAGCTAGCTTTTGTTTAAGTGCATACTCTGCTCTCTGTAGAAAATGTGCATGAAATGTAGTTATAGAACTGGGCTTCCTGATAAAGTGGAGATCAGATCCCAAAACTGTGATGAAGAGATGACAGGGTGCCCAAATATAAGACGCCAGAAAACAGTGAATAATAGTCAAAACACAAATGGGAGGGGCGCAGTCAGTTAAAGTGTCTGCCTTCTGGTCAGGTCATGATCCCAGGGTCCTCGGATCAAACCCCACGTTGGTTCCCTGCTCAGTGGGGAGCCTGCTTTTCCCTCTCCCTCTGCTGCCCCCCCTCCTTGTGCTCTCTCTCTCTCTCAAAGGAATAAATAAAATCTAAAAAAAAAAAAGACAAATGGGAACAGTTACCACAATAAGTGACAAGATTTAAGTGGCAACAAGGGGGAGGGTGTCCAATTTTCCAAGAGCTATGGAGATGAGCGCTAAAACATGATGTTTCTAGAGGCATAAGTAGAGACATTTTGCTTGATTTGTATAGTTAAAGAAATGAAGTACAGTATTCAGGAGTCTCAGGATGGTTACCATAATTAAAAAGTCAGTAACTTTTGCCCAGATTCTGAAACTTAAATGGTTTTTGGACTCAGAACCCACTGAAGGAAAGAGATCTGGTTTTCAGTGAGAAAGGACCCTGCAATGTATTGGCAAGTATACTCAATAGTCATTCCCTTAGTCCTTCCTAAAGGTACCTAGAGCCATTTGTTCAGTCATTGAAGCATTTGGAGAAGAGTGAATTGTTGGACACAGGGTCTGAATTGACAATGATACTCAGGATCCAAATCACCATTGGGCCTGCCTCATAGAATGGAAGTTTAGGGGGGACAAATGGCCTCCCATCCCATGTCCAACTCTGAGTAGGTACACTGCATCCATAGAACCACATCATGGTCACTTCATCAGGCCCAAGTGTAAAATAAGATGAACAAATGGTGGATGGTAGAATCCTCGCTTTGTTTTTTTAACCTATTAAGATCTACCATAGAATGGGCCACATTAGAATCTCCATACCTGCCCTCCCCAATTCCATTCAAAACAACAAGTAGAAAACAAAGCTACCTCCCAGGTCTAATAAGAGAGACTCAATTTCAGAGATTAAAGGATATATGAATGTTCCCTGTCATATCCCCATATACTCCATATACTCGAAGAGCCAGATGGATCACAGCAGATTATAGTGGACTGCCACAAAATTAACCAAGTAGTAATCTCCATTCCAGCTGCTATGCCAGATGTGGTATCATTGCTACAGCAGATTAAAACAGACTGTGGGGCTTAGAATGTGGCCAGTGATCCAGTGAATTCATTCTTTCTCTTTCCTATAGAAAGGAGAATCAGAGCATTTTGTATTTTTGTGGGATGAGCAAGAGTATGCATTTATAGTTTTCTCCTGGTCTATGATAAGCCCCTGACATATTCTGAAATGTCTTGGACTGCCTGGACATAATGTAGTGTATCACATTCCCATCCACTAGATCAATCACAACATGTTCATTAGAACAAAGGAAGAAGGAGTGGCAAGTATTTTGGAGATCCTGGTAAGATGCATTTACTCCACAGAGAAGAAATAAACCCTGCAAAGACTTGGAGGTCTACAACATTGCTGAAATTTTTTAGGAACACAGTAGTCTGGAACATACTAGGATGTCCTCTAAAACGTAAGGGACAAATTATTGCATTTCATACTTCTTACCACTAGAAAAGAAGCACAAGGCTTGGGAGCCCTCTGTAGGTTCCGGAAGCAGCATATTCTGCAACTGGTCATACTGATCTGATTCATTTACTGGGTGGGTGACATGGAAGGCTGCCAGCTTTGGCTGAGGCCTAGAATAGAAGGGTGCCCTGTGGCAAGTTCAGGCTATGGTGCATGCACCATAAGACCAAGGGTCCTGTGGTATGGGAGCTATATAATATGAGGAATGACAATGTAAAGGTTATGGCAAGTCCCAATAGGAGAATCACCACAAAGCCATTTAAAGTTTTGGAAAAGACCATGCCATCTCTAACATAATATTATGCACCATTCACAAAGTAACTTCATGAATGCTGTTTGGCCCTGGAAGAGACAGACCATCTGCCCATAGGACATGAAATGCCATGTTTCCAGAGCTGTCCATTATGACCTGAGTTCTGTAGACACACCAAGTAATAAGGTTGGGTGGCCCAAGAGCAATCCATCATAAGACAGTCAAGATCATACCTACGATCAGGTGGCTCAGAGTCATCACTTTTGCCATTGTGTCACCACTTTTGCCCTTAGCTCACACCAATAGTTCTGAGGAGGTGATCAGCTACAGAAGGAAGACAAAGGATTTCCATGGTTCACGGGTGAATCCAAATATTTGATCCACTGACTGGGACCCTGCACAGTGTTACTTTGAGCAAGAGTACTCACTTTATGACAAAGGTGGTGCAGCCATGGGCATGGGACCATGGGGATCCTATTATTCCATCACGCACTTTACTGAAGATCCCCATCTAACAGAATTGTGGATGACTTCTTAAAATTGCAACTTAGGTATCAACTTGGTGATCATACCTATGTAATATTGTAAGAATACCATTGTATGGGGTTGGTTTATCAAGAGATGGAATACATGGGTACAGAAACCAAGGAATAGAAGTAATAGTGACCCTGCTTACCATTACCTCCAGTGAGCCACTTGAAAAACAAGTTCTTCCCATTCTTATAATTGTAGGTGTATAGAGGTATACAGGTCCTTATTCCTGGAGGTAGAGTGCTTCCATCTGAGAATGCAATAGTCCCACTATGTTTGACACCAGATCATGGCAGGATCTTCATGCCAGGAGTTCAGTAAACAAGAAAAGAATTAACCATATTGATGAGAAATTCTGATCACCAGGATTGATAGGGTTGCTTCTACCCCATAGAGAGATCAAATAAGACTATATTTGAGGTTTAGTGGTGCACTCGGGCATCTCTTAGAGCTCTATGTCCTGTTTTAATGGTAAATGGACAATGACAGCAGCCATAGCCTATGAAGGTTATAGAAACCAGGGTTCAGACCGTTTCCTGAGGCTCTCGGTCATCCCACAAGGCCATGTGTCTGGACTAGAAGATGTGCTGGCTGAAGTGGGAGGAATCTAAATGAGTTTGGGTGGAGGGAAATCATGAGTATCAATTACAGCCTCATATCATCACAGCAGTGCCTGTTCAAGTCCATCCCTTTAACCCAGGAAACAAGATGCACCCAAAAATCTGCAATAGTTATCCTTGGGTAGATGATATTACTCTGAACAGCAAGTAGATAAGTGCAGCACAAGGTTGGGTCCTGTTATTCTGCCCAGTTCCCTTCTTTAAGGCTGATGCACCTGTCACTTAACTACTTACTAGGCATACCCTCTGGGGGAACTCACTGGGGGCAGCTCAGAGCTGAATTCCTCACTGGGAAATGCCATCAGATGTGGCCTGCTAGATCTAAGGCTGTGTCCACTCGAGAGGGAGCGATGACCAATAGCTAGCTGATTCAGGAAAACAAAGTTCTCATCACAGATTGATTGAGGCCTCACTGGCAACCAAAGAGCAGATGAGCTTTCTACCTGCCCAATCTTGTCTTCATATCTTTATTGATGTATCTCCCAAAATTACTCCCCAGTTAACCCTCTGCACACAACTCCATCTCAAAGTCTATTTCCAAGCAGCAGAATCTAAGATAATCAGCCAGGCCCCTGCATAATTGCAATGCAGAGCCGAGACATAAATGTTCATTACATTAAGCCNCCTCTGCACACAACTCCATCTCAAAGTCTATTTCCAAGCAGCAGAATCTAAGATAATCAGCCCAGGACCCTGCATAATTGCAATGCAGAGCCGAGACATAAATGTTCATTACATTAAGCTGCTAAAATTTAGGAGCTGTTTGTTAGCACAACCTAACTTGGTATGCCTTTTGTTCACAATGAAGAACATCTGTAGACCCTGACTGTGAATATGACCTCTAAGAGCTATCATAATTTGGTAATAAAAGATGGTCTGAAGGGGATGCATCCAAATCTCCTCTACAACTTGTATCCCCACCCAAGAGCACTTCAATAAAGAATAGATTTGTATTTGCCCTCAGTTTGCGTGAAGGTGCATAAAAAATTGGCCATTTGAACTTCTCTACAATTTTTACATCCGACAAATATGTATTTACTGTTAATTTTGTGATCAATACTGGGCTAGATATTGGCTAATTAATTGTGGTCCTGTTCTCATTGAAGAATTAAACAAATAAGTGAATGACCGAGTAAGGGAACAAGTGAGAAATTTCAGATTCCAGTAATTGCTACAATGGAAAAGATATTAATAAAAAATCAGGTTTTTGTTCAAACTTTATTTTTTCTTGACCCAGATCTCTTTATCTTTTTAAAAAAGATCTGATTTATTTTATATCTTTCTCTAAGCTACTCCAAATATTTCTCAGAACTAAGTGGACATAGGTGAATGAATGAATGGGTGAGTGGATAATTATAAGGCTAAAGCAAAAGTGCCACTCTCCAGGCGATGTCCACCCCCTGCAGTGGGGAGGCAAGGGAGAAGAGTGAGCACTCTCATGTGAAGCAGACTGCTGAACCTTCTATTGTTTTTATTTTGTTAATAACCATAACAAGAACCACAACAATCATCCTCTGTCAGTACCCCTAACTTCCTGGGCAATGAGATCAATGTTTTACATGCATTGTCTCATTTCAACTCAGTGGTGATCCCATAAGATAGGTGAAATTCATAGTTTACAGTTGAAGAAAAACAGCCCAGGAAGCTGACAGCACTGGGGTGGAACCCGGGTTTCTCCTGCCTCCAGAGCTCTGCTCTTAAGCATGCTTCTACATGAATTAGCCAGATGGCAGCTGTGTGTCTGCTGCTTCCCTTGTACACGCGGTCCCTGTGCAGACAATAGAGCAGCTGAGGGATGGCCAGGGCCAGGGTGTGGTCACTGACCAAGACAGCATACTCCTTGTGTGCTCTGCTGCTGGGGCGCCCCTTCCTCCACTCTGGTTTCCTTGGTAATTCATCCGACAGCTTGCTGAACACTAAACACACTTTAAGAAAAAATCTTTTTTTTTTAAGTTTATAAGGCTAAGGTAATTATCTCAATGCTTTCCGTAATTCTCTGAAAGAACCAATATCTCCCAGAAACCCTTAAAAAACAACCTATTTAAAACCAATTTCCCTTAGATCAGAGATTGCCTGTATTTCTCCTCTCTTCCCTCTTCTCTCCTATTCAGATTTGCACAAAGCAAGATTGTTGTTCAGTAGGAATCCATCTCTTCCTGCTAGTTATCCCTGATCTGGGGTTATATAATCTCCTGTCGGTGGTTCCATAATCATTTCCACAGCAACTCAAAGGGGTGCATTTGGGAAGCGGGGAGGAGCAGCAACAGGACGGGTGCTTTGGAGAGATGCAGGTCCTCCAGGCAGGCAACGCTCTTAATCCCAGAGTGTGGGAGTCCAGACACGAAATCATTCCCTCTCCTTTTTGAGAAATGTATTTCATATACCGAGTGGTTCTTAAATTAAACACTGAAAAATCTGCTTCATTACATGTAGAGTAGAAGAGGACCTGCACTTTGTACCTTTTATGTTTGACCTTTCCATCAATTTCCTTTAGCAATATTAAGCACCTGATCTTCAAGTTCTAAAAGAGGTTTGATGCATCGCATCATGGTCTGATGATCTAATCACAGGATTAGGGAGTTCGCCACTCTGAATTTTAATTTCCCACTGTGCTGAGGGATTTCCACACCTCCTCGAACAGTTAGTGAATCTCCCTTTGTCTCAGTGTGTTCATCTTTAAAATGGGAACAGTGAGGATCATGTTTCTATGGGTATCAGTGAGGATTAATTACTTTAAATATATAAGATGCTACCATAACTGTGAAGTGTTATTTTCTGTATTATCAGGAAAATAAAAGGGAATATTGCTCCTGCATTTCAGAGATATGTTAGCACACATACAATTCACCAGAGACATTGATGTGTTCATGTGTGTATAAAGATAGGAAAAGAGATAGATGGGCAAACAGATTGATATTATATAGTGCGGGATAAAGCTGTGCAGAACTCTGTGGCATAGCAATCAAATGTGATATACTCAGGTGGGGAACAGGCAGCCAGAGGAGATGAATACTTGAAAAAAAAATACAGATTCTGTTTCTAGGCAAGTATCCTTAATAGTTAAAAATGAGAGAGTAGAAATACAGAAAATGTGTGTTATATAAACAGAGTTGTTTCCAAATAGAAAGCTATACAAGGACCAATATCAACTCATCAAGCTAAAGTAAGAGCAAAGCCTCGCTCTGTGCTTTGTCTACGTAAGGGATATGTTCCAAGTGCAGCAGGAGCCATAAGCTGCTTTTAATAACGTGCATTTTCTTTGGGCACATTAGCACACACGTGTGGAGGCATCATGAGAGCTGGAAAGCCACCTGGATCAGTGCATTGCTGCACAGTGGGGACTGGGGGAGGGGAAATGGCAGGCAAGAGCCCAGAGAGGAAAAAACAAAACAAAACAAAACAGTCCAGGATGAGCCATAGGTCTGGCTGGCATTGGGAGAGAAGACAGTCAAAGGATCCAAGTTCCCCTCTGTGTATGAGAGACACACAGGGGGCTGGGGATCTACCCTGTTGGAACACTTTTTATGGTCCAGGCTCAGGTCATGCAGAGGCTCTGAGTTACCCAATATATATAAACCATAGTTTTCCCTCAGTCAGAGAGTCACTGAATCCTCAGCCTCCTGAGCATCCTGACAGCAAGAGCCCTGCATGGCTGGCTGGACATCTTGGGACCCTACCCCATCATCCCCACGATGTGTTTTGATGACACTTTCTGGGTACAGCCTGGACTCCTAGACCAGAGCTTCCTCTGTGCCACACAACAGCCTACATTCATTTTGTGGTCCTCAAAACAAAGGAGTTGTCCAGAAAGGACAGAAGAAGACCCAGAGAAGACCGACCCAAATCACACATCATTTATGACAGGACACTTGGCCCATCACCTAGTAATTCTGATGTGCCTGACATATAGTAGGCATATAAAATATGTGCTCATTTATTTATCTAATTGTCATTAATGACCTGCTCTCTTGTGAGTGCTGGGCATACTGCAATAAATATAACATAGTGTTTCCCTTTGAGGAGATAACCTGTTTATGTTTTTTTTTTTTTCTGGAGAAGGGGAGATGGACAAGGAGCACATGAATAAGTACATAAAAATGACAATAACTTTAGATAGTTATGGGGCAATTAATAAAGTAAAAGATTCTAAAGGAGCATGATGTATCTGAAGGCTAGGTGGGAGAGTCAGGGAAGGGTCTCGAGGAAGAAGTGGCATTAGGTCGAACCTGTGAGAAGGTCTGGGAGAAGTTCATTCCAGGCAAGGTGAAGAGCAATTTCAACAGCCCTGCTGACAGAAAGAGCTTGGTGGATTTAAGGACCAGAGAGAATATCAACCTGGCTGGTGAGAAGAATGATGGAGGAGAGCAGTCAAAAATGAAGTGGGGCCAGGCAAGGAAACCTGTAGAGAACCAGAGGACAGCCTGGAAACTGCTTGGGTTGGTCAAGGGAGCGATCACTGTAAGAGTGGACACGGGAGAGAGCTGGTAGAATTTGAGATAAAGTTTAGAGGTAAAGCCACAGGACCGACAATTGATCTGGTGTTGGGGTTTGGGGCTGGCAGAAAAGAGTCGAGATGACTCCTAGGATTAGCTGAACAAAGAATGAATTAATTATTTAACTATTCAAATAACTAATTGATTCACTAAAGTTGTTTGCCTGGAACCATGCAAAATCAATTCTAGGAGAAAGAAAGCTTTATTAGATTAGGGGGAAAAAAGATGATGATAACAATAGTTAACATTTTAAGAGGATTTGCCAGTGCTAAACACTGTGCCAAGTGTATAAATACACTGTCTCATCCAATTTTCTCATAACAGTAATGAAGAAAGTTTTATGTCACTCCACTTCTGCAAGCTTAGAGAGGTTAATGAACTTTAGTAATGCTACACAAATCTCCTAAGGGGGAGAGCAAGGATAGATGTCCCCAACCTGTATACTTAACCATGATTCTAGAGTCTCCAGCCAATAAGTCCACCACTGCTGACTATCCAGATGGTGGTTCTATTTATTTAATAATTTTTTAATATTGGGCCCCTGGGTGGCTCAGTGGGTTAAAGCCTTTGCCTTCAGCTCAGGTCATGATCTCAGGGTCCTGGGATCGAGGCCCGCATCGGGCTCCCTGCTTGACAAGGAGCCTGCTTCCTCCTCTCTCCCTGCCTGCCTCCCAGCCTACTTGTAATCGCTCTCTCTGTCAAATAAATAAATAAATAAAATCTTTTTTAAAATAATATTTTTTAATATTTTAAAATTTAAATTTAATTTAATATTTTAGATTTAATATATTTTGCTAAGATTTTATATTTTTTACACTTGACACAAAAAGAAATATTAAAGAGACAATGCACAGCTCATGAGGGCTCAAATAAATGAAAGTTAATGTATTGAGGTAACATTTTTCACTTACTGATTTGTCAAAAGATTTTTGGTAATACCATCTCCACTTGGCACAGATAGGGGGATATTGCAACTGTCCTATGATATTGGTAATTACTATACTTCTTAAAAAATATATGCAAAAGAGGAAAGGTTGAGGAGATCATAGAAAATAGCAGTAGTTGTACTAGAGTAATGAGATGATTGGGTAATAATATTTGTATTTTCAAAAATATGTTAAGATATGTTTTCAAAATTTTAAAAATTAACATTTTTACTTGCTTTTTAATTATTTATTTATTTTATTGTGTTATGTTAGTTACCATACAAATTCATCATTAGCTCTTGATGTACTGTTCCAAGATTTATTGTTTACATATAACACCCAGTGCTCCATGCAATGCGTGCCCTCCTTAATACCCACCACCATGCTCACCCACATGCCCTTCCCTCTAAAAACCTTCAGTTTGTTTCTCAGAGTCCACAGTCTCTTATGGTTCGTCTCCCCCTCCGATTCCCTTCTTCACTTTTCCTTTCCTTCTCCTAATGTCCTCCATGTTATTCCTTATGTCCCACAAGTAAGTGAAACCATATGATAATTGACTTTCTCTGCTTGACTTATTTCACTCAGCATAATCTCCTCCAGTAGCATCCATGTTGATGCAAAAGTTGCGTATTCATTCTGATGGCTGAGTAATATTCCATTGTATATATGGACCACATCTTCTTTATAAGACACCTTCATAAAAATTTTCATATCTATGAATTTCCAAATCAAAAAATGTCTTTGTCAAAACATGAGTATTCTACTTCTTTCAGGAAAGCAAATGAACATAAGATGTGGAATAGATGCCACCTAACCAAGACCAGGGGAAAAATAATGTAAACTTCCAAAGGGATGGGCTGATTTGACTCAGAGATTCTGTTAATTCTGGGTGAATGTTGAGTTATATCACCAAGTTCAGAAAAGTTGTAAAAGTCTAAGCTGGTTGACTCTGAAGAAAATAATGCACAGTCTGATCATCATGAACTCACCTTCATTTCAGAAGCATATCTACATATCTTCCAAGAGGGTATTCTATTTAATCAAATGATGGGGATCATAAAAAGAATTGTCCTTTTATTATTGTCACCATGTCATCAAAGACACCAATGACTGGTTCTGCTGTCCTGGACAAACCTCATTAAAATAAATCTCAGGTGCCTGGGTGGCTCAGTTGGTTAAATGACTGTCTTCTGCTCAGGCCATGATCTCAGAGTCCCAGGATTGAGCCCCGCATTAGGATCTCTGTTCAGTGGGAAGCCTGCTTCTCCCTCCGCTCTTCCCCACTTCTCTCTCTTTCTCTCAAATAAATAAATAAAATCTCTTAAAAAACAAAAACAAATCTCAACACACACACACAAAAACTTCTGCAATTATCTGCTTCTTCCCCTCCTAAGAGATATCCCTGGAAACAGGTTTCATAACTTTGACTTTTATCACCTACTACGTAGTACAGTGCATGGCTCTTGGAAAGCTGAACATAAATATTTACTGAATCAATCAATTAATCAATCTAGTCCAGTGCACTTATTCTACAGTTAAACCTAAGTTCACACTGCCGGTTAATGGCACAGCCAGGACTACATGTGATGTTTTTATCTCTCAGATTTCCCAACCCCTAGTTTATACCAGTTGCTATATCGATCTCAAGACATGTATGCATAATAGAAAATTAAATCAAAATTGAAAAAATTTACTTGAAATCATTGTGATAAATTTTGACCGGCATTGGAAAATACCATTTTCGATATATATAATCAGAGTTTCGTTTCTTAGTGAACCAAAGGACTGTTCATGGTAATGGATTCTATTTGTAGCCTGTTCTGTGGTTTGTAGGAGGGTTGGAAAAGAAGACTGCATCAGGAAACAGGAGGAGGAGGTGGGGGAGGAAGGAGAAAAGCATATTGGAACATGATCCAGGGAGAGGAGGATTTTAAAAAGTAAATTAAAAAATATAGCACGTTGTGCAAGTAATAATATTTCTACAAAAATGATAGTGAAATGGAATGGGGCCCAGCATCACATAATAAATGTGTCCCCATCCTGCTGCATGAAAATCTGTGGGCAAGTTATTAACAAGCAGATGGTTCTCTCTAACACCTGTCTATATCACAACGCTTTTACTTCTCTCTCTTTNTCACCACCTTTTTTTTTTTTTTTTTTTTTTTCTCTCTTTTTTTTTTTTTTTTTTTTTTTTTTTTTTTTTGCTGAATTGCAGGTTTCCATTAATGAAAACTCTGAAGATTCTGAAACCCATTTCAGCTCTGGGAGCTGCCTACAGACAAGCAACTACAACATTTACAAGGAAAAGGCATTTGGGGGAGATGAGGCATGAGCTTACTGCATGGACTCCACAGAATTCTTTGAACCCCATAGAATTAGGACCTGGGCATCCAGAGCAAAATCGAAATTTCCTTCCATGATATTTAAATGTCTTGGAGGAAATCAACACTAGCACTTGGGCTGTTAAGACTTTAAACACCAATAGGAGAGACCAGAGGAATCAGCCATGGAATTTGGGCACTGGCTTGCTTTCTTGGGCTATGCTCACCCTGTGTTTGTGTTGTTTCTCCAAGGGAGTGACAAAGGTTAGATCAGCCATGGAGGGCATATGATCATTTGATTTGGCTGTGAATCAAATACAGCTTTTCCTTATAGATACTTGCCCTCCACTGCTTTTGTTAGAATCTCAATAAGTAGGTGGTACAGTGTTACAATTAAGAGAAATGGCTTTGGAATCAGTTAAATCTGGATATAGTCCTGTCTCAATCACTTGGCTGTGTGACAATGGAGCAGGTGATTCAACCTCCCAAAGACTTGATTTTCATATATGTAGCATCAGCATAATAATATTCCACCCATAGTTTTTATGCAAATTAAATGAGAGAATAATTAAAAGTGCTTATCGTAGTGCCTAACACATAGTTAAGTAATCAATAAAGTTTGGGCATTATTATTATTATTATTATTATTATTATTATTATTATGCTTGAACAAAGTATCAATTGCAAAAGTGCCTAAAAGTCCAGACAGTTTTGAATAGAATTATGTCTGCCTCTGTCTTTCTTTCTTTGTGTCTCCCTCTTCCTTCTGTTTCTTCTTTGAAAAAAAAATACCAGTTCAAGTTCTGCTGGTTTATTCTTAAATAAAAGCTATTCTATGACAGCAAGTCATCTCTTGAGAGTAAGAAAGCAACCTGAAGGAGATGAAATGACAAGGAAGCCCAGTGACTTCACATACCCATGCCTTCTTGCCATCTTCAAGGGGCGGAGTAAAAACCCTTAATGCTCAAGGTTGTATGTATTGGAGGGATGTGTGAGCCAGGTCATTTGACAACATATCCAGAAGGTGAGGAAGAAGGTTTCTTGCTTCTGTGATTAGCAGATGTGTCACCCACACTAAACAGGCTCCTAAGTCTTGGGGCAAACTCTCTCCTTTACTCCTGAATCCTAAGCACCATATCCATCTTTCCCAAAGTCTGTGGAAATGGTATTTGACATAGAAAGCGTAACAAAATGAATCTTCAGGAATTGGCTTCCCATTAAAATAGCTACACTGTAAATGGACTAGATTTTTTTTAAAGATTTTATTTTTTATTTGACAGAGAGAGAGATCACAAGTAGGCAGAGAGGCAGGCAGAGAGAGAGGAGGAAGCAGGCTCCCTACGGAGCAGAGAGCCCAATGTGGGACTCGATCCCAGGACCCTGAGATCAAGACCTGAGCCGAAGGCAGAGCTTTAACCCACTGAGCCACCCAGGCACCCCTGGCCTAGGTTGTTTCAGAGGAATAGCAGGCTGCCCTCCCTCTGCCCAGGTAGCAGAGCCGCGGCTGGTACTTCTGCTCACACAGATGTCTCTGGCACACCCCCTCAAATGGCTTGAACTTCAGTAGCTGCATCCCATTCTGTCCCCGCCACGCTACCTCTGCTTCTTCTCTCTGATACAGAACCTATGTCGACAGCATTTAGCATTTATGGGTGCACCATCCTTTTGGCTAAATATAGAACACAAGCAATGTCTACTCAAAGTATTTGATACTATATAAAATCAAAGAAAGAACAAATATGCCATTTAGTCTATGAAGTCTAACCTGTTATTCCTTCTATTCTTCTAGTAACTTTTCCTCAGCCACCCTCGCTTTCAAACAGCTTGATTTAGACTTCTTATTACGATTTCTTTTCATAACATGCCATATGCAAAGATATTTAATAACAGAGGCACTTTTTTTATTGTTGAATATGAATAAAGCTGAAATAAAAAAGGATGACATCGAGGTACTTGAAAGAGACTATATTTAACCTATCTGGAAGGGCTTTCAACATATGGCTCACATACCTCTGTTTGCCCTGGGGATGATTCCAGGGCTCCTACTGACCTCGTGTGCTTGGTTCCTTCCTGCTAACAAGCTTCAGAATCGCCCCAAACTTTATCAGAACCAAGACAAAGAGAAGAAAAGATCACATTCCAATCAGGGCTTTGAGTTCCTAAAAGGTTTTGTGGTTAATATTGACAGTGACTTTTAAAATAAATGATTAAGAATGAGGGCTGAAAAGTGTGAGGTTTACATAGAACACCATGACAACAGAGAAGGGAAATGCTGTGAGGCTGAAAAGTATATGAAGTAGGGCCTGGCCGCAGTGAATCACACAGAATGGATGTCTTCACAGCTGCAGAATTTTTGGGTCTGTATATATTAGATACAACATAATTGCATAAAACATTCAAGGATAAAACAAACATGACATAAATATGCTTTATATATAGGCACATGTGTGTTTTATTTAGCATGTTAAGTATATTCATTTTACTGCTGCAGCATTTCTTTTATTCCATTCATTTGCCATGAGGTTTTGTTTGTTTGTTTTGTTTCTTTGTTTGTTTGTTTTAATAATACACTCAAATTTCTACCTGGAATATCTTCTTGTTCTTTACCACTTTCCTTACTTCTCTTACTTTTTTCAGACCAAGCTTGAAAGTCTTATCTTCCATGAAGCTTGTTCTGATAAACCACATTCATTCATGGTTTTTCCCATTTTCTCATTCATCAAGTAGTCCTTAAATATATACTAGTTATCAGGCATTGTGCCAGGGGCATGGAGACACAGGAGTGGAGAAGATCCTCCCATCTTCTCTGTCCATGTGGAATGAATGCACAGACTAGCTCACTTATCCCCCCATATCACTGTATGCCAACCTCTTTTTATAATGCCTATTAATTTTTATTGCCATTTTTAGTGTGTGTTTATTCCACCTACTAGCCAATCGATTACTTGATGGGTGGAACAGATTTTCAAAAATTGTCCCTGCATTCTAATCCTTGAGTGCTACCCAGGACATAATAGGTCTCAATAAATTTGTTGAAATAGAATAAAATTTAAAAAAAAAAAAGCTCAGGCATGGGAGGCATGTAGAAGCTCAATATTTCTGACTATTAAAATAATTTCCCAGCACACTATTTCTATGAACATGAAATTGAATATGCAACTAATAGTCACCATGAAAACAAGTATCAACACATTTTATTTAAGAAAAAAAGTCCTCTCATTTTAGCTCTAAGCAGTGCTTAGAAAATTTCATCAACACATTGTAATATTAATCAAGAATAAGTTGGTACATAATGTTTGGTGTGCCAAAAAATACATTTACACTGTAATTTGTTTCTTAGAGAGGCCATGGAGAGAAGTGCAATGAGAACGGTCTGCCACTGAATTTAATACAAATAACTCCCTGATTGATCGTCCTTTATAAATTGAAATTTGAGTCATTTAATATTCCTTCTCCCATAGTTTGGTCAATATTTGTGTGCATTTTCTAGTTTATGTTTCTTTTTTATACTAAAGCCAACCTTTTAAAAGATTTTCTTCAATTTAACTTGGGTTATATTTGGGAGGTTGTTCTCTCTCCTTTCACTCAGAACCAAGGTTTAAGCAAGGAGGCTTTGCTAATTCTGTGATCAATTTTATTGCCAGTGAACAGATAAAAACCTGAGCCAAGCACAAACCAATGGAGTTCAACCCAGGACAAAAAAAAAAAAAAAAGTGACAGGCTCACATTTCACTTTTCCAGGCAGACTTTGGTGGGTCTCTCTTATTTCATTACCAAAATGTTAACTTGAAGAAGCCACCAAATGTCTTCAACTAGGTGTATTTGAAGGAGTCCGTAGTTTTGATTTATATGTATTTTGATACAAGTGGGATCATTCAATAAGTATTGTTTTGCAACTTGTCTTTTTAAAACTTAACACTATTACTGTATCACCTTATATGACAGCATATTCATCTATCCTATCCTTTTTATCTGCTACATAATATTCATAATTTTACTGTCATGACCTATTCAAACATTCCCCTTTAGGTGAGCATTTAGGTTATTTTCAGATATATTTATAGATAATCTCAATCAATGGTTTCCAAACTAATAAAACTGAATAATCACTTTTTATTTTCAAGTGAAATTTTATACAGAACACAATAAGTCATAGTTAAATTCAGGGAAGGAGTGTGTGTGCGGTCTGGGCCCCACCAACTCAGTTTTGGGGGCTCTCCCTGAATAGCTCCTCCCCACAATGTTACTGCTGCAGCCTCGGAGGTACCCTGACCAAACCCTGGTGCTCCCACAATAATGCTTGGAAAACTGAGAGGCCCAGACAAAAAGTCTAACAATTCTCTGTTCTAAGCAATAAAGGTATCCAGAGATCAGTGAAGACATTATTGGAGTGGATGTCTTTAAGCCTCCAACTTGAGATATTTACAAACCTGAAGACCGTGGAAATGACAACTCAGATAACGTTCAGGAAGCAATCTTTACACATGCGTACATGTGGAAGGACCAAAGGCCAAAGCAAGTCTTGCCATCTTCTCCATGTGGACTTTCCTCTCTTATTATTCAAGATGATGAGCTGCTGTAGTTTATTTGGTATCAGATGAACTGTAAGAATTTTTTATTACAATGAATTTGTCTTCCAAACTATGTCTTCCTTAGGCTAAAAATAAAGTGCATTTCCAACTCTTATGCACACCAACTGAACAGAAGAGCCGGCAACCCTGATATGTGATGTATAACAGCAAGAAAACAATGTGGGCCCAGAATCATATTCCATTAAATGAGTAATAATGAGTAGATAAATACCTGAGTTATCGTTCTCTACACTAAGGAAATGCATCAACATTTAAATGCATATGATATTCCACAATTCCCAGTGACTTATGTCATTTTTACACTGAATAGGTACTTAGAAAATATCTGCAGGATCAAATAGTTAACTTCTTTCTTAATTTTTTTTATTAACATATAACATATTCTTTGTTTCAGGGGTACAGGTCTGTGATTCTTCAGTCTTACTCAATTCACAGCACTCACCATAGCACATGCCCTCCCCAATCTGGTTTTCAATCATATGTAATATACACATATTGTATATTATATATCATTGCACATAATGCACACACATATTAAAGGAATATGAGGGAATTAACCAATATCCAGAAAGTTGATCAAAGGGACTGATGGTAAAATGACCATTTGAGATAAAAAGTTAAAACAAAGCATCCTGTAGCATGAACAACTGTGGATTATCAATCCTCCTGTGAACCCGATTATGAAATAGTTCCTTCTGCTCTGCTTCTGCCTCTTTTTCCTGCAACTTTACCTCCTCCTGGACCTCATACCTGCCTCCCAACATGCTCTGGGCATCTCTCATATCCACCCCGATACATAGAGCTCCCCACTTGGAGACATCACCTAAGACATCTTAACAAGACCCCCACCATAGTTATGTGACCATATATCTCATATTTTCAGGAACATCCCAATTTTAAAGTAATCAATATTACTTTCTCTAGCAATACACTCATTTGTCAAAACATATGTCAGCTATTTCCTTGCTACAAAATTTATCCCTCCCTCCTTTATTTCAGCTTACCTCTCTTCAAAGTACCATTCATTCCAGAAAGATAAACAAAAAATATCTGATGGAATGAAATCTTACCAAGTGGGAAATAACTTGAGCAAGGGTGATTGTTGTCTTTTTAGGAGGAGGCAAACTGCAAAGCCATGTGTCTCTAATTCCAGAAGATATGCATTGGTCCATGAAAATTTTTCTAGTATCCTTTTAGCTACATCTTAACTGACTGTGAAAGCAAATAAGTAGCTATTTTCCTGTTATTTTTTTGTTTTTGCTTTTTTAAGTTTTCTCATATGTTTTTTTACCAAACGAGGTGTGGGGGATGAACACCTGTTTATAAGTACACCCAAAAAAAGAAACTACAAAAGACCATGGTATTTTGGTTGCAAACAATAGTTACACTATGCTATGTTACTGTATCAATATTTTTCTATCTTCATTAATGCTCTTAATCATAAACATTCCATGCATTCTCTATTCCCTCCAGGCGCTGTGAGTCATGTCTGCTCAGAAAGACACTGTTCTCACAGGCTGCCACTCATAGCCATTGTGAGAGACAGACACTTCAGCATTCACTATGCAAGTGTTTACTGAATTCACAAACACGAGACAGCTTCACAGAAACACACATCTCAGTGGAGCCTTCTGCACAGATGTCAGATTTCCGCAGAAGCCTCCCGGAGGCACACAGATCCCACAATGGACTATTTTTAGGCCTGATAATTAATATTGGAGGAGAAAGGGAGGAGGATGAAAATGTGGCTCCAGCAAAAAGCAATTACCATCTATACCATATATTCTCACCTACAAGATATGTTATTTTCAAAGAAATAACAAGAGAAACCTTCCTCAAACCTATAGATTTTTATGCTACACCTCCCAAGAAGTAGACATTTAATTCTTCCCCTTCAAAATTCTAGAAATAGCTTGGTCTCATAGGTTAATATATGCAGCAAGTGTTATACCAGTGTGCATTCTACTACTACAAAAAATATGTTTGTTTCTAAGTCCCAGAAAACAAGAGTTTGCTTTCCTTACACAAAACGAATAATCACGATCAGCAGTTGCTACCACAGATTCTTGGCAATGCTTTCCTGCTTCTTTGCATGGGGTCCCCGAAGTCTCACTTTAAGGACATTTTCCCGTTCCCTGCAACTTCATTGAAATTTGTCTCTCCCGTGCAGACTTTTGCAGTGTTTGTGAATTCATCCACGTCTATTAAGTAAGGGCACGTCTCTGCCACCCAAATTAAACACACTCTATGATGAAACATGGAACAACCTCAATGTCCGTTGGAATCCAAAAATACAGTGCCACAGAAATGCTGGTGTGGAACAAGGATCAGTGTTCTTCTTCTTAAATCTATATGTCCAACCTAGACTTTGCCAAAATTGACATTTGTATATTCACGTATCTTCCAGGCATGTCTTACTGATATACCAGAAGAATCTCAGATTCAGCACCTCCCAAACTGACCTGAATACCTTTCTCTCCAAGCCAATCTTCTCCTGTGCTTGTGTCTCCGTTGTTGTATTACAATGCCCTCAGTCACCCCGAATTGACCTGACAAGTCTCCCATGGCCCTGGCTCTCATCCTGCACATCCTATGTACCACCAGTTCAAGCAATTTCATTTCTAAAAGATGTTCAGAATCCATACATCCCTCTTTATCTCTACCATCACTGCTGTGGTTCAAACCCTTATCATCACTCACCTGGACAACTAGAGCAGTTTCCTAAAGTGCCCCCCTATTTCCACATTCTCCAATTCATCCTCCACCCACCAGAGAGATCTCTCTAAAACAAAATTAGAACCATGTGACTGCTCCCCTTAAAACCTTCCAGTGGTTTCCTATCATCTGAAGGATAAAATCAAAACCCTTTAGCATGGTGTACAACCTGTTCCCTTATTTTCTCCACACTCAGGCCTAACGACTATCATCCTGCCTGGTAAAAGCTGTATTCCAGCAAACTGAACTGTCTGAAGGTAATTTCATAGATGCCTTTATTATCTCCTTAATTTGATCATACCTTCCTAATTAACTCAATCACATCTTACATCCCAGACTTAGCAACTGTCTTTTACCCTGTAAGATCCAGCTCTGAGATGCCTCCCTGACAGAGCTCCCCTGACACCCAAGATGCTGTGTGCCAGCTCTGTCACCAAACCCAGTGATATTCTTGCCAGTGGTATCATCCACCATAAAGCAGACTCCACCACAACAGGGAGTCTCCTCCTCACCATTGTCTACCCATTGCCTAGAATGCTTGTGGATGCTCCATTTTTGTTAGTGAGTTATTTCCAAATATTCATTTAAAAAGCCAGGTCACAATGTGAAGATAGGAACAGCTCAGATTCATGCAGTGTGTTTTCTCCATGCCTCCAAACGTTAAGAAAAGCTCCTAAGAGTAATTAGAGCAAATTGAGCCTCACTTTGGAAACCAAATTATGCTCTTGCCTTTTTTTTTGCCTAGAAATGTTAGGAGGAATCTGTGCTTTTGCTTAAAGTTTTCCTCTCATTTAGTCAACGTCCATTTGTCCATCTGTAACCATAACAGGCTCCTGGGCCTCAGGACTCAGTTTGAAGTTCTCTATTCTCATCTCACTCCCTTCTCTGGGTTCCTTCGTACCCATGCTGTTCCAAACTCAATTCTTGCACTGACTGCCTTTCTAAACTCTGGGCCAATTTTCTAACTGGAAGCCAGGCTGCTGTCCTGAAGGTTCTACTGTCAACTCAAACAAGACATGAAAACAAGATTTATCCTTTCCCCCCAAACCACCCCTCCTCATGACTTTCCTGTTTTATTTGATGGCACCAGCATTCTGAATCACTCAGCCTTGAAAATGCAGAATCAACTTTGTCATCCTCTCCTTCTATGCCTCCCACATTTAATCAGTAACAACAGCCTTTTTAATTAATATGGATGTGGGGAAATTAACAAAGTTTTCAGACATGACAAGCAGTTTGGTTTAATTGATGTGGAGGGTATGTTAAAGCACTGATGAAATGTAAAAGCAGAGTGGTAGCACAGAACCAGGTGCTGTGGAGCTTTACATTCAAAGCCAAGGAACTGGGGATTTCTTGAAAATAAGGACACTTTGAAGGTAGTGAGGATACTGTTATAAGAAATGAGCTTTAGTAAAAAATTAATCTGGTTTCGGCATGCAGAAAGATTAGAATGGTGGTGGTGGAATGCATTTAAAGCTCAAATACAAAGGATGGTGGCTCAGTTCCACATTAACTGTGTGACTTTGTTAAGGCACTCACCTTCTCTGAGCCTAAGTCCCGTCTCCAGAAAATACGTGAATAATAGCTATCAGAGGAACAATCTTGGGTTAGAGATAGAGCACCTGAAGGTACATAGAATAGTCCCAGAGCATTTGAGACACCAAACAACTTGTTGCCATGGCTTTAAGAATTCTTACTACTCAGCAGGAGACTTCCTTGATTTCTTGGCTGCTCTGGCCTTCAAGCTGGCTGCAAATTAGCTCAGGCCCAAAGAATGCTGAGACTGTTCCTGGACACCCTCAGCCTCAGTCAGAGTTCTACAGGGTCATTCTATCTGCCAACCTCCAGTTAGACCACAAGCTCCCTGAGAACACAGCCATGGCTTGCTCATCTTTGTAGCTACAAAGCATAATCAGCACCTAACACATAGGAAGATCTTAGTATGTGTCCAACGAATGAATGAATGAACCAATGTCCGTAGTTTGGCTTGCTCTCATAGTGCCTGGCTTCTTTTCGATCCAGTTAGGTCTACAGCTATTTGAACAGCAGCACACTTCTCCAGTTCTATGAACACTTTTGAGTTACCCTTGGCACCTGTAAGCAGATATTATCTGGTACTTGGGTCCTTTTTCTTCTTCCAAGTGCTCTCAAGTACACTTTGTAGCTGTTCAAATTGGCAGACAGAATTTCCTCTTCAAGAAATAAGGTAATACGAATGCTTCAGTCCTATTTACATTAAAACTTAATGTCCTTATTTATTCATCTAGTTTTATGGATCTATTGTGCCTTCCTATATCCATCCTCAGCTCTTTGGGTTTCTCTCTGGACAGAGTTGCCTTTGCTCAAGCCGGATATATATAGAGAAATGGGCAATTAGCCGCCCTATAAACGGCCTGTTAGGGAGACGCTCTTCCTGTTCCGACAATGGCAGCTGTCCCAGACTGCCCAGACCGACTCTGACTTCCCTGACCTCCACAGGGTTCTCTTCAGACCTCTGCTGCCTGCCTCCCATGCATTTGTCTGAATGTCTCTTTTCATAGGATAATGACTGATTTGGCTTTGTCATATTGGGTTAAGTCAGAGCTTTTTCCTGGAAGGGCTAATCCCAGGAGGCCCACCAGTGCCACCCCCACTACCTTCCCTTCTGTCTGTACATAAAGTAAAGCCACTCTGCAAGGATCCTTGTGTCAACCTCAAAGGCTTTTCCCTTTGCCATTTCTGGAACAACAAGGCTATTCCTCTATACAGGAACCAAGCAGGAGTTGGTCCTCAGATTAGGAGCAGGAGAAAAAGAAGAAAGATATGTTGAGGAATGGAACGAAAGGAAAATCTGCAAGTGAAGTAAGGAAAAGTCCTTTGGAGTTGGATTTGACTTGATAGGTGAATGAAGAGCACATCCTTTTTTATTTAATTACTTTTATTAATACTTGTAGATACCATTTGAAGAGGCAGTGCACAAAAATCACTTTCTAGGGGTTTAGTTTCACAAGTGAGTGTGAGGTAACTTGGAAGAACAAGGTTACATTTTGACCTGTGATGGGCTTTTGTTTACAGGCAGGCTTGAATTTTAATTCCAATCCCAATATTAATTAAGTAAGAGATTCAGTTACCAGCAAAGTGTTTGATTCACCAGTTGATGCCCAACAAATGCTAACCGTTATCATTTATAATGTCATGTTGCTGTTCGTATTATTATTTTGAAGGTTATAACATGACCAGGAGGGGAATACCTTAGAAGTAGATTAGGCTCCTTATCCTTTTTCACTGTTGCTGGGGAGGGGGATGTTCTCTGGAATGAAGAGGTGGTCCGCTTGGAAAGCTTGGCATCATGAGATTTTGGGGTACTTCTAGGGCTTATTAGGTTGTTAATGTACAAAGTACTGGGGTCAGAATATTTCCTAATGAGCAAATACTGTCTGTAAAAATAATAGAAAGGACCCAGGAAATACTGATTGGGCTGAATTGAATTGGGTTGGGTCCCTAGCCTCTCCTTCTGTCTCTGATGCTCATTATAAGGAAATGGTAATAGAAGTTCACAAGTATGCACTTCAATCACACAAAGAATAAAGACACAGCCTTAAACCATTTGCTCACCTAAACTGAGGACACATCGCACAATGGCAAAAGACATGGGTACTAGAGTCAGACGTGGCTTCCAGCTCTGACCCTATGATCTCATTAGCTGTGTGATTTTAGGTAACTTATCTAATTTCTCTAAATTCTAGTTTCCTTCTATGTGAATCAACATAATTGATAGTGTTACCAGAAGGATTAGATAAAGGCTTATCAAAAGGGTTAACTAAACTAATTGTATATAAAGCATGGACCACAGTGTCTGGCAGAAAGCACTCATTCAAATGTATTCTACTTGTTTGACTTGTGTACACCATTGTGGATCTATATGTGCTTTTAGTAAGTAGCCAGTACCTTGCATCTTCAGATCGGCATCCTGCTCAGAAACACATTGCCATGTCTCTTTTTTTAATAATTCTGACCAGTCCAGAGATGAGGGACTGATATTTTTATTTCCTCCTGACATTGGAAGCTGTTCAAGTCCTGTCACTGCAGCTTGTTTTCTTGATTTTAATTAAGTAAGGCTTTATGGTACTTACTTCAGTAAAGCTCAGGTAATAGAGAAGAGGTTAGCTGGTTGAACTCAGACTCCGGGGTGTTAGTCCCAGCTTTGATGCTGCTGCTGGGCAATCTAGCTTGGCATCTTGTTGTGGAGGAGAATTAATAAAGAATGATTATGTCACTCTTCACAAATAGGATTGCAGCAAAAGTAATCAATGATAGTAATATAGGACTAGAGCTTCTGGAGAGTCAACTACCCTTACCAGTGTGTATATTTCTGGAAACCAGCCCTTCCTGGGCTCTCCTACAGGCTGCCTGGTGTTCAGTAGATATCTGGGTATTCCAAATGAATGTGCCGCGAGTTCTTCTGACCACAACTGCATAACCACATCATTCTTGATTCTTCTTGCTCCATTATAGATCTCTGTTTGTAGTGACTTCTGACATGTCTGGTATCTTTTTTCTTTCCTGTCATTATCCCTACTACAGCCTCGATTCTATCTTTTATGAGTTCTTTTCTGGAATATTGCAACAGACTTGAAACTGGTCTCCTTGTCTCTTGTCTCACTATATGTATGGGAAGCCCTCTTTCATATTAGCGTGACACTGGTATTTTTAAAAGCCAAGAGCTAATCCTGTGACTTCACTAATTCAGATTCTTCCTTGTGTTCTTGTTACACGCAGAATAAACTCCAAACTTTTATGTAGATAATATACAAAGGAAGGGTGCCAAAGAGAACTACCACTTAGTTATCTAATGGGTTCTCTAACGTAAGCATGAGGACTGCCTACAGTGGGTCAGGAATTAAATCCAGCCATGTAACTAAATAAGTTTTATTTTTATTCTCAGGTACACTTTAAATGAACTGAGAATCAGAAAGGTTTGGAGGTCTTAAAGGAAACATGTGAACTCATATTGTCTCACTTCCAAAGCCGTACTCTTTCCACCAGCTTTTCAAAACCGTTTGTGACATTTCTAGCCTCATTTCTTCCTCTGCCTACCTTCTCCCTCCCTGTGGTGAAGAGCCTCCAAACAACCCACATTTACTCACCAGGATATTGATACCCAGGCCTCTAAGCCTTTGCACAGACTGTTATATGTCTTGCACACAATTACCCACCACTCTTTCCTATTATGCCTCAATTCCTACTCCTCCTTTAAAGGATCATTTGGAATGCCATCTCATCCAGGAAATTTCCCTTTATGTTCTGGGCATATTAATTGCTCTTTCCTCTGTGCTACTTTCCAGTAGCAATCATCCTTCCATTTATATTTCCATTCATACATGGTATATCATCAATGCCTTTGTTTACATGTAGCCTGCCCTCATCTGTTCAACACCCTAGAACTGGCTGATATGTATCTGTTTCTCTAATGCCTGGCCCAGTAAGGGGTATATGGAAGGTGCTTGAATAGTCTTTGACTGGATGAGTATAGACAAAAAATAAAACATCAATCCCAGAAATTCTTCTTCTCCTTGTACTGACACTTGTCTGTCTCTGTAGCAACGATCACAAAAAATACATTTTCTCCTTGTGAATTCAGGTTAGGTTGAGTTAACATTTTTCAAATAAATATAGCAAGCAAAAGGCTAAATCATCTCTGTATGAATCAAATAATCATGCATGCACATGAGAATCAATTACTTGATACCCAGTTAGGAAAACAAATATCATAGTTGTGCTGGCATTCAGCTAAATTATAAACTAGCATAATCACACCTATGACCATATCCTCAAGCCCCTGTCAATAATATAACAAAGTGCTAGTATCAAGGGGGATTTCTTAGCTATTTCTTAAGATCATGCGCTGCCAAAAGCACTGAAGGAGTCAAACTTCTATAATATAGACATCTGGTTGTAACTCCCTTGCCAGTTGCTTTCAGCTAAAGTTTTCCCAACACAGGGTGAGAGATGAAAGCTGTCAGTTTGACCCTTCAGCTGTACATCTCCAGGCTTCCCATCTCCACTGATGTCATCATTTATAACAAAGCACAGTGAAAGTAAGAGCTTGGAACCATGGCAAAATGCAGGTATTCATATCACGCTATCTCAAGGGATAGTGGGCTCCTGATGAGTGTGTTGGAGGGGGTGGGGGGGTTGAGAATAAACTTTGATAGAGGAGCATCTGCAGTGACCGCCATTGAAAACTGCAGCTAGGCATGGAGGACAGGGTGAGGAGAAGCTCCGCTGCCTGTCAATACTCACAGCCAAAGAAACCACATCATTATTTCTGAAGGAGACTCTGGTCAGACATTTCATTTGAAAACTGTCATTTTACAAATGTTTAATTACTTCTCAAATGCAAAGGATGACTGCAAATTTGTGATCTGTCCTGTAAGAAGCTATCAACCTCAACCTCCTTGAGTACTGGAAAGGAAAACATTTTACATAGAAAATTAAAGTGATTTGATCAGTTTGTATTTAAAATGATTTTTCTGTCTTCCCTATGGCGTTGTTCTCTGATCTCATCTATACCCCAGGGGAGATTTCCCAGTTAAAGACCCCTGGCACAGCAAGAGACAGCTTCTCTCTTCCTGCTGCTCTCATGCCAAGTCCTTGAGATTTACTTTGGTTCCTGCTGCCTAGCTAAGAAATCACCTGAAAATTAAGTTTTGACTTTAATTAGGAGAACTCCATGGTGTTTCTCTGGGCTTTTTGAAGACCTAGTTCATTTCGTTTTTGCATGTAAAGTTTGAAGCTATGATCGGTTTTTAATGGGGATGGTTGCTGTTTGTAACAATGTCATGTGTTCATTTTAATTTGATAAATATAACTGAGTGATTTCAGAGCCCTAGATTTAGCCCCAGAGGGGATACAAAAGTGAGTATGGGAAAATCTTCACAAACTCTGACTCTGCTGGTCTCTTCACTTGGAAAGAGTGCCTCCTTCCTCCCCTAACCAAAATCCACTGTGGTTGAATTCAAGTTCTTTCTTCTTTATGCAGCCTCCCATGATACTGGAAATGATCATGTCCTCCACTGAATTTCCTATAGCTGTTTTTCCAGAACGTTCTCATAACATGCATGGCTAACAACCACATGGTATAGGTATTGCTTTTTTCTTTTATCCCCATTAGACTTTAAGTTATTTGAGGATAAGATTTTATCTTATGATAAACCATGCAATAGGCATTTGAAATCCAGTTATAATAATGACAGGAAAAGTTCACTAACATATTTACATTGTGATGGATGTGTGTGCAGGGAGAAGGAGAAGACTACAATTTGAAGTGGAAAATGATCACTATTATAAGAGAAAAGCTCTACAGATTCAAGTGGGAAGAAGACAGTGATGTAATTGGAGCAACCATTAATATGTCAAGACTTGGGTGACCAAACGTCTGGGACTGAAGGGTTTCCCAGGATGAAGATACTTTCATGCTATAACTGAGAAAGGCCCTGGAGGAAATTTGGATTGGTTGGCTGAGCAACTCAAGGAGAAGATTTACTTAGGGATGGGAAGAGACATCCTATACAAAACCAGAGAAGGATTTCACAGGGCTTCTTTGAAGATGCACAGAGTAGACTAGTTTCATAGGCATAAACTGAATGCATGTATGTAGAGAGAGGCAGGCTTTTTAGAGACAGATCAGAGTAAGAACTTGATAAACCCATTCACCAGAAACAGGAGACATGGAAAACAAGAGCAAAGACACTAGTAAACAGTTTATATGGATTGGTGTGCAACCTCTTTTTGACACCCTCCTTCATACTATCATGACCCTTCCCATGAACAGTTTCTAGAGAGAAACAAGGTTTCAGTGTCTATTGGCCATCAAGGAAACTGGCTTCCCTTCATGTTCAAAAAGTTTCAAGTTCACTAAGTAGATTGTTATGACGGGCAAGTAAGAGAAATTGAGGATGACAGTAGATCTCGTACAAAGCACATTGTCTGGAAAGCCAATGGCTTGGGGGCTGGCATAAACCACTCTTATTCATCTTATTTGGCTGCCCTCCAAAAGGGCGCCTCTGAACATCACCACTGACATTGCTGTTTACCTGTTTATTGAGGAGGCCAACACCCCCGGGTTAGAGGCCACTCACAGTGTCTGGGGGTCAGGAGAGGGAAGGAGAAGTACTGCTTATGCAGAATTAAGAGTCTCCTTTCAGGAAAGCAGAAAAACTGCATTCCAGAGTTGCTGACCTCAACATTTGATTATTTATACTGTCGAAAAATATATAATTATGTCCTCTGAATTTCTCTTCAGCTATTAAGGGCTATGGTAACCAGCTGTTTACATGTTTACTGATGTAAAAATAATTAATTAGATTAATTTATATTTTATCAAGAAGTATTTAGGAAGTACAAGAACGAGCTTTCTGACACTAAATTATCTAGAAAATAAAATGAGTCATCCACATCCAAAACTCTTTTTTTCTTGAAAAACCCTGGGGGTATTAACTTGCTACATGGATTCATTGTGTACTCAGTAATGAACATGCATTTAAGTGCAGGTCTGTGATATAAACAACTGATATTAGCCAAATAAGTTAATGCTACTTTCAGTTTTGTAGTGCAGATGAAGTTGCAAACTGAGCCAACCAACCTCACCTTCTTTTCTCAAGCTTTATGTGAATAGAAGATTCTGAAACCTGATTTATCCTGGGAATTTTTTCAATGTACTAATTCAACCATGCTCCATTCATCAGAACTGGGCAGATATGGGAGAGGAAAGTATAACAGAGACTGGAAGCTGGGAGTTGCTAACAGTCCAGGGCAGAAGACAAATGCTGGCAAGATAAAATGAGTCACATTGGGAATGAGTGGTCACGCAAAAGCAGAGACTTCAGAAGACAACACAGGCACTGCTAGAAACAAAGGATCCTGGGGGGGGCTGAGGGACTGTAGACAATCAAGATGAGATGAAGCCCAGAAGTGTCTCACTCACAGCCAGAGCAAACGTGTTTGTGTAGGGCCTACAGCAGTCCTGCTAGCTGCCTGGATTCTACTGTCTACTCTCCTATTCTTTGTTGTTTTTTGTATAGGAAATTCTGGCCCTGGAGAGCCATAAATGCTCCAGAAGTGGCTTCTTACAGGTTTCAAGGCACAGCTTCAGCTCATTCTAGATAGATAACAAGAAGATGGCTAGAGGAAATCTGTGACCAAGCAATGCATTTGAAGCTTACTCCTGGACAATATCCCATTTCCAAAAGGGTCATTTAAAATTAGACAGGGTAGAACAGATGAAAAGAAATTGGAGAAAAATCATCCTTTTCTCTTGCAGAGGCAACAGCATGGGGTAAGCTGCTATTCAGTGATGTTCCACTTTATGCACATCTAGGCCTCCTGAAGAGCCTCATAAGACTTAGCCAATTGCTATTATCCCAGAGAAAAGCAAAAGATAGCGTAATCCTGCTCTTTAAAAAAAACCAAAAAACAAAACAAACAAACAAAAAAACAAACAAAAAAACCCCAGCACATTGGGTAATCTTTTGCCACTTTACATACAGGATACATACTCTATTACAAAAAGGAGGAGCTCATTGTTCAAGATTCTAAATCAGGGCATCTTCATTGAACCTTGGATCAATTCCAACAAACATCAAAGTCAGCTATGTTTTCAGGGTGTTGCAAGAACTGCATAAACTCAAAACATGCATACAAAACAAAACAGCTAATTGATCTTATGTACTTAAGCTTTCACCTATAAGAGAACTCTTTTGGGAAATGACTCTGATGAACAGTTGAAACTGTTCCTAAACACTCTAAAGAAAGTCAAAGAAATGGATATTAGAATCTTGGGTGCTGGTCCCACCTCTTTGTTAGGAGTATCTGCAAATTTTGAAGGAATAACAAAGATCAAAAGCCTTTTGTGGGGCTGGAGAGGGAGCATATAGTACCTTGCACTGAATTTGGAGAATAGACTTATTTTTCACTTTAGAAAAATAGAAATAGAATTATGAAGGCATGCAGAATATCTGGACAAAGAAGAACTTGGGAAAAGCAAATGATGGTTTTGGTGAGATTTCTGGCTGCATACAGTATGTGGGTATGCTTGCATGTAATGTAAGAACTGGTGGTCTCCTGAAATCTCTTCTAGGGGTATACTGATGTGTTCGTTGGGTTCCTCTCCATTGTTTAATTTTAGAGGTGAAGTGTGTTGCCAAAAACAAGTTTTTTATCTAGTAACTGGATCACCAGTCAACAAAATCAACACAACTTTACTCTAAAATAGCCCTGATAAAATTTGAAGTGGTATTGCATGGCTGTGCCCAAGTGTAAAAAAGACATTCAAGGCCTCCAACATCTGACCACTACCAACTTTCCCATGCCTACTTCCTGCTTCCCTCCTCAAAGCCCCTCTACTCAGTCAGCCGAACCTATCTTCTTGTGCTTACTAGATACAAAGTCCATGCCTTTCTACCTGTTTACCTTTCTCTCTTTTAGTGTCTTTGCTCTGAACAGCCCAACTTCTATGTGCACCTCCCACATCAGATCTTTCCAATAAAAACTCTACTTCCTTGATGAAAATGTGTCATCATCAGAGTCATACTGCTTCTGAGTTAAAGGAATTCTGAGTGACCCCCTAGCCATACTCCTCATTTAAAAATCCTTTAAAACCCAGTGACATTGGATTTGCTCAAAATTACATAAGCAGCTGGCAGCAGTAACATTTTCCTCTTCTGGCCCTCTTTGGTCACTGGCAATGAGTGTTCTTAGCACTATATTTCTTTATTTTTGCTATTATCTTCTACATATCCCTCCCTCTCTTACCACAAATGTTATGCTTCTTTAGGACAAGGTCTACCTGAAATGTTGATTTCTTAAATAAAACCTAGAGGAAAACTTTTATACATATGAACCTATTTAATTGGGATAGAGAATAAAAATCTTTCCCTCAAATTAAACCTTTAGAATGACATTGATAACAGCACAAGTATTTTTTAAAAATCTGATAAGAGAACTTAAAAGTTAGAAGTCACAAATAAGAGAAATTAGGTATCTGAAACTATTTGTTCATTGTCATTAACTGTAAAGTCCAACTGCATCTGGGATTTACATTTTTATGTTTTAAATCTGATTACTTTAACAAGCATTTCCTAACTTTTACCACTGCACTGAGTGTTTGACAGTTTTTATTGCCAAGGGGCTGATTAGCCAGAGTGTTCAAGTCAAATTAAAATATGACGAATTTATTGCACATATGAATAATGTATATATATTTTATTCAAAGGACAACTAGATTCTACAAGGAATTTTAAAGTGGGAAAAATAGTCTTTGAGCTTCAAGGAGCTTACTATTTTTTAAAGTATTATGTTTATGGTATAGGGTAGAACAGATGAAATAGTTCAAAAATAATAATTTTAAAAGAATAAGTGAACCACTGGCTTCTGCCAAGGTTCTAGGAAGTTGGTATTTGTGGACTGAGTCATTATTACATAGGGGAAAAGATCCCAAGTTTAGGGCCCATCAGAACTTGTGTAAGTCCTTACTCTGCCATTCTAGTAGTACTGGAATCTTAGGAAAATTGCTTCATCTCTCTAAGTTCTGGTTCATCTGTGAAATAGCATTAATAATGGTATTGTCCTGGAAGAACTGATGTAAGGATTAAATGAGGTAATACACACAGAGTACTTCACAAAGTGTATAGCAAACACTCAATAAATGTTAGCTCTTATTAGTTTTAGGAATAGAGTCTGTACAGAAAAGAACCTCAGGTAAAGTCAGTGTTTCAGGGATGAAAACAAGGTGGCAGCCAAGAGAGTAGGGGGAGGCGGGGGAGGAAGTAGAAAGTAGATTGTTGAGGACAAGAGCCACAATTTCAAGTTGTATAAAAGCAAGTGATATGCAGAAGAAGAGTCAATAAGTACACCTGAAGAACTAGGTCTATTCATGGCACCTTGTTTCCTAACACCTAGCTGGGTAAGAATAAAGAGAGTACTAGAATATTTTTTTTCTAGAACACTGACCAACCCAGAGTAATTCCACCTATGCTTCATATACCCAAAATGTCTGGTTGTACTTACCATGTTGCTCTACCTTCCTCCTTGAAGATATGATTTGCAGTGTGTTTAAAATGGGATGTGAACAATTCTAGCTAAGTGCAGGCCTTGGGCAGGGAAAGGAAACCTGCCCCACCCAGTCATCATACAGTTGACCAGGTTTTTGTACATACATACTGGCTAAACTGATGTACAAAGTGTTAAGGAAATTCATAGCTTGTCCTACTGAAATATAGCTCTATCTAGACATAGAGCCATTGAACATGACTTCTGTTACCAGCCATTGTGATTTGTATTCTACCTGTTAAATGTAGACATCTAAATATAGAAGACATCTAAATACACTTAGAATATCTGGATTAGATCATCATGGCTAATTTATATTTCTACACTATAAAAACATGGCTTACAACCTACTTACTTCTTATATACCCTTCCCTTTAAAAAGCTTTGTATGGACAGCGACACTCACAAGCATCCTAGACATACCTTCCTTCTGTAGGCCTTTAAACATAGTAGCAAAATTAAAAGTATGATACAACTACATTGCTAGTCACTCAAAGATAGAGTTTTTATTTTTTATTTCTGTATTCCTAAACACTTAGTCCATATCGGACCAATGGAAGACACTCCATAAATGTTTGCTCAGTTTCTGAGCATTATCCACCCCATACCACACTCTGTATGGTGTGGCTACTTTCTTTTCTGAAGAAGAATGGTCCCATTTGATAAGTACTTCTGTATTACTCTGTTTAATGCTCCTTATTGAAAATGAATATAGAACTTCATGCTTTCTCATGCTACTCTTCACTTTAGGGTCCCATATTATTACCATTAAGGACACGTGTACCTTTCCAACATCATGTCCGATGAGATGGGTGGGACAGAAGTAGCTACTCCATTAAAGTGAGACTTTCTGATCACCTGAACCAGATTACAAATCCCCTGGAGTCATGAATAGGACTCCAATAATGGCACAACTCTTGACCCGACAGTGGAGATTAACCTGTGGATCCTGGAAGAGCCTGGCTCTTAATGTAGGCATCTGATCAATCAGTGTGAATCTAGATGAAAGCAAGTTACACAAAGGCAGAGAGCCTCTCTGTCCCATGTACTGCTGGTGCCTAATGCTTGCCTGGAACATAAAAGGCACTTAATAAACGTCTGTGGAAATGTGAAGTAATTAATTAATTAAGAGGAGAAACGGTAGGTGGAACTTAAATACCATGAACAAAGAGCTAAACAAAGGCTAAATCTAAGATGTCAGCCTAGAAGTAGTAACAAACTAAGATAATAAAATTCAGCATCAGAGAGAACTGGATGCAAAAGTCAGGGAGGCAAATCTGCTGAACATGTGTAATTCAGGCTACCAGCTGAATTCTTTTCCTTTTTTTTTTTTTATCAAAGTATAAATAAGTTAGAGAAAGACAGATACCATATGATTTCACTTAATGGAATCCAAAAAATAAAACAAATGAATAAACAACAACTAAAAAAGCAGAAACAGACCCATGGTTATGGAGGACAAGCTGATGGATAAAATGGATGAAGGGGAGTGGGAGACCCAGGCTTCCAGTTAGGAAGTAAGTCACAGGGATAAAAGGTACAACACAGGGAACAGAGTCAATGGTATTGTAATGGTCTTCTATGGTGACAGATGGTAGCTATACTCATGGTGCTGCTAAATTCTTTTTGCAGCTGAGGTTCAAGGGTAGTGACTACAGCCACAGAAAGATGGAGGTTTCCAAGTGCTGGATAGCCTTATCAGCAAGGCTGACTTGATATTGACTCAGAGAAAGGCAGGCATACAACTCCAGACATTTCTCCCACTTAGGGATAAAATTGGGCATAAAATATGGAGGTGGACTGTTGTCAGTAATGAGGCTTAGGAAGGTTTTATCTGCTAGGATTAGAAAAAAGCAGATATAGGAAGGAGTGGGAACATCATTAAAAGCACTATTTTGTACATCTCAGAGACAGATTTTCATGCAGACAGAGTCACAGAAAAAATCAGCTTCAAATCCAGTTGAAAAAAAATCTGGTTCTTTTTCTAGGTTTAATAATTACAGAGATAAGAAATACACAAATGTATAGCATGAGCCTGAGCTAGTCATCTCTCTCAGTGCTGAAATACTTGGCTAGTTAGTGGTGTATTGATGAAGCCAGGATTATATAAATGATAGTCTTGCCAAGAAGGCAGTAGTAACTCAGCTATAGTTTTTTACTAAGGTATTAGAACCTTTCAAAAGTGCGATTATTTCTTTCTTTTGTCGCTCTCTTTAAAAAAAATCTTAAAGATTACAAAATTGGACCTTTTTTTAAAGTTCTTTTCAGGATAAGGGAGAAATATTTATGAAGCTTATTAGTGAGCAGACAGCACTTTACTTGATAAATATAAACTATTCCTGAGTCTCCCAGTGTCTTCCTTACCATCTCCCAGAGGAACAGAGCAGGGTTTTTACACATTAAAATAAATCTTCAGTGCTTTATCACCATGGGTCCTGGAGGAGTTGAATGCAGTGTCAAGAAAATTATTCAGAAATTTTTCTCTCAACTCACAGTTTTGTAACCTAATTCAGTGCATCCTCACATTTGCGATTTCTTTTCTGAGAAAAGCTGGAATAAATGCAAGTCAGGATGCATGATAATGGAAAGCTTATTTGCTTGGACATATGATCACTGTGGGGCAATGGATCTACTTCTCTATGCCAGAATGTTTTCTAAGAGGAGTCTGAAGCTCCTCACATACCCAGGCCCTGCTGGTGGTGTGGTAGGACTGGCTAAGTGAAGTGCAAAACCACATGCATAGCATGGTTTAGGGCATTTCTTCTACCTAAAATCCCAAAATAATTTGGCAAATAGATACATGGTGGTATGTTTACCTTGAATCACCCATATAATTGCTTTAATTCTGTATTTCACTTTACTAACACAGATCTATTCATTGAAAGGATTCAAAGAGGCTTGTTTAAATCTGGATTTTAAGGAAATAACAGTGTTTCAAAGCATCATTCTTCTGCAGACAATTTAGAACAATTTTATTAAAACAAAATAATAAAAGCACTTACATAGACCCTAAAAATATGAATATAGCAAACAGGTAGCTGGGTGCACAAAACACTCATTTGCATACACAATCAGGCATTTCTGGAAGAAAATGCCCAATTGTGCATGCGAAGGCAGGTTTCATTTGCACTTGATTGCTTCAAACAATGGACATCCTGTATCCTGGGGGTCTATTTTCAACATGTAGCTTTATACATTTACCATTTCAGATTTCTTTCCTTTCAGTGTGAGTGTGTCTGCAAGCTGCTAGCTCAAGTTTAACCTCCTGCTGCTTGTTTCTGTTTGGGAGAATCTAAGTGATGACTTATGATCATAATTGTCTTGCAACCTTCATTTTGGCTTCCAAGGACAGTGGAGTAGAGTGAATAGAAGAAATGCTGAGAGTTTCAAGAAAATGCTGCTTGTTGACAGCAAAGATTATCTTGTTTGATTAAATCAATTTTGATGAGAGCGCAATCTGAGATCTTCCTTGAAGTTGATTTTATCAAGATAATAGATTAAATATGTCTGACAGCTAGATTTTGGTCAACAAAATTTTTATTTTTACTTTTTGTCAAATTTCTCTGTGAGGCAAGACATACATTATGAATCCTTGCTTTTATTCTTTTAAATAAAACACCCTTTTAGAAAGAAAAAGAAAATCCATGACAAAATATCCTGGAAGAAAAAAATGAGTCACTTTTCTTTCGAACTCATATGCTTCAAAGAAGACTTTTTAAATGAGCCATCAATCATTCCTGAACCTTATCAGCATTTGTCTAAAGTTGTTTCCTTCCCTCTCCCCTTCCACCTGTAAGAAAAAGGGATCTAAGAAAATAGATTGGAAATAAATTAAGTGTTCTGAGCACTTTGCAAATCTATACCAAGTTTCATTTTGCAACGACAGGGGGAGTTTTATTTTATTGGAAAATTCAGCAGATCCCATGGTTTTAAACAGGGAAATCTGGATTTTCAGATGTTTATAAATGTTTATGGATGTTTAGAGGGAGGAAGTGTTTATAGATGTTTAGAGGGAGGAAGGCCTTTAAATAGTTACTCATTGCTGTTCTATACCCAAAATTGATCCAAAAGACTGTTCCATATTGCAATACTCATCTGTACTGTTTCTCTCTGACAGTCAAAAATTATACTGTATCGCCAAAGACAATTGTATGAATCTCAAACCACCGAGATCTCCAGGAAAATGTTTGTCTTTGAACATGAGTTTCTCTAAGAAGATCTTATATAAAAGTAAGGGAGTGTTGGGCGCCTGGGTGGCTCAGTGGGTTAAAGCCTCTGCCTTCGGCTCAGGTCATGGTCTCGGGGTCCAGGGATGGAGGCCCGCATCGGGCTCTCTGCTCGGCAGGGAGTCTGCTTCTTCCTCTCTCTCTCTGCCTGCTTGTAATCTCTCTCTCTGTCAAATAAATAAATAAAATCTTAAAAAAAAAAAAAAGTAAGGAAGGGTTACATTCTTAACTTGCATGTAAAGGCATATTCTGTGCTCTGGTCCTGAGTGTATATAGACCCAGTTAACCCTTATTAACAAACTGGTAACAATGGGAAGAAAAGTGATTTAACTTTCTAGAACCTTGTGTGGACATCTTTAGAGATGAGGAAGCAGGATTTACAAACCTTCTAGGAATATATCTAATACCCTAGCAATCTGTTTAATGTATGATCCCACTCTTGAAGCAAGCAATAGGTCATGGGCCCAGGAATGACAATAACATTTAAGTTTGGATTTTCTTGTGTTTTATTTTAATTTGGAAAGGTCATATGAATTCAAACACATATTCAGTTATTAGGAGCTCTATATAGAGAGATGTCAAGCAGAAACTTTTTAAATTTGCAGATTTTTTTTTAAAGTTTTTATTTATTTATTTGACAGAGAGTGAGAGGGAGAGAAGGAACACAATCAGAGGGAGTGGGAGAGGGAGAAGCAAGCTTCCCACTGAGCAGGGAGCCCTATGTAGGGCTTGATCCCAGGACCCTGGGATCCCCGACTTGAGCTGAAGGCAGATGTTAACAACTGAATCACTCAGGCACCCCTACATTTGCAGATTTTTTTCGATAACTTTTACATATAATGAAGACTGGCATTGTTTCTTACCTACTCAGTATCTGTTCCCACCACCACCACCAACTGCCTTCTTTCTGTATGACGGAGACCACCTTCCCCTAAAGAGGCTCAAATACCAGAAACTTGCTTTTTGAACCTCCCCTGCATGTAGGCAGGGCATGGAAGGTCACCAAATCTTAATTAGCTGGATCTGAGGTGAAGTTTAAGGGAAGATATCTGGAGAAACTTTCTCTCTCTAACAAAAAGAGATATAAGAGGAACACCCTCATTCTTTTTTCTTCCCCTACACATTGTTGTATCCTGGTATTTGTCTGCAAATGCCACCATCATCTTTTCACTATGACAGCTCAAACCTGAGGACCAAATCCACATTCTGACAAGACCGAATGAGCCAGGGTCTTGAGGCTATAGTTGTAGTCCTGACTTTCACCCATCCTCTGACTTTACCTGAGGTAACAAATATCTTTATTGGTTAAATCCCTTCTAGCTGGTGCTGGGGAGGAAGCACTCCTTTGCCACTTCTGATGTTCCTTTTGTCTGAGGGAAACCCTTGGCCTTTCCCATCCATACCCTTCACCACCGGGGAAGGAGGGCTATCTTAATCTCATGAGTGAATTTTAAAGGAAAAAAGCAGGAACTGTCAGTCCTTTCTTTCCCTTGGGAGTGGATATTTTCACAGAGGTCCCAGATTGTGGGAGTGGAAGGTTGTGCAGTGGAAGAGACCAGGTCTGGCTCCGGTGGCTTGGAGTTTCCTAGCACTTTCCGTGAGTAGGGTTATAGGCATCTAATACTTAGATTTAGTACTGAAATGCCCATTTGCCTGAAGATATAAACAATATTATCCGCTTTCAACTTTTCTCAGAAAGAAAGGGGCTATTTTTAGCTCTGTTTTCCCTTTGTCTATCTTTTAAGTTGTTCTGAAGTTGTGCAGGGAGAAGAGATGTTCCTAATAGCCCCCCTAGAACCCCAACAGTTGGGCGTTTTGCTACTTGAAACAGAAAACCTGTTGTTATGTTGTTTGTACAGGATGAGGACCACCCTTAAAGCCAAGACAAACGTCATTTCCTTAGGTTACCTCTGCCACCTGAGCTCCGAGCTCAGCATCCAGCTCACATGTAATTCTGGCTGCTGATGAACTGCCTTGCTTGTCAGAAAGGCACTTGAAATGAATTCGTCATCCTAGATTTTTTTTTCAAAATGGCGAGATCATCGTTAGTTAGGTATTCGATAGGTGCATGAAAAGGGCTGAATAGTCATGTTTCTTTATATTCTCTGATGGTGAAACTCCTCCCTGCTCATCTGAACAGTTGGACGGAGTCCAGAGTTGAACAACAGTACTGCTGAAGGCAAGGGCTGACGCAGAGGTGTGGAGACAGAGGGATTTGCATAGCTTGGCGAAGTGACAACTGAGAGGCGGATATGACAGAATAGATATATGTTTCACATACTAAGAAGAGTGATTACCTAGCCTTGCTGAAGGTGGGGAAACAGAACAAGACAGAAAGAAATAGACACTTTCAGGCTGAGCATCATGGGAGCTTTCAGGAAGACTTCTCCGAGGCAACATGATATTGTCCTGGAGAAAGATTAACACGGTGGAAATAATATAGCCACCGGGAAAGGCAGACCTCAGTTTAACTCCCAGCTCTATTACTTAAAATATATCTGACCTTACAAAAATTACTTTATCTTGCTGAATATCAATGTTCTCATCTTTAGCATGGAAATAGAATTACCTGCTCTTCTTATGTCACAGAGTTGTGAAGGTCTAATGAGTTAATGAATGCGAAAGAACTTTTCAAATCATAAAGTATTATATAAATGTCAGATATTGCTTTGATGGGAGTTCCACAAATTTATGATCTCATTCTTGACCCCTCCCTGGCCCCTACACACACACACACACACACACACACACACACACACACACACACACACACACACACACACACAGTGGCTCATATAAAATGTCAGAGGTTCCCTCAGGGCCCTTACAGGATACTGCCTAGATTCCTACATGACGCACTCATGCCATGATTTTCTTCTGTTTTGTGCATCTGGACCCAGAATCCCTAACCTAGGGATATTTATAGGAGGGACTCATTCAGGGTGCAATTCAACAGCCACATCCAGATCTGTAAGACTACCAGATGTTCATTTCTAGTGACGTGCTTTGTTGCCAAAGTAAACCTGGAAGAAAGTTATGATTCAGTGGCCTTCCATAGACACATCCTCAACATTCAAAAATGACTTGATTATTAATAGAAAAAAAGTATTATTGGACCTCTGTTCTTAGCAAATACTCTGATACATCTCACTATGCAATATAATTCATACGTTATCTGCTTTAGGCTTTTAAATATATTTCCTCCTATTGTTAGTCTAGTCATTTTATAATACTTAAGTCACAGGATAATTTTTCTAATAAACAGTGCCAAATATGAAATCTTTTCCTTTTTAAACTCATTTTAAAGCTTCTTGGCCTGGTTTAAAAAATAGTCTTCCTAAAACTCAGGATACATATAGCCTAGGTAAACATATACATAAATTTCTTTGAGGATATTTTGTGGATTTTTTAAATATTTAAATATTTAATCCATTTTAAATTCATCTGGATTTCTTTGTTAGATAAAATTTATCTAACATAGATCTTAAGTGTACAATTCGATGTGTTTTGAAAATTTAAATACTAAAATAACTGCCATCTAAAACAAGTAAGTGATATTTCGATAGAAATGTTCCCTCATGACTTTCCTCTTTTGTCTCTCACAATTTTGATTTCTATCACCATAGATTGGTTTCGCTTATTTGAGTTGTATGTATGGCCTCATATAGCATGTATACTTCTTGTGCCTGGATTCTTTCACTTAACATAATATTTCTGAAATTTCTCTCCATGTTGTATATGCAGGTAATTGATTCCTTTTTAATTTTTTTTTTTTTTGCTGAATAGCATTTCACTGTATGAATATATTGCAATTTGTTTACCCATTCTCCAGTGGGTATTTGAGGTATTTCCAGCTTTTTGTCATAATGGATAAAGCTGTTATAAACATGTTTCTACTAATCTCTTATGAACTTTTTTTTCTCATTTCTCTTGGGTAAAAATCAAAGAGAATTGCAGGGTCATGGATGAGATGCACATTGAAGCTTGTAAGAAACTAATGACTGTTTTTAAGATCCCTATACTTCTATATTCTCCCACCAGCAATGTATGAGAATTCCAATTACTCTCTATCCTCACCAACACTTTATATTGCCAGTCTTTTCTAGTAGGTGTCTAGTGGTATATTCTTCCAACTGTGAGAACACACACACACACACACACACACACACACACACACGAATATACACACACATCTATACATACATAAAAATATACATTATCTGCTCGTCCTGCATTTTTACTTCTTGGTAAGACACACACCCTCTCATATTACCAAATTCTTTATAAAGACAATGGCTGTATAGAATCTCTTTTTTTTTTTTACTAATTAGAATAACATTTTCACTAATAATAAATAACAAAGTAGTGAACATATTTATACATTGTTATTTGGTGTTTCGTTATTTCTGCAGTAAAAATTAACAGGTGTGGTATCACTGGCTTAAGGGATAAGAATATTTTAAGGACTTTGGGGACATATTGCAAGTTGCTTTCTACAATAACTTGCACCCTACTAATAGTGCATGACATTTTTATTGTAACCTTCCCACTACTACTGACTGTTCTAATGTAGCTTCAATGCCAATATAGTAATTGAAATGCCAATATATTAATTGAAAAATGGCATTTAAATATCTTCAAATACCTTCAAAATAAGTGAATAATGTGAACATTCTTGTATTAATATTTTACATCCTATTTTTGAAATGTCTGTTCTTGTTTTTTAATCTATTAGTGCCTTTTATTTTTTATTTTTATTTTCCTTAAATTAAAAATTATTACCTATTTATAGAATAATATTAACCCTCTGCTTGACATATTTGCAGTCAAGTAATGTTTCTCGTTTTCTTAACTGTTCAATTTTGTTTTAAGTAGAACAACTTTCCATAAAACAAAGATGACAGTGTGTCATAAACTGAAGAATATGATAAACTCAATGCTATACCTGGGGCCAACTAGGAAAAGGCAAAATAAAGCAAAAAATCATCATTGGGTGTTTCTGACATTGTAAAAGAGGATTTTATTGGTATAAAAAAAAGAATGGTGATGTAGCAATATTTTGCTACTATGTTTTGAAAGCATCTTTAGAGTTACTCCTAGTTTTAAATACAATAAAGACATCATTAATGCAGATAAAAACACACTAAGAATTAAACATAAATTATTTGATCATATTTAAGGTTATATCATTATAGTCTAAGTGGAAAGTGGAGGCAATGCTTTAGATGTAGACACTTCTTATTTATGTTCTTCTTCTGATAGGTTAGGCTGTATAAGCAAGCCCAGAGTTAATCAACTGCATGCCACATGTTGTTTTAATCAGGTAACTGGGATTTGTTTTGATCAGGTATGTTAAGACACACGGACATGGAAATGCCTGACTTGAAGGTAAAAAATTTTACTATACTCACAGGTCCCTAGAAGTTGATTATACCCACAGATCTGTAGGTCACAGCACAGCATATAAGGCCATATGGGGAAGCACCATGGTCAGTCAGGAGGCAGAGTGAGGGAAAATGTGGGTAAGAGCCTTTATTGTGGTTTCCATGAGAAAGATGAAGTAAAGCAAGGAAGCAGGTTTAGGATTGGCTAGTTTGAATAATTTCTCTAGGATCTAGGGTATAGTTGATGTCTGGTACCTGGTCCTGGGGTTATTAGGGCAGGTAGATGGTGGCCCTAAGTGTGAGAGCTCAGTAAAGGAGGTAAAGGTAGTTGGAGGTGTGGGCTCTGGATTGGTTGATTTGCACAAGAAAGGTGGGCATCCTTGCAGAAAGATGATTTACTGTCTCTAGGAATTGGCTCATCCTGGGCAGGGAGGTTCCTCCAGGGTCAGCAAGTCCTCAGATGTCAATGCATCCAAATACAGAAAATAAAAACAGGGTTAATACACATGTTAACAGAAACTCCATCCTCAAGAATCTTTATGTTGCAAATAGAACTTGAAAAGCACTTTTTCACAGTTTCCAAATGTTCTTCTAACTTCCTTATCTAAACAATGGTCCATTCCAATCATTTTCTCTTTGAAAGGTACTCTATATTTTTCCATCCCTTGCCTTCTCTGCTCAGCTCTTTTCCAACCTTCATTACTTCTATCACAGATACTGCAATGTACTTCCTCCCATGAGACATCCCTGACTATTTTTCTCCTCATCAAGTCTTCTGCATATCTGGGACAGCCTAATATTTATTTAAATTTTTTTATTAACATGTAATATATTATTTGTTTCAGGGTTGGAGGTCTGTGCTTCATCACTTTTATATAATTCACAACGTTCACCATAGCACATACCCTCCCCAATGTCCATCGCTCCCACCCCCCTCCATTCCAGCAACTCTCAGTTTGTTTCCTGAGATTAAAATTCTCCTTCTCTGGTTTCCTCCTGTTTCACTTTCCCCCTCCCTTCCCCTATGATCCTCTGTCTTGTTTCTCAAATTCCTCATATCAGTGAGATCACGTGATAATTGTCTTTCTCTGATTGACTTACTTTACTTAGCATAATACCCTCTAGTTCCATCCATGTTGTTGCAAATGGCAAGATTTCAAATTTTTGATGGTTATATAATATTCCTGTGTGTGTGTGTGTGTGTGTCTACACACATACACCCCACACCTTCTTTATCCATTCATTTATTGATGGACATCTAGGCTTTTTCCATAGTTTGGCTATTGTGGACATTTGGTGCTATAAACACTGGGGTGTATATGTCCCTTTGGATCACTACATTTGTATCTTTGGGGTAAATACCCAGTAGTGCAATTGCTGGGCTGTAGAGTAGCTCTATTTTCAACTTTTTGAGGAACCTCCATACTGTTTTCCAGAGTGGCTGTACCAGCTTACATTCCTACCAAACATTTAGGAGGGTTCCTCTTTCTCTACATTCTCACCAACATCTGTCCTTTCTTGACTTGTTAATTTTAGCCATTCTGAGTTGGTATATCATTGAGGTTTTGATTTGTATTTCCCTGATGCCAAGTGATGTTGAGCATTTTTTCATGTTTTTGTTGGCCATTTGGATGTCTTCTTTGCAGAAATGTCTGTTCAAGTCTTCTGCTCATTTCTTGACTGGATTATTTATTCTTTGGGTGTTGAGTTTGATTTAATATAGATTTTGGATACTAGCCCTTTATCTGTTATATCATTTGCAAATATCTTCTCCTATTCTGTCAGTTGTCTTTTGGTTTTTTTGACTGTTTCCTTTGCTGTGCAAAAGCTTTTAATCTTGATGAAGTCCCAATAGTTCATATTTGCCCTTGCTTCCCTTGCCTTTGATAATGTTTCTAGGAAGAGGTTGTTGCCTGTGTTCTACTCAAGTATTTTGATGGATTTCTCTCTCACATTGAGGTCTTTCATCCATTTTGAGCCTATTTTTGTGTGTGGTGGAAGGAAATGGTCCAGTTTCATTCTTCTGCATGTGGCTGTCCAATTTCCTAACACCATTTGTTGAAGAGACTGTCTTTTTTCCATTGGACATTCTTTCCTGCTTTGTCAAAGATTAGTTGACCATAGAGTTGAGGGTCCATTTCTGGGCTCTCTATTCTGTTCTGTTGATCTATGTGTCTGTTTTTGTGCCAGTACCATACTGTCTTGATGATTACAGCTTTGTGATAGATCTTGAAATGCGGAATTGTGATGCCACCAGATTGGGTTTTCTTTTTCAACATTCCTTTGGTTATTCGGGGTCTTTTCTGGTTCCATACAAATTTTAGGATTATTTGTTCCATTTCATTGAAAAAAGTTAATTGTATTTTGATGGGGATTGCATTAAATGTGTAGATTGCTCTAGGTAGCATAGATATTTTCACAATATTTGTTCTTCCAATCCATGAGCATGGAATATTTTTCCATTTCTTTGTGTCTTCCTCAATTTCTTTCATGAGCGTTTTATAGTTTTCTGAGTACAGATTCTTTTCTCTTTGGTTAGATTTATTCCTTGGCATCTTATGGTTTTTGCGTGCAACTGTAAATGGGATCGACTTGTTAATTTCTCGTCTTTCCATCTTGCTGTTGGTGTATAGAAATGCAACTGATTTCTGTGCATTGATTTTATATCCTGACACTTTACTGAATTCCTGTATGAGTTCTAGTAGTTTTGGAGTCGAGTCTTTTGGGTTTCCCACATAAAGTATATCATCTGTGAAGAGTGAGAGTTTGACTTCTTCTATGCTGATTCAGATGACTTTGATTTCTTTTTGTTGTCTGATTGTTGAGGCTAGGACTTCTAATACCATGTTGAATAGCATTGGTGATAGTGGACATCCCTGCCGCGTTCCTGACCTTATGGGAAAAACTCTCAGTTTTTCTCCATTGAGAATGATATTCGCTGTGGGTTTTTCATAGATAGCTTTTATGATATTGAGGTATGTACCCTCTATGCCTACACTGTGAAGAGTTTTGATCAAGAAAGGATGTTGTACTTTGTCAAATGCTTTTTCTGAATCTATTGAGAGGATCATATGGTTCTTGTTCTTTCTTTTATTAATGTATTGTAACACATTGATTTGTGGATGTTGAACCAAACTTGCAACCCAGGAATAAATCCCACTTGGTAGTGGTGACTAATCCTTTTAATATACTGTTGGATCCTATTGGCTAGTATTTTGGTGAAAATTTTTAGATCCATGTTCCTCAGGGATATTGGTCTGGGACAGCTTAATCTTTAAACAGTGTTTTTTCTCAGGCCACTCATCTGCTTGCAAATCTCTAAATGGCCCCCTATTTTCTTTCATATCAAGCCAAAGTCCCCAAATTAGGTGAAAATATTCTTTCTCTGTAATTCACTTTTCATTAATTCCCACACTCTTTCCAAATACTATGCATTCTTCAAGGCCCAGTGCAAGCTCCATCTTTATTTCAAAGCATTATCTTATTCTCATCAAATTTTTTCTCCCACAGCTATGGAAATTAACTCTGATTGAATTTGCTGCATTATTGTTTATTTGGAATGCGTCAGCCCTCTCTTGCAATTGGATGCTGCTTGAGGGCAAGTGTTGCATTATCGTCCACTGCTAGGCTAGGACAGTATTTCCTCACAACTGCAATTTTGCATACTGTTCTCTCTCCAGAGAATATTGTTCCCAGTGTTTATCAATCTGGAAATCACCTATTATCTGAGACTCAGCTTATTAAAGATCTCCAGGACCACACCAGAGTGTTAGTCATTCTCCCCTCTATAAAAAGCCATAATGTGGGGTGCCTGGGTGGTGCAGTCAGTTAAGCCATCTGACTCTTGATTTCAGCTCAGGTCATGATCAACAAGATTTGAACCCCTTGTCAAGCCCCATATTGGCCTCCATGTTCAGCACAGAGTCTGCCTGAGTTTCTCTCTTCCTCTCCCTCTGCCCCTCCTGCTCATGCTCTCTCATTCTCTCTCTTTCTCAAATAAATAAATAAATCTTAAACAGCAACAACAACAAAGCGGTAATGTTCTCCTTGAACACAACTGTATTTCAACATTTGATTAGTTATCTACTTCCCATGTCTGTGTCTACTACCACAGTGTAGACTGTGGAAGGGCAGAAACCACAATTTATACATGGCCGCATTCATAGCCTGACAAGATGTGAGTATACAAGAGGTGTTCTATATCTGAAGCATGAATAGCTAAGACTAGGAATCCTGAATACAACACCCACCTTTACTATTCTTGCTGTAAATATTGTTATAGTAATTCAGTTTGGATTTGTTTTTAATTTTTACCCCTAGAGAACACTACATTTTGCCTACAAATTAATAAATCTAATCAATTTATTTGGGATGTTTGAGTGACTGGATAATTCACATCACCTCCATAATAATTCTTTCAACAGATGTATAGCTTCTCTGGTTCTTCTATATTTTATCTTTCATGTTCTTATATTTTTTTAAAGCAATTCAATAACCATTTCTCTTTTGTCTGCCATCAAAATACTCTCCTAATTGCAATTGATATATAATGGATATGTTTATTTTTCTCTCTAGATTTATACTTCATTCTCTATTTTTAGCTTTTCAGTGTTGGCAGGTGTAATGTTTCATCATTTGAATATATCATAATTTTTTTAAAAGATATATGTATTTGTATACATATGTGTGTGTGTATAGAGAGAGAAAGAGAGAGAAAGAGAGAATGTTCCCTTTAAAATGTTCTGTACACAAGAGATACTTTCAGCAAAAGAACAAATGTGAAAGAGCTTCTAATCCAAAACCCAGGTGGCTTGATTAGTAACTCTTTTTTTTCCCCTTAATCTCATACCATATAGCAATAAACCAGTTTATTTGAATCCTAGGCCCACTCCTACTTCTTATGGTAGACTCATTTATTTAGGCCATGTCAGGATGCCCTTAGTGGATCATTATTTCTAAGAGGTTAGCCTACTCATACAGATAAGCTGATTTTTCATTTTCTACCAGCCTTTTCCATATCTTCTGCACACCTTATCTGCATTCATGGTAAGATATGTATAGTTTTAAAATCAAAATCTGGTCAAATTAATCATAATTCTCTCCCAGCTTAAAATCCTTCTGTGGTTTCCAAATTCCTTATCTTTGCATTTAACTCCCCATTGTATCTGACTTAGGCCTTTTGTCCAGCTTTATCTCCCCCCCACATGTTCCGGACATCCAAAGCTCCTTAGAGTGTCTTGAATAGGTCATGCTATTCCACAGGTCCTAGCCTGTTCTCCCTTGTCAGTTGCGTTTATTTCTCATCGTCCTTCTAGAATCTGTTCAGCATCAACCTTTCTATCAAATGTTTCCAGCTGTCCCTATAAGAAGGAGACTATTTCCTCTTTTAGTCCCATTGTACCCTGTTTGTACATCTATTTAGTGTCCAAGATGGGTTAACTATTAGTGTCTTGGCTTGTTTTATTTATACCAAAGATCATAAACTCCTTGAAAAAAGGGGCTGCATAGGGCCTGGTGTCTACACCATGGGAATTGAATGAATATTTCCTGAAAAAAATAAATGCAGACAGGTATTTAAATATATAAATAAAATACAATATAATAAATGCTACTGTGGAAGTGTGCCTGATACGTATAGAGAAGGTAGCCTATAGTTCTAGCAGGGCATTTCAAGATGGCTAGGAGCTGTGAGGACTCTTAAGGACTTAACAGGGAATGTAAAAGATAGTGGTAGGCATGGACTTTGCCCTCCTTTATATTCACACCACAAGCACAAGTTGAGAGCTCACTGATGCCAACCACTTTGCCAGGTGTTGGGTATATGGAGACTAAAGGCTATGTGTGAGTCCAAAATCAGACCAGCTCATGGTCTTATTTTGAAAACAGAATAACAAGCAGACAACTATAATACACACAAATTCCACCACAGTGGTAGATATGTATGATGTGGCAGCACAGAAGAAAGGCACCTTATTTCACACTCAAATTTAAGAAATCTTTCCTGAAAAGGTGACATCTAATCTATATTCTGAGGGCATGAGCAGAGATGTTTCTGCCAAAGTCACAAGTCAATGCCAAGGCTTGGAGATACAAAGATCATGGTGGTGACTTAGAGGCTGTATAATAAATAGCATGGCTGATTTTAGAGTCCATGGAAGAGGAAACACATGAGCTGAAGGAAGTCCTCGAGCCCTGCTCACATCATGGATGACTTCCTAAAATGTGCTTTTCATACCACTGCTCTGTGTAAAAGCCTCCATTAGCTCTCTGGTGTTGGTCACTGTTCATATAACTTAACATGACATTAAAAGGTCACTCTGAAAAAAAAAAAAAAAGGTCACTCAATCTTGTGGGACATAGACCAAAGGGAAATGAGGCAGGAGGAAGAAGAACAGGAAAATATGATGTATCCAGCAAGAAGTGATTAGAACTTTTATTAAGGTGTTGGTTTTGAACATAAAGAAAAGTAGTCAGGTGATTAAAAATACTAGGAAAGTGGACTTAAACCCACTGGTGATCGTTTGTCTTTGAAGGAAGAAGAGAGAGGGAAGTGTCAGAAATAATCCCGTTGTTTCACTCTCCAGAACTAGTGAGGAGGTATGGTTATCAGATAAAATAGAGGACACCCAGTTAAATTTGATTTTAAACATTGAATGATGTTGGTCAAATCATCACATTTATACCCTAAATATATACAATTTTTATTGTCAATTATAAATCAAAGCCAGAAGAAATAAAATTTAAAAAAATAAAAATTAAGAATGGGACATACTAATACTAAAAAATGATTTGCTCTTTCTCTGAACTTCAATTTTAACAGTCTCCTGTTTCTTCCTTGTTTTTCCTAAATCTGGCCACTCTAATGGAGCCATAGATAAAAATAGAGAATTAAATAGGAAGAGCAGGAGTAGATAAGGAGAGCTAAGAACTTCATTCTGGACCTGTGGAGTAGAGGTGACTGACAGGATACTCAGTGTGTATGGCTAGCAGATGGTTGTTTTAGGAGTTCAAGAGAAACGTCCAGACTGTTGAGCTAGGATGAGAATTTTGGATCAGTAAGATCAATACGGGGGAGTAGAGAGTGAAGGGAGGAGGGTGTGGATGGAATCTCAGTGAGCCCTGCCATGCAAGGTTAAACGTGGAGGAGGCATCCTTGAAAGAGACTGAGGAGTGGGTAGAGGCATACAGACAATGTGAAGTAACATCACAGAAGNGGAGGAGGCATCCTTGAAAGAGACTGAGGAGTGGGTAGAGGCATACAGACAATGTGAAGTAAGAAACAAGAAAAGAGTATTTCTACAAGGAAAAAGTGGCAAACAGCTTCAAAATCTATCGAGGGATGCAGTGTGTGAAGAAATAAAGCCAGCTACTTGGATGTTAATGATAACCTTGATATGAGCAGTTTTAATAAGGTGGGGATAGAAGCCAAATATACATGCTCTTTGCACCTACTCTGTGCTCATAAACACTTGAACCTAGATGCTGAACTCATTTGCCTGTAGTTGTCTTTATGTAAATCATAAGGTTATTATTTCCATGAGAGGATAGTTTTATTCATCAATACATTAAGTTCTGCAAATAAATTATGATTCACAACTGCAACAGCAAGGCACAAATATTTATTGAGTGCCTGAAAAGATCTTACCAAAATGCTAGGTGTTATGGATATGCTAAACAATGCTAGAGTAATTCCCAGCTACACAGAGTTAAGAGTCTCAAGTGGATATACCAAGATACATTAAGTCCAACAGAGCAATCTGTCCAACACAACTAATTGTCACCAAACACCAACTTTTCAGTGACCACATGAACTCTGAGATTTGTTTTGTCTCTGGTAATGAAAACTTGTGACAGAACCTTCAGTGCAAGTGAAAGCGACTCTTAAATCTTATTTTTTTAAGCAAAAGAGTAACCATAGAAAAACGATTTATTTTTACTGTCACCACCTTAATATATTCTAACCAGTCACAACTGTCTAGATTGACCCTGTGTGAAGAAAAAGAGACATAAGTATACATGGGGAAGTGGCACCCTTGGGCTATGCCTGCCCACCCACACATTTTCAGGGTACATCAAAAGATATACAATACCCAGCTTTTCCAGATTTTCTCGTTAAAACAGTGTATATAATAAAATGAAAATAACGATGTTACACCTACTGTGTAACCACCTGTCAGTAAATTTATGAACAATTAGAAAATGAAAGTACTTTCCAGGGAGCAATTTGTAGAAGCGATAAAATGCTCATTTTTCCAGAAATATAATAGGACAACAACTTTTCTCTTTTTTCCCTCTAAAACAGCTTTTGCAGTAATTAATCAGCTCTGTTTTGTTGTTGTTGTTTTTAATGTTTCAGTTCTTCGAAATGCACTAGACAGGCACAACTGGAGGCCATGAAGGAGCCATTTAAAATTTCCAGGCAAAGTGAAGCTTAGAGCCCAGGTTGTTTCACGTTTCATAGGTAGTCACACTTCTCAATAAACTTGGGTTTATGCACGCTGTCTCAGGGGTTTTACCACTCGGAAACAGATGTCAGCTTTTTCCCTTGTGCAGCAACCATTAAACCCCAGACACTCCTGCAGAATATATGTGCTTTTCCTGATTGACTTCATTAGCCAATGACCTAAGGTCTCCACCTAATATTCTTCAATAGCAAAACTGGTCATGATAACTAAGTTTATGTAATAATATAACTACAATATAAATATAATAATATAAATAACTAAAATTTCCATAGGGCTATATGATGGATGAAAAGTCTTTCTTTTATGCTATCATATTTGAACCACTGCCCAAATGATATTATCCCCAATCCACAGTTGAGAAAGCAGAGGCTCAAAGACATAAAATCAGTTGCTTGAGGCTCCATAGTAAGCGGAGGGCTAGGTAGCAAGCCCAGGTTTCTGGCTCCTTTTCTCGTTCCACTGCATAAAGATTTCCAACACCAATTCACTGAGATGACCGCTTCCACCTTCAGTAAACAAAAGCCAAGGACACCATCATCATCACCTCCCAAACAAAATGCGGTAACTTGGAGAGAGAACTCTCTGATCAACACCCTAGAGCTTCAACCCAGGGCCAGTGAAATCTAATAAGGACCGTCCTGGCTCCGGTCCCTGGGATCCCTCTCAGCGGTGGTTCTGTGCTCCAACTGCCAGGGCTGACCAGCAACAGCAGAGCTGGGGGGATGGCGCTTGGCCTCCTGACCCACATCAGGCTCAGCCCCCACTGCTGCTGCAAACATCAATTTTCTAGAACAGCCGTGTTTTTCCTCAGAGCAATCGGTGAGTCCTTTTCCCTCTGCTATTTCACCCCTTCCTTTTAATCTTTTTTATTTTTATTTTTCATCTCAAGTCCTTTTTTTTTTTTTTTTTTTTTTTTTTTGTGCTTTTCGCTTCTTCAGTGGCCTTTTTATAGATTTCCATGCCTCTCTCTCTTCTTTTCATGTTTGGTTCTTTTGTAAGAGGCCCTCTTTCTTCCTGTCTTTGTTTGTCAGACTCCTCTTTCTAGGATGCCTTTCCCCTCTATTCATTGTTATTCTCCCCGAGATTCTTCTCTTGTCGCTCTAGGGACTTGAATTTTGATCTTTACTGCTGGACTAAAGCTTTGTCATCCTTCTGTGTTTTCTTTGTGAGTCAATTTTTTCCCTCATCGTTTTTCTTGGAGCAAAAAAAAAAAATCTTTTAGCAGTCTACATGATCCATTGGGTGGCTTGTGTTTTGACCTAAATGTTTGTTCTTCTTTTGATCATTCATTATTTTAATTGTAGCTGTCAAGGCTCTAGAGGTGGAAGAAGACAATGGATGGTTCCTTTCCCAGCAATTGAAAACAGTCCTTTTCTTGTAGAATCTACAAATTCCACGGAGGACAAACTTACTCCATGTCTCCTAAACAAAAGGTTTTAATGAACAAATCCCAAAGCTGTGGGTTTTGATGTTCTTTATCCATTTGTTTTCATAGTGATTGAGATTTGCTTCATAAAATCTCAGGAAGGGAAGTCTAGGGTGTGTGTGCATGTGTGTGTAATTGAGGTGTGACTTAGATGCAACAAAGAATATAGATTTAAGTTTACAACTAGGTGAACTTGTACATGTGTATTCACCCATTTAACTACCATGCAGATCAAGATATAAAATATTCCTCTTCCCAGAGTTTCCATCATGCCCTTTCCGACTTAATACCTTCCCAAAAGATTCCTGCTAATATGACTTTCTTGAATTTCATATAGAAGACTCTAACAGGTACTCTTCTATGTGTGGCTTCCTTCATTCACCATGATTTCTGAGATTCCTATGTGTCATCTGTATTAGCAGTTTGTTCCTCACTTGTAGCTGTGCAGTTTTTCATTGTATTTATTCCATAACCTGTTAATCTATTATCTTGACAGGCATTGAGTGGTTTCCAGTTTTGGGTTATTATAAAAGAAAATCCACTGTGAACATTCTTTTTCATGTCTTCTAATGTGTACCTATACGAATTTCTTTTGGGAAAATACCTACAAGTTGAATGGGGGGGGGTGTAAAATAGATGTATGTTTAGGTTTAATAGAAATTGCCAAGCAACTTTCTAATGTAGATGAGACAACTCCCAGCAGCAGCTTCGGATGTGTCAGTTGATACCCATCCTCACTAAGACAATATTGTCAGTCTTTACATTTTCGCCATCTGGCCAGTGTGAGAGAATATTCAAGTTGAAAAACTAGCTACACCAAATACTGCAGTCTTTCAAAAGTATGCATATCAGACATCTTACACTGCTTCTCAAATTCTCTTGGCCTCCTTGCCTCCCAAATCTTTGGCTGCTGGCACAGCTTCCTCAGCCCCCATGGCTGCTGGCCACATCCAGGCATGCCCTTGCAGTTATATCATCTGAAGCTGGCCAGCTGACCACCCAAAGTCCCTTGGGTTCTCCAACTCCAAATGAAATGCTGTCCTTCAGGGCACGGGATGTAGCTTCCCTAGTGGTCACGCAGGACCCAAGCATTGCAACCCTGAGACGTTCACTCGCTATACAGTAAACTTATATCAAAGGAAGATAGGAAATGAGGCAAAGGAGTCAGGCGAGTCCTCTTTCCATTCTTCCTGATCATGGATAGTTTCAAGGCACAGTGTCTCTGGAGCTGGTTTGTAGACTTCCTGCATTGGCTGAGTGTTAACACCTGCTATGTGGCCAACTATGCTGCTTCCCTGCTCGTCAACAATCTGCAGCTAGTATTGATAGGGCAACATCACCTATCACTTCCCATCCTTCTCTTTCCAATTTCACTATGCCTTCACACTCTTTGCTCTAGGAGTTCACCAGAAAAATAAAACATCAGCATTTAATCAGGATCTATTTTCTAGGGACCCAGAACTAAGAGCTTGGTTAAAACATTTTTTTAAGATTTTAAATGGGTTTGATTTATATTATGACTTCATCCAATTTCTAGAGAACTGAAATACAAGTGTGTTAATGGGGGACACCAGAACTAAGAAAGATAAAACTTATTTGAGAATCTGAGTGTCTAAGTTCTACTCTTGTCTTTCCTATTTGTGATTTCAGTTTTTCAGTGCCGTACTCTACAGCTCTGAGACTCAGTTTCATTTCTTTTTAAAGCTCTCAAGGATCTAGTAGAAATGTCAAAGATACTCTATTAAAGGAACTTTAATATCAAATATAGGATCATGTGAAATTGCTTGTTCAGTAGTTATCATTCAACAATACTCTTTTCTTCCTCTTCCCTCTGAAGAAAGGCATGCTCTTCTTTTTCAATACTACCCTGATCATCATATCATTATCATTATGATTTAAAAAGAAGTGATGTGTTAAAGAGACTTTATGGCAAATGAATAAATAATAAAATTTAAAATAAAAACTAATTATGTGGTTTCATTCAGCAGAGAATGTCTTCTTTCGTGTTGGAGGCCAGTTTTACCAATGTTTCATGCTCCTTTCTTCCAAGTCATCTTCTGTGTCACTCCGATTTCAACCCCTTCTGGTGCCAATAGCATTCATCTGTTCATTCATAATTTATTCATCAAACACCTATTACATGCTAGGCATTACTTTGGTACTAGAAATAAAACAGTGAACATAAACAGTATAGTCTCCACACTTACAGAACTTAAGGTCCAGTGGGAGGAGATATATTCACTACAAAATTACAAAAGTATGTGCAATGATGAAAGGAGTACTCAGAAAAGAGATAGAAAATGCTATGAATTCTGTGATGGGCTGGTTTGGCATAGTCGGGAGGTTGAGAGGAAACTGCGGATGAAGTGACAGTGGAGATAAGATCTGGAAGCTAATAGGAGTTGACAAGGCAAATGGGGAGGGGAGAACACTTAGAGGAAAAGCAGCTAACACAAAGACCCAGAGGTTAGAGGGGACTGGCAAGCCAGGAAGCTGTAAATGAAGAGCACTGTGGGAGCCTGGAGCACAAGAGTGTGAAGGGGACAGTGTGTTTACATCAGGCCAGAACGCAGCTGTGGATCAGAGTTCTCAGGGAATGGAGGCCACCTTAGGGACTTTTATAATTTTGCTCAGACCAATGGGAAGTCATTTAAAGATCTAAACTTTATGCATGCGTGTGTGTTTAGACTTTTTTTAGGAGATCATTTGTGCTGCAGGAGTAATCTGAGGTGGTCAAAAATAGAAGCAGAGAGGTTACCCATAGCTGGGGAGAGGAAGGGATAAGGAGTTATTGTTTAATGCATACCAACTTTCAGATGATGAAAATGTTCTAGATAGAGATCATTTGTGGTGACGGTTGCATGACATTGTGAATATACTTATTGCCATAGAATTATACACTTTAAGATGGTCACAATAGTGAATTTTGTGTATATTTTACCATTTAAAAATTGTAAGAGAAGATGTAGATAACTTAGTAGGTTTTTATAGTAATTCGAGTGACACTATCTTGTTCTAGATTATTGAGTGGTGGAGATAGAAAGAGGGGGGTAAATTTAAGAAGTACTTTTGGAGAATGGTGAACTGGATTTTGTATGGCAGAGACAGGCTAGCTATTCACCAAACCGATTCTTCTCTTCTTGGGCAGACAGCTAGACTATATTTTCTAGCTGTCTGGGAGTTCTAGCCGAAGGAATGTGAGCAGATGTTGTATGTACCATTTCCAAGAACCCTGGACCATAACAAAAACCAAAGAGATGAAAACAAGCTTTCCCCACCAAAAAAAAACAAACCAAACCAAACCACCACAACAAAAAAACACAAACAAACAAACAAAAACAAAAACAAAAACCACATCTTTTTATGCTCAATCTTTCCTCCTCTCCAGTCAGCCTGCTAGATGTCTATGACCAGGGTTGACCTTGTCACCATGCTTTGAAACAGGCAGAACCTCAGTCAGGTTTTGTTCCTGAATGCATGGAACTTAGCACTTTGCCCTCTCTTAGATCCCAGATAATTGAAATATCTGAGCAAGCAATACAATTTTATTGTGTTAAACAACTAATAGCTTGAGATGTTAGAAGCTAGAGTTACTTTACATGGTACTTGTTTAGGAGTGAATTATGACCTCCTAAGTTTCACATGTTGAAGCCCTAACCCCCAATGGGACCGTATTTGGAGACAGGGCCTTTAAGGAGGTAATTAAGATTAGATAAGGTCACAAGCATGGCAACCTAATCTGATGGAACTAGCATCCTTATAAATTAATGGGACACCAGATATCTCTCTCTCTTCCTCTCTCTGTCTACACATGCACATGGAGAAATGGCCATGTGAGTACACAGCTAGAAAGCCATTTTCTACAAGCCAAGAAGAGAGTTCTCCCTACAAACCAACCCTAATGACACCTCAGTCTTGGAATTCTAACCTCCAGAACTGGGATAAAATGAATTTCTATGGTTTAAGTCACCCAGCCTGTGGTATCTTATTAGGTAGCTGGAGCCAACTAATATAGTACCAATGCTGAAATGGACTGTGGGAGGAAGTACCTGATGGAATGGTCATATTTCTGGTTCACGGAGCTCAGTGTATGGTGGTGCCAAACACTGAGGGGAAACACTGCTATAGGCAACATTTGAGTTTAATTCTGGACTTTCTGCCTTTGAGGTGCCCTCAAGGCTTCCAAGAAGAAATATCAAATTGGTCTTTTTGTAAAGTAAATAAAAACTGATAGGCTAATGCTAAATACTAAATACACATTTTATTAAAATTTGTTTTACCTATTGCTCAGTTTAAATAATTTTTCTCTAATTATTTTATGAAGATATATTCTGTCTCCCCTCAGGAATGAAAACTTCCTTGGACTTTTTCCCCATTCCTCTCCACAGTTCCTACCATATCATAAATATAATAGACATTCAATAAATGATTAGGTGGGTGAGTTTATTTTTTAAGAAGTGACTGTTTGGTAGCAAAGAGACAAAGGCTTACCCAGCCTACCTTGGAATATTTTTTTTTAAAGATTTTATTTATTTATTTGACACAGAGCAAGAGAGAGAGATTACAAGTAGGCAGAGAGGTAGGCAGAGAGAAAGGAGGAAGCAGGCTCCCCGCTGAGCAGGGAGCCTGATGTGGGCCTCGATCTCAGGACCCTGAGATCATGACCTGAGCCGAAAGCAGAGGCTTTAACCCACTGAGCCACCCAGGTGCCCTACCTTGGAATATTTAAGGTAAGACTAGTTTGGTGGTTTAGCCACTCACCTGTTGCAACACTTCCCAAAATACATTTTTATTTTTATTTTTTAGGAAGATTTTATTTATTTCTTTGAGACAGAGAGAGAGATAGCAAAAGAGAGCATGAGCCAGGGGCAGGGGCAGGGAGATGGAGAAGCAGACACCCCACTGAGCATGGAGCCCCACAAGGAGGGGCTCAATCCCAGGACCCTGGGATCATGACTTGAGCCAAAGGCAGACCCTTAACCCACTGAGCCACCCAGATGACCCCCTGAAATACACGTTTAATAAATACAAAAGAAAACTGTAATGTAGTTGTGAGTATCTCTTCTTTGTCATTGTCCTTGCTCCCCCACTAAAGATGTAAAAATAAGGGCAAATTTTAGAATTCAAGTGGGGTTCAACTTAATTCTATTTAAACAAATGTTATTGAGTGCTACTATCCACAGTGCACATTTTAGGTGTTCCTGTTGACACAATCAATCTCTTGTCCCCCAAGAACAGAGTGTAAAATAGTGGAAGGAGGTGTGGAAATCATCCTGTAAAAGGCAGGCTGATGATTTACAGTATTTTATCCTTGGGATTGTCGCAAAGAACTTAATGCAGAGATGACGCTCAACATATTCTTACTGATTATGCTTTCACTTAGTAGTTATTAAATATTTAGTGAACAAGCAGATGAAACAACGGATAGAACACAATATAAATCTATCTGTGGAAAATTACAAAAATGTATTATAAAATATGTAACCCCGGGCATAAAAATCTGGAACTTCAGAGCAGGAATGGATTTCAGAGAACATAGACTTCTCCCTTATTTTATACAGCAAGAAACAGATCTAAGAAAGTTAATCTGTATGCCTAAGACAGCACAAGTAATGGGCACTAGAGTAGTTTCTTGGTCTTTTCAGTCACCATACTGTGTTCTTATAACCAAGTGAGTATTTTCTGCAAACCAAGAACTAGAACCTTGCATTTAAAGGATGCTGGTATCATGGCTGAACCTAAGGATCTTATGTTCCTCACAAGAAAGAAAATGGATCAGGGACCCAGTAAAGCTTTCAACACATGAAGGAAGAGCAGACTGGTGGTTTGAAAGCTGATTTCCACAAAGGTGTGCTGAATTTGCTAGAAGAGAGGAGGAGAGCACTGAGAACACAGGCCCACCGAGAGCAGCTCAGGCAGCTTGCGAGAGGGCATGCCATCAAAATGTGAGAGGTAGCCCCCTAACTCTTCACCTAACTATGGACACCTGGGGAGATGGGGATATGGAAGAAGGAGCCCAGCTGGGTGACTTTTGTACTTGGAGCAGTCCTCCTGACACCTGGGTCCAGCCTTCATTACCATCAATCACATTCAGGCACCCTTCCACGGAATAGCAATGACTACAGCGCCTCTCGCACCTAGTTGTGTTCTATGGAACGGAGAGTTCCTGAATCCAAACAGAATCCTTTCCTGCTTGGAGCAGAACTTTGCATAATCATCATGTTTGCAGGCCAACTAAATGTAAATGTATGCTAATGTGCTGGCAAAGTTGGCCTGGCCCTCAGGCCTTTGCAAAGAGGCTTTCTCTGCTGCAAGAGGTAGGTGAGCACTGTCTGCTTGGAGGGCAGAGGATTAAGGAAGAGGCAGAGGGATTAAGGAAGCAGTATAAGAGGAAAGGGAGCAATGGCACCTTCAGAAAGCAGTAGAATGAGGAAAGGAGATATTAGCACAGGCCTCGTGTGAGTAGACAGAACTGACTGAGCTATAAACCCCACTCACCTAGCACCGGGAATGCTTTGATTCACAGGAGCGGCAGCCCAGGGAACATTTACTTTCAGAGACAGAAAATCACTGCAAGGCAAATGTTTCTGGGGGAAATGGGAGCATGCTCCAAATTGCATTATACCCAGAAATTATTTTCCCCTTCTCCAAGTCAGAGAAGTCTATAAAACCCCTCTTGCTGCAGCCAGAATGGGCACTTTGTAGTTGATGTCGTTTCTGCTAGAAACCTTAGGAGAACCTGTGCACATGGCAGGGCTGTGCTGGAGGCACCTCACAGACTTCTGCAGGAGCAAATGGGAATCAGAAAGGACTAGCACAGGACACATGTAATAGATGAACTCCGAGTGTCATGAAGGCTGAGCGTTGAGGACACACTAACCCCACAGCAATGAGCACACAGTCTCCAGCCAAGGAGATGAGTGGGGTGGGGTAGGACGGTCAATCTCAGCCCAGGGCTTTGGGCTCTGTAGTATGGAAGAAAGAATTAGGAGGCCCTGAATCAGCATGGGATTAGAGACAGGCCAGGCTGGAATGGAGATTAACACTGTTTTAGCCAGTCTTGAGTTAAGAATTCTCTTACAGCCTACCGAGGAAGGAAGGATGGGTAGTTACCACCAGACTCACACCATAGCTATCCTTGAATAATATGGGACCTGTAGAGTATTTTTGCATGCACATACATGCCAAAATCAACTTGTTTTAGTTCCTGTCGATCAAATATTTTCATCCTTCTTATCGTTTAAATACTTATTGATTGCTCGTTACATGCCAGACACATTTATTAAGCATTTTGAGCATCTAATCTGCATTAGGTCCTGTGCCATGTATAGGAGGCAAATATTTTTGTCCATAGCTCCCTATGGACAAACTTTGTTCCCATCTTCATGGTATTTACATTTTGGTGGAAATATCAGGTGTATAATTCTATGTTACAGTCCAATGTGACAGAGCCACAGCCTGGGGTGGGAGGGTGGGGTGGAATTCTGGAGGCCTGGGCTCCTATAACACCTGCAAGTACACATTAGGGGAAACCCCTGAACTAAGCAGGCACAAGTGGGGTTATTATGTGCTGCACGGATGGAGGGGGGGGAGGTGGTCCCCACAAGCCTGGGCTTTCTGTAACTAGCCAGGGAATTGGCACTGCCTAGCAAAGGCCTCTGAATCCAGAGACTTCTCTTGACATCATTTCTGCAAAGATTCTAATGAGAAATCAAGCTCCCCATTAACGTTTCAGTTCAGTGCTGTCTGAACAGACCTATGTGTGCACTCCTCAGGGCTCCACACCTGCCAATTCATGGTCAGCAGGTACCACCTGGACCTGGACTGAGTTGGAGGGAGAGGAAGGGCAACTGCAGGACTGTGGATGTGCTCAAGTGACTCATATATGAAATGGCATTGCCTCCTGCTCCCTTATGTTCCTTACGAACACATCAGCCAAAAAGAGGTCGATGCCACTGCAATTGAAATGATAGAACCAAAGGCTTCTGATGACACCAGTGAGAACCTGTCCTCCAGCAGATGGAAGGCAGGTACTGGGAGGCCCTGCATTCTCACCTCCATCTTCTCTCCCACCAAAGCTGTCACACTCTCACCCCTTAGGGGGTGTGCAAAGCCCCAAGGAGATCTCGTTTCAGGAATGTCCCATCTGAGGTGCTTCCACCCTCTGCCTGGCACTTTCTCCGAGTTTCCCTTGCAAGTTGCCTGAGCACCTGCTGATTGACCCTCTGGTCTTTCTCAGAGCTATCCTTGGGCGTCTTTTTAATGGCCTGAACTTAATTGCATTTTCCTGTTTGTGCCATGTAGTCAGCATGCAGTTTAATAAAAGATTTTCAAGCTGCTGGGCCCATTCTTCCCTCCCCACCTACATCTTAGGTAGTAGACGATTTTAAACCTTATTTTTAAGGTGATTGATTTGGTGTGTTTTCCACTTTCCTTCCTGCTGTGGGGACATTTTGCCTCTATGTGTGATAATTTTCTTTTAAAGGAACTTTGATTTTCCTGTCCCTTCACTTTCCACCCTGCTGTTGTGGAACCAGGGACTGGGAGGCTTTATTCCTCAAGTAGCTATTTTGCGTTTTCTGATTCTGTTATTAGTTGTTGGTGCTTTGGATTAGCCATGGCCAGGGCTCACGGCTTGTCATCACCGCTCACATCAGTAGGGTGTTTGAAGTGGGCACTTCGGAGGGTGTGTGTGTGTGGGGGGGGGGGAGTTGTGCTGTAGCCACGGACTTTTTTTTTTTTTAAACTGGAGCATAGACTCTTACTTTATTTTACTTTGGATGTGATAGCAATAAAGGGACTTCATTACAGAAACAGTCACATTTAGGCGAGCATGGAAGGTTCTTAAGGAAAACAAAGTCTTAGACAAAAGTTTTGATGATGATTCAGTGATTATTTCCTTTTTTTGTCTCAAAGTTTTCTACTTCATCTTTTAATCCTCTCTCATTAAGTATAATTATATGTATTTTTTCAGAAGTACCTCTTGGACGTGAGACTATAATATTATGACAATATCAAAAATAGGAGAAGAATATTTAAAAATAATAAGGAGACTGACATAAAACTTCAAGGATAGGTGGCCTCACACACACAGATTTATATATATTCAGAAGATGACATAGTTCGATCATTATCCACAAAAATCCAATATAATTTATTAAAACATTATGAGGCCACTGGCTATATTTTTACGTTAAAACTATATTAGGATGAGTAGAGGTGAATGGTTCTAAGTATTCCTGAATTGCCCTAACTTCATGCCTGTCACACAAACTCAGAGGCATTTTCAGAAATTAGCCTAGCAGCCTAAAACAAATATTTTTACTATTTTCTTTGCACGAGACCTAGTCAAGTACGGAGTGCTGTCCTCTTCGTGTACAACAGTCTTAAGAAGGAAGTAGGGTAGGCTTTATTTCCTACAATTTACAGGTGAAGACACTGAAACTTAGGTTAAGTAACTCATTTAAGGTCCCAGAAGAAGGGGCCGAAGCAAAAGGTAAGTTGTGCACACCTCTTACCTGGGAGCAGCCAGGCAACTGGGTTTTTCTTCTGTATATGTTCTAATTAAGATTTAGTTATCATGAACACTGCCTTTTTTGCTGGATTGCCCTTGGTATTAGAGCACATAGGAACATAAACCCAACTTTCAATTGCCTGAGCTGTGACCAGTTCACGCTGTTGGTGTCTGGGGGGCAGGAAGAGAGCCGAGGGTAGAATTCTGAGGTCTTGCCTGAGCCTGATGGTCTACCTGGGTGACTGCTTCCGTTTCTCTTAGCCTCTTGCAGAGGACGTGCTGAATGAGCTCAAGTAGATTAGCAGGGAAGAAAGTGGAAGGTAGGCCGTTTGTGGAGAGAAGTGTGGGATATCCTGCAAACAACTTGCAATGTGTGTTGCAGTAGAGAAGGCCACATGGAGAGCCTCAGGAGCCAAAGGTTGCTGAGCTTGGCATATGGATTTCCCACCTCCACTTGATAGATGTCCTCAGTACCTGGGGGTGCCCTTCTCTGTCCCCTGTGTCCCTTTCTCTTGACCCCTCTCTACCTTTCTCTGCTCCCTACACTTTCAGTGGCACCCTCCCTGCATCTCTGTGGCCCTCCCCCAAGCATCTCTTGGTTCTTCTTCCATCTCTTTCCCTTGTTTCCCTGTTGCCTAAATCTTCCTGGCCCAGGCCCCACTCCCTGTGCTCTCCACTCTGCTGGGCTCCTTGAACTCCTATCCAGTGAAACAACAGGTGTCACTCTTCCCCCCCTTGTCCCATTCTTGCAATAAGCTCAGTTTGATCGGTTTGGGAGAACTTTGTGTAAAGGACAGAAGTTTTGTGTGGGGGTGTTGTTACTAGTAAATTAAGTATAAAATCTATATCCAGAACCAAAACTTGACTGTTAACTCTGTGTCTGAGGGAGACCACATTTCTTGTCCTGGAGCAACTTGTGCCTGGGAAATGACAAACGTCTGGACCTTTATTAGATCTCAGGCCACTGCGGGGGTTTTATAAAGCACTCTCTGCTCCATCCAGGTTTCTTTCTTGGCATTTCTGGGACACAGAGCATCTTTTCTGCCAACCTCTTAATTCATTTAAAGTCTGTACTTTCCCCCTGAAAAAATTCTACTACCTACAAGAGCCAATAACAATAAAATAACTAATGATTATCTCTAGTCTAAGATAGAGCTTATTTTTTTCCAGTACTGACCTCAACTAAGAATATAAAAATGTTCTGTATTTCTGTAGGTCCATTAGTCACCATTCACACATCAAATATAGGGAACCCCCCCCCTGCTTTCACTAACAATAATAATGATCATAAAACTCCAGCTCCTGAGGAACTCATACACCCTTACTTGGGGATTTTAGATCACCCACATACCTGGTATGTTGTTTTAGAGAGGGAAAAGTCTATTTGAACAGAAATTAAGAAGGAATTAAGAAGATAAAAAGAGAATAGGAAGTAAGAAGAAGGAAGAACTGTAAGAGAGGGTAAAATCTCTATTCCAACAGTATCTTCTTCTAAGGCTGCTTATGATAAAAAGAGGATTAGGTAGCAGGTATTCCCACTGTATTAAATTAAGTCCCAGACCCCTTTCCTTAGATACATGCAGCCCTGAGAACATCAATCCTATCATGACAAAATAGCCCTTGGGAAAGGAATCCTCCTGGCGGTGTGCCATTCAGCTCTTATAAACTGTTAACCGTGGTAATGAACCAATCCAAGAGACATATTAATAATGACATGAAGAGACACATTTATTGTTGATTGTTGAGATGGTGGCAGATTTACTGCTAGCTTGCCAGGAGGGAGGGCTTGGCCCAGCAATGGTGCAATTAAAAACAAATTGAATACAGGGACAAAGAATCAATAATCTAACAGGGCAACTTTTAGTTTGCAAAATACAAATATAAATTAATTGACCTGAACACAGTTGCTAACTGGTCATTAATGTCTGCTTGCTGGCCAATCAGAAGACATCCCCCATCCCATCATGTTTATTGCAGCAGGCTGGGTGCATGCACTTCCAGCTCTGCCTCCCCAGGCTGCCCCCTGAGGCATCTCATTTGGAGGTGATTTCCAACACGCTAAAAGAAAGTAGTTGTATCAGATCTTTCCTCAGGAACTCTAAATTCTGAAATTTAAAAAAAAAAAGTTTCACTATCAACTCTATTCAGTAGAAATGTTTTTAGTGCCTAGAGTCGACAGCAACCCTTCCTAAGCACGGGGAAACAAAGGTAAGAAATCCAAGGTGGATGTTGCTTTTTGTGATATGGTCTCCAGTAACCTCCAATTTAGAATATTTTGCTATTCTTCTTATGGATTAGTAACATTTAATATGAATTTGTTCATTGGTCATGCCAATTCAGATTGAAATCCTTGAACTGCACCCATATAAAAAATTATGAAACTAACTCCGGCTCTTGCCTTCAAGGAAATTATAACCGAGAGGAGGAAAAGAGTGAAATCCACCAATAGCTGAAACGTAAGAGAAAAAGTTTCAGCTATCTTAAGAAAGTGTAGGTTAAATGGTATTAGAATTCCAAAGAAAGACTTTGGCTTTGGATATTTAAAATCTAAAACTGTGCTGTCCAATATTATCACCGTTAGCCTGTGCAGCCATTTTAAATTAAATTAATTATAATTAAATAATACTAAAAATTCAGTTCATCAGTCATACTAGCCACATTTCAAGTTTTCAATAGCCACTGTGACTGCTGGCTACCATGTTGGACAATGCAGATATAGAACATTTCCATCATCACTGAGAGGGCTATTGGGCAGGTATGAGCTCTATGGGACAGTGCTGCTCGAAAGGGTCTGCAGAATTTGGAAAGAAAAGTGCATTCAAGATAGATGGATAGTGTAAGAAATTGAAAAGAAGGCAGGGCACTGTGGGTGGGGGTTTTACAAGGACGAATCTGGCTGTGTTGTGTGTAAGATATGCAGACAGAATAGTAGAAAGCGAGAGTGGAAAGTAGGTTTGGCTATGAATAGCTTAGCACTTGGAAAAGCGATCTAAGAGAATTTGACTTGATCGTCAATAGGGAGTCACTAAAGTTATGAGGAGAGGGAGGTGACGTGATCAGACGGTGCATCAAGAATATTGAGACGATGGCATTAAATTGGATTATAAGGAGTCAGAGACTGAAGATTGGGTAGCAATTAGGATGCAACAAAAAGTCACTAAGATTCTGCATTTCGATGGTGGTGGTTGTGGGAACAGAAAGGAAAGGAATAACTTTATTAGACACATCTGGTTTGATAGAGAAGCAAAACAGAAAGAAGGGTCAAAACTTAAGCAAGAATTTTATGTAAGGACAGTGTCTGCGTGAATAAGAATGAACTAAAAGAGGAGGAACTGGTTTTTGAGTGAAGAAGGTAAGTGCAACATGGGACATACAAAAGCATCTACAGATGCCCAACTTGAAGAGTTCAGGAAAGAAGCAGAAATTGGAGGCGGGAGTTACAGAAGCAATTAAGAACCAGAAACGTCAATTTGGCAGGATGATATAAACCTGATATTAACTTCAAGAAGGATGTCGTACTTACCAAGACAAATGGACAGAATAAAAAGGTATAAGGAGCAGAGATGCTAACTGCAGAGATACTAGCCTGAAATCCTTCAACCAGAAACAACCTGGCCAGGAGAGCATGTGTATTGTAAATGAACTGTGGTGGCAGGCTGGCCTGCCTACAGAAAAGGAATGGAATCAAGAGGAAGTTCCAGGGCACCTGGGTGGCTCAGTGGGTTAAAGCCTCTGCTTTCGGCTCAGGTCATGATCTCAGGGTCCTGGGATCGAGGCCTGCATCGGGCTCCCTGTTCGGCGGGGAGCCTGCTTCCCCCTCTCTCTCTCTGCCTGCCTCTCTGCCTCCTTGTGATCTCTCTCCCTCTGTGAAATAAATAAATAAAATTTAAAAAAAATAATAAAAAAAATTAAAAAATAAAAAAAAAAAAGAGGAAGTTCCACGTGGAGGTACCGTGTGAGCTCTGCCCACAGACTGAGCACGGCTGAAATCACACCTCCGCCCTTATCACCTGGTGACACTAGGCAACTCCTTAGCCTTTCTGAGACTTCATTTCCTCCTTCAAAAAAGTAGAAAAATACATCCCACCTTCTGGGGCTAACTGGAAAACAGAATTGGACCATGTTGGTAAAATGGACTGCCATTCTAGTGACTCTGTGCATGACAGCCATGATTTGTGATTATTAAGAAACAAATCCTTGACTGCTTTCCTTGTGATTACTTCACTTCTATTGCTCTTCATTTTCTATACCTACACAGGATAATTATTAGTAAGTAGATAGTTGAAGGCTCTTTGATACCTTTATGGGAAGCCAAACTGAGATAAGTACAAAGGATAGTTATTTTTGCCAAGACAGTGTATCTGAGGTAAACCTTGTTCACCTCAGACTCAACTCTAGGTTTTGGACTACAAGTCAGTCTCTCCAAATGTGTGTGCCTATGCTACATACAGGAAAACATCACTATTCTGAATTCACAGATTACTCTGATGCTAAGCTGTGACTAATCTTGTAGGTGGTGAAATTTGAAATCTTATGTAGGATCCTGACTATACAAGGGTCATGATGAACTTTAATCTATTAGGGGAATTTAAGGACATTAATAATTTACCTTCTTCTAAAATGTGATTGCTTCCTTTGCTCACAACAGGAAAGATCTTGTATTTACTTGAGCTATTGACAGACTAAACTCTTAGGAAATGATCTGAGATGACTATGCAAATTGAGTAGACTTTAATAGGCATTTCATTTTCTCCTCCATCTCCACATCAGTGATTATTTTTTGAGAACAGACTTTATTACTGTTCTGTTTATTTAATTCTATTGAAAATAAGGCAGATGACAGCCCCAGGCCCTGCCACTTCTCTTTCTGGCTGCTGTATATGTCACCAAACTAGGTGCCAGGACTGGCACCATCTAAGATCATGCGGAAGTCCCTTGCCTTTGCCTCAAGAAAAGCCCATACACTTTTCTTTATTTTTATTTTTTAAAGATTTTATTTGTTTGTTTGAGAGAGAGAGAGAATCGTTGGGGGGGGGGGGAGCAAAGGGAGAGGGACAAGCAGATTTTTCACTGACTTCAGAGTCTGATATGAGGCTTGATCTCCGGACCCTGAGATCATGACCTGAGCCAAAACCAAGAGTCAGATGCTTAACCAACTAAGCCACCCAAGTGCCCCTAAACCCACACACTTTTAAAGCCAGGGTTCTTAACTGAAAATGTTGCCCCCTTGGCAGACTAAGTCAAACCACCTCCAGCCCTGACAATGGGTTCATCCAACATCAAATTTTGCTTTGTCTCATTCCCCTTGAAAAATCCAACTCTTCCTTATTCCTGTTATAAGAGTCACAGGAGGGATTGAGCACATATCCCCCCATTTCCTTCTAGAAAGACGCTGACTCTACATATTTAATGGAGGACGGAATGGAATTCCACAGGCCACAAAAGAGATAGCCATGAAATGTGTGCAAACTGTGTGTGCAAGCATGTGTGACTGTGTGTTGTGTATGTGTGAGATGATATTAGCTTCTAAACAGAGCAGAACAAAGCCCCATACTTCTTTCAACAACAAGAGTAGGGACTTGATAAAAGGAGAAATACTCTTTTTTACAAAATGTGTGCTTGATTGTGTTGTCAACAACTACACATGATGTCATGAGAGGCATGGAAACTAGACACTGGGTAGAGTGAGCATCAATTCCATCCCAGCTACGTGGTTGTCACATTCAGGTTAGAGCTGAGTGAGCCAATCTGAGGGAAGGGATAGGATCTTAGAATGGAGAGTGGGGAGTGTGTGCCTCATTCCAATCTTGAGGCAAAAGCCCTGGTCAAGTGTGGAGGAAGCCAGCATGGCGATACCCTTCTGGTGGGATATAACTTTTGAGAACCTTCCTTCATTATGTGATGGGGACATTCTGAGGGCAAGAACTTTATTTCTGATTCCCTCTAAGTTGTAGTGCCCTTCTTGGTTTACCCAACCCCTAAATTAAGAATGTTAGCATATTTAACACTATTTGATGTGGGTTGCTGAGGCTACCAATGGAACAGGAAAGGAGAGGATGTCTTTCTTTTCCACCTTCTGTAACCGAGAAGGGGGCCACTGCCAGTGTGGGTGAGCCGTGCTCAGAGTCACCACTTAAGGGCTCTGAAGAAAATATGAATGAGAAAAAGAGTAAGAGAAAACCCTCTGATTTTCCCATCAGTGGGTGAAAGAGGAAAAGCTGGGGAGTACAGCAATGCCTGGCTATACAAAAATCCTCCAGAGAAATTACTTTAATAAATCATAAAATGTAATAACTAGAAAGGACGTCCTTACCATTTCTTCAACCCTTCCATTTCAAAACCAACAAAATGGAGCCCAGAGAAAGTCTTATACTGATTTTGTACTGTGGACAATTTGGCCTATGTGCTTTATTTGCACATATATAAAGAATATGCAGTTTATAGACCCTTTTTCAGAATCTTATTTTCAAATGCAAACATATATATATATATATGTATATGTATATGTATGTGTGTGTGTGTATATATATATATACATATATATATATTTGAATAATATATAAGGNTGCAGTTTATAGACCCTTTTTCAGAATCTTATTTTCAAATGCAAACATATATATATATATATATATATATGTATATGTATATGTATGTGTGTGTGTATATATATATATACATATATATATATTTGAATAATATATAAGATCAAGGTATGCATATGTGCACCTAATAAAACCCTAAATAAAACCTAAAAACCCAAATAAAATCAAGTACATTGCATTTCATTCATCACCCCAGGATAAGAAGCCAGGAAGGGAACAAATACAGGCCTGGAAGTCAGGAGCAGAACTCAGGCTGGGGAATGAGGTTTTTGATGCCCAATTGTGTTTTTTTCCACTTTTCCACCCAGCCTCTGTGAAGAACAAGTGTGATTATAACTTAAAATAGAGGCTGAATAAATTAAATTTATTTCAGGTTGAATGCCTGCTTCTCTTTAGGCCCAAAATTACACATGTTAATTTAAATGACTGTAATATTTGAAAGAAGAGGAGAAAATAGCAGGAAAAAAGAGGTTATTTGCAAAGGAAGATCTGAAAATAGGTTGGTCCTTGGCAAAACTGATACCTGTGGGCAGGGCTGCCTCCCCTGCCCGCTGGAAACGCTCCACTGGTGCCTGGCCCATCTGCTCCCTGGTCCCCTGGCCTAGGCATTGCCAGCAACAAGCTCCAGGGTATCCACTCTTCCTAGCAGCACCTCAGAACTTCTTACATTTTCCTCACAAATAGTAACATTTATCTGTCCTTTTGCTTAACTAGGAGTTAGCAGTCCAGAGTGCAAACATACTGGATCTAGAATCACAATACCTGGCCTGAAGGGGTGCTTTTCCACTTACTGGTCAGTGGAATTTGGACAAATGACTTCAATGCTGAATTTCATTTTCTTTTCTTGGAATGTGGTGACTTTTTTTTTTTTTTGAAAGAGAGTAGGGGGTTGCAGAGGGAAAAGGGGAGAGGGAGAATCTCAAGTGGACCCTCACTGAGTGCGGAGCCCAACAGATGAGCGGCCAAAATCAGGAGCTGGATTCTGAACCAACTGAGCCACCCAGGCATCCCGGAATGTGGTGACTTTCTGTTCTGTCTCCCAGGGCTTTTTTGAAGAAAAATCAAAAGAGATAATGCAAGTCAAGTACTTTAACTGTATTTTGATAGCTGTTTTACAGAGACAAATGGAGTGAAGGGAATTTAAAGCATTTAATCGTGCCATCATCTTTTGGCAAAGTTTTAATCTCTCTAAGCCTCAGGTTCCTTATTTTTACAATGTGAATCTGATGTAGATGTTGTTGGGATGGTGTGAAGATCAACTGAGCTAAGGTTTATGCTTCATGTGCCCAATGCAGACGTTAGCTGGTGTTCAGCAGAATCTAGGACTGGACTGGCTGGCAATCAGACTTCTCCACCTTCTAAACTCTGTGTTGGGTGCCAAACAGTCTCACCTGAAAGGACTCCAGGCTCAAAGAATCAAAAGTCTTTTGCAGACACAGAAATTGCATGAGCTTCTGTAGAGTCTCAGATGCGAGAAATACACATCATTCACTGTTTCTAGCCATTTGCATACAAACAGGCTGAGCAAGAGGAGTTGATTCCATGAAAAGAAATACCTGGTAGTAAACAGATTTCCAAACTAGCCAAGAGAGCAGGCAGAAAATGTCAAAATCCAAGGAGCAGAGAGCCAGCCTATCTTCCTGCCGGTCTATCCTGGAGAAGGACAGCAACCATGGCGACACAAGGATATCCATGGAGTTTCAGAGTGCTGAAGACTTCATGACAATTAGAATCACAATTAGATACTGGATTCTCAGAGGGGCAGAGTTTTCAGTACTTACATAGGGTAAAGAGGTAACATTTAAAACGTGTATCCCTGGAGGGATGAGCTACTAGTAAATTAATTATCTTCTTCTTTGCCTCTCTCTGCCTCTCTATACCACTTATTGTAGCATTGGCATCCCACCCCCACTGCTAATTTTCTTCTTGAGCTTTGTCCTCAATTTCTGCTGGTATAATGCAATATCAGTAGCAGGGAAAAGGAGGAGAAGAAGAAAGGATAAAGGGAAAATTTCCCTGGGATCTAAATCAGAGAACTAACCTCAGATATGTTTGGCAGAGGAGGTGTTGGAGTCTGCTGGAGAGATTGATCTCAGAGTCCTATGGCCATGGTTCAAGCCCCAGCTCTGCTACTTACTCACCGGGGACCCTGGCTGCTCTCTTAACCTCCATGAGCTGTAGTTATCTAATTTGCAAAATGAAGAGAACAGTCACTGCACTGCAGCCTCCCAGGGCTTGTTGTAAGGGTCAAATGAGACAAAGATTGTGACCGGTGCTGTAGAGTGCTAAATAAATGCATGTTATCCCTGGTGTATCTCTTAGCTTGTCACACTGACGACCCTCATCCCTCCAGGGAACTGTTCACAATTACTGCCCACTCCAAGTCATCTGGACAGTGACTAACTCATTCCTACCCCTATCTACTTGAAGGGGCTTTATGGTCACTGCCTTCATTTGCCATTTCATTTGCTGTATCAATCTGTCCCTCCATTCATTTTACAAACATTTGCTGAGTGCCCAATATGCCCCACACAGTGTGCTATGTGCTGGGAATAGATATATAAGCTGTGGTTCCTGCTGTTCTGTAGGAAGAGTTAATCTCGAAAATCTTACCTACTCTCCTACTAGAAGATTCATGATGAATCTCAAATATAACTCCTCTGATCCTGAGTTATACCTTAGCTCTACAGGACCTGTTTAATGTCTGTGCTTTCCTTATCCCTAAACCTAGCAAGACTAATGCTTTCCTATCCTAATGGCACAGGGTCCTAATTCCATGATTACTAGCCAGACCTTCAACATTTCGCCAGACTCAAAAATGTAGGTGATATCATTTTAATCCTTCCTCTTTCAAGGCATTAAGATTAATCCTCCCAATTTCCCTTGGACAGTATCTCCTGGAGGAAACTTCTCCATCTCCATAGGTAAACCTACAGCCCACTCACGTCCCAGATTTTGAACGATGGCAGTAACCTGTTCCCTGTTACTCAGGCTTCTCTCCACTTCAGTCCATCTCATACAGGGCTGCTAGGTTGATTTTTCTACCTGACTAATCTAAATCCACAGCAACACTTCTCTCTTGCTCCGTATTTTCTTAAAACCTAGGTACACAGTCTAGGTCACATTATCATACATACTTGTATGGTGCTTTAAAATTATCCCCTCCGTGGCCAAGATGTGTCTTGAGTATCAGTGATAATTTTTTTTTTTTAACAAACACAGCTTCTTCTCTCACAGAAGACTTGGAAATTAATCCCATCAGATATGTGGCAAAGGCCACCTTATAAGACAGCAAAGGACAGGTTCCGAGGTTAGTGACAGAGCATGTCTGAGTTCCTCACATTGCAGCAGCAGGGAGCAACAAAGCCAGGACTCTGTGGGATTGCTCTCTCTTCTGCTAATGGCACTTGGTTGGCAGAGGTGATGAGATTCTAACATCCTCAAATGGACAGAAGATAAACACCTTTCTCTCTCTTTCTCTCTCTCTCTCTCTCTCGCTCGCTGTTTCTCTAAACAGACAAGTTGCAGCTCGGAAATTTTTCAGTTTTTCTCATTGCAAAATCAATACCCATCAGCAGTTTGAAATTAAAGGCAAGATTAGGCCTCAGTTTTATACATGCCTTATTGTATTCCAAAAGCTTTCTACTCAGTCAGATAAATCTTCTTTAAGAGGATTAGGAAACTTTCATTATCTTTATCTAACCTGAACTAACACTAAGTCTGAAAAATTAATCTATAGAGTGGACAAAAGCCAATAGGTGCTGGGAAGAAGGAGGACTCTTGGACTTCTCCCTAATTGAGCAGTGGGGTCTCTGCTTCCACCTATTATAAATTCAACTAGAAATTCTAAGAAAGAATAAGTCGCTCCATTGTTAACCAAGACAGAAGAGAATGCAGCTCCCTGCGTGCCTTCCTTTTACCTCTCAGTGAATGGAAAGATCCATCTGCTAAGTGTTCCAAGGGAAGGCCGTCTCCATTTACCTCCACCCTTCCTGATCTTCTGCATTGGATTTCACAGGCCACCGTAGCCACCCAGAGCTATAACAGTCACTTGGCCTGAAACGTGGAAACTGTGAGGAACTGACCTCTGAAATTGAAGTCACTCCACTGGTCTGCTCTTGCCTGTTCTCAGACACTTTCTGACCCGAACCTATGAGGCCCACAGGGAGACATCACTGGCTTCCATATCCAGCCCAAAGAATTGCTCCAAGGGCCTTATGAAGCACATTATTCCTGAAGCTCTGCATCACTAGCCCTTTATGGCCTGTATTGACTTTGACATGCTTACACAATCTGTCTTATTTCCTGAAAAGTGATAGCCTTGTTCTGTTTGAGTCTGTTTCTGTACAGTGCCTGACAGTTTTTTTTTTTTTATCTCAGCGCTGCATTTCCTGAATTTGAAGATAACTTTGCTGTCAAGGCCACGAAGGTGCCACGGAGGCATCACTTCCAATGCTGAGAATTTCAGCTCCTCTGGAGCCAAGCCCAGGTGGCAAGCGGGGTAGTGAGAACTCACACTCCCTTGTTTTCTGCACCCCCAGAAACTTTCAACAGACATTCCAGCTCATCTCAGATAACTGATCTCACCAAGCGCCTCTAGCAGCCTCTGAGAAGAAGCATCAGACATGACAGTTGTCTTTATCGCCAGATGGCAGGCCGTCTTGTAGCTCCAAAGCAGTGATCATCACCAAGCCATACCCCTGGGTGGGACATGTATGGAGGATGGAAACAGCAGAGTGTACAGACATCTGTCGTATGCAGGCTGATGTGGGCGTCTGAAAACCCTCGGGAATGAGAGAAGGGCTGGAAGGCTGAATTGAGATTGGGCTTCAAGCAATATGGCAGTACAAGGGCCTGGATGTGGAACAGAGCTGAAGCAGAGTGATCTCTGGTCCGGCACATGCTGTTACAATTGGCCCACAGAGCCAGAGACCTGGCAAAGAGCTGTTCCAGCCAAAAGAAAAGGATAGCTACCCTGAATTCTACAAGTGACTAAAGTGTGAAGAAAACACTAATCTCTACTCAAACTCTCCATGAAACCAACAGAAATGAGCAAAATTATATTCTTTAGTAAAGTGAGGGTGAGGGCATCCACATTAGCTAAGCCAAGATGCCACACACATTTCACAAACTGAAAAAAAATTGTTGAATCTACTACAGATGGGATCTAATAAAAGGCATTTACTAAAGACTGAATCACACCCAGGGACTCCTTCTGAGAGCTCAGTGTGTGACTGCAACAAGTCAGTAAAGGACACTGTGAGAAAAGTCTACCCAAGTCTCTTCTTTAGTGGAGGAAGGCTATGGCACTGGGTGATGGGAAGTAGTTTCCTTAGCACTTCGTTGCTACCATGACTCAACACCTGACAGAAACTGCTTTACATGGTGATGGGAGGAGGGGGGAGTGATGTTAGTTGGGGGAAGTTTAAAATAAGTTCATTTGTATTGCTCCCTTGTTTTAAAATGGCTCCCAAATCCTTATAGTTGCTATTTGAATGAATTTTTAATTCTTAATATTTAATAGTTGATATCTGGGAATCTGACATTTCTTCAGCCTTATTTTTTTCCCCTACATTGTGACATTCTAATGAAAAACTATTGAACAATATGCTTGGGTATACTGACACAGATTTTTTAAAGGTAGAAGGAGGGAGGATGTTAGAGAACACATCCCCTTTTAAAAAATTATATGTATGTATTTCTGACATAGATCTGGAGATACTGTTTTGACTAATCCTTCTCAATCTTGGCTCCACTGTGAGGTTAAAGAGATGAAAAGACTCAGCTTCCATGCCAGGAAGGACTTGACTTAGCACCCAGAACCCCTTCTGGAACATGCACACCCAACAACCATGCAAAAACCAGTCACAAGGCACATAACTTCACATCGATGTTATTAACCTCTTATTACGAAATAATCTTACGAAAAGTAATTAAAAGGCACAGAGAGTAGTAATAACTCTATTTTTTAGTATTTCTTGTCCAACTCCAGTGTACTAAATGTTTTAATAAAGTTCAACCCAGCACATGCCAAACAACTTATTAATAAAATCAGAAGAACCAGAGGTAAAATTGAGAAACTGTGAAGATATTCAGTACTTAGTCAAGAACCTAACAGATGGGAAAGAATCCATAACATAACACTCAATCTTGGGGTTCCATAGAGGAAAATGGTTTTCATGTCTTCATACATAAATAGAAGCAAAGACTGAGATTATGCTTCCCTTCCATCATTGACCACTAAACCCAGATCCAGCTGTGACTCACCTTGCACTATGAGGTGGACCCGGGAAGTTTTAGGGTGGTTGTCTGTCTGCACAGAGCAGGTGTATGGGCCCTCATCATACACATCCACATTCTGGATCATGATGCTGTACTGGGTTGGTGTGTTGACCAGGATGATCACACGAGGGTCTATGGACCACTTGTCATTCCCAGCATAGAGGATGGTGCTGCGGTTTAGCCAGGCCACACGGGTGACTCGGTCATCTATGGTACACCTGTAAATGAGGGGTGTGGAGAAAGGAGGGGGGGGATGTGGGGGAAGGGAGGAGGAAAAGGGGGAGGGAAACATTAAGGAAGGAAAGTGGGGGAGGGAGGAAGAGAGTGTTGAGAGACTGCATTATAAATCTGGTTGCTGTATTTTGAGGACTAAATGAAACAACATAACCCAATGTTAAAGGAAGCAATCAATTATTGATGAACCTAAATATAGGGTAAACAGTGGCCTGAATCATCTTGAAGAACTGATGACACAAAACCATTTCTATTTGATTTAGGAGCATATTATGTGAATATCGTTGCTGTATATTTGCTTTCTATCTTATTTTTCCCCCTAGGCTTATATGAAAATTAGTTTATATTTCTTGAGTACATTTGCCACCTTGTAGGAGAGGTGGCCCAGGGGCATAGCGGTGAGAAAAGTGGATCAGTATTTCAAATAGGTCACAGATAATCCACAAAGCAAATACCTAACCTGTTGTTAGGCAAAAAGTGAACATATTTACTGCCAGCCCTCCCTGGTATCGATAATCTCTTTGTACCCCTAAGCTACCCAAAGCCTGCAAACTACAATTTATAACATGGATTGATAAAATTCACCTTGGCTGGCCAACAATTTTTGAAGAAGTCAGGGATACTTCTAAAAATGTCAGCAGAAAGAAAGTGGTCAGGCAGTGTTCCTTTTCCCTCTTACTGCCACCCCCCTCGAAGAGAATAATATAGCTGATGGCACCTTGGTCATCATCATGGTAAAGAGCTAACCTCTACCCCCTTATAACCTCACATCCACTCTGCCCTACAACTGGAAGCTATGAGTGCAAGTGGAATTTATTTTTTGGTGTGTATGACTTGCAGTCTCTCCAGTTTAATCCAGAAATAAATCCACCTGCTGGTCAGAAAGAAAATTTGCATATGTGCACCATGATCCTATAATCTGTGGAAAGAAAAAAAAAGAGGGGCACTTGGGTGACTCAACAGGTTAAGCATCTGATTCTTGGTTTCAGCTCAGGTCATAATCTCAAGGTCATAAGATCGAGCCCCCATGGGGCTCTGTGCTGGGCATGGATGATGGATGGAGCTTGCTTACTTCCTCCGCCTGTCCCCATTGCTCACTCTCTGTTAAAAAAAAAAAAAGAATGTAAGAAAGAAAGAAAGAAAGAAAGGACAAAAGAAAGAAAAAAGAAAGAAAAAGAAAATAGAAGGGAATCCCTTATAAATGTGAATTAGAAAGAAGGGTGTAGTTAAAGGGCCCTACATATGCCCACCTGTCACTGAACTTGAGTTGCAGTATCTGGGAAAATAGTAAGGTGCAATTCCACCTGTGCTGCTCTCTGGAGACATCCTAGCAAAGAGGTATGAGACCCACCTTCAGGGCACAAGGAACATGAATCCAGCACCTCCATATGAGAAAACAGAAGAAACATTGCTATATCTCACCAAGTCTGATCCCATTTTGACCGAAAGCAGAGATCCTTCTAACAAGGCTCAGGGGATGAGAACGCCAAGGACACTGGCAATGGAGGAGAGATCAAGCACATTTCGACGTACTGTTTTCCCTTAGCAATGTGGTCGGCCTGAATGGTCATGGAAGCAGAATAATACTGGGGCACTAAAACTACAATTTCTGTTGAAACAGGAAAGCACGGGGTGGGCGGCTGCCTTTGGCTCAGGTCATGATCCCAGGGTCCTGGGATCAAGCCCCAAGTTGGGCTCCCTGCTCAGCAGGAATCCTGCTTCTCCCTCTTCCACTTCCCCTGCTTGTGTTCCCTCTTTCCTGTGTCTTTCTCTGTCAAATAAATAAAATAAAATAAAATAAAATAAAATAAAATAAAATAAAATAAAATAAAATAAAATAAATAAAATAAAATAAAGTAAAATCTTTAAAAAAGAAAGAAAAAGAAGAAGAAAAGGAAGGGGAAAGCTCTCAGTCTAGCAAAATGCTCTCCCTGGCTGGTAGGGCACATAGAAATAATAATAGCTTCCAATCACAGAAGTCTTATGCACAGGTCCACCTGTCATTCAGCAGGTCTTGGCAACCTTGGGGTTAGGCTGACAATTAGATGCTTTCAAAGGACAGCAAGAAGAAATTTTTCTCTTTTAAATTGTCTTTATTTGCTGTTTTTCAAACTACAAAAATGAAATAAGCATGTTTAAACATGCGAACAAATGAGGTCCTTAATTTGGTAACGCAACGCTCTGGTTACTTGTTCCACATCTCATTCCTTACATACATATATTCACATATATAAAGACTGTGTTGACTTATTTATCTGAAATAGATTCATAGTCTAATATTCCTAGAATCATTTTTTTTAACTTGACCACAGACATCTCTGAACACCAGTAATTTTGGGGGGCCAAACTTATTTGCCATTAGATTATGATAATTCAAGTGTCATTGAGTGATTGCCACCTTCATGGGTGTGCATGTTGATTAAAGAAAGAAAGAAAGAAAGAAATGGAGCCATGCTGTTTCCTCCATATCCTGGGACCCTAGCTTCACTGTGTAGTTTTCTCCTTCTCTAGCAACTTTCTATTTCCCTTATGAAGACCAAAAATCCCTAAAGAAGCTTCCCCACTCTACATTTACAAAAGCATTTATTAGGAGGAACAACAACAAAAAAGAAAAACTCATTCACTTACTCTCAGTTGCAAATGATTGATAAGGGTGAGTGTGCAACTTTTCTTTATGACAGCTGTGTTTTCATAAACACCAAATCCCTGTTTGAATAACTTCTATCAATGAAGTTCTAATTGTGCAATGCCAGGAACTGGCAAGCCTAGAAGTGGATGGTAAATTTGGGCAGAGTAAAGAGAGTCACCTTCTAATACCTAGAACCACACAAACTCAGGTGACAAAGTAGAAACACATATTCTTGCTTTTATTTTGGTCAATTATGTAACCTCTTGCACGTTTTTAAGTTGACATAATTTTTAAAATTTAAGTTAAAAGGATGCATTATTTGCTGTGGAGAATATTCAGATTTTTAAAATTAAACTGCCATAATATTCCTTCATACATACATATTTTTTCAGTAAAATTAAAATGCGATAGTGATTTGATTATCTAGTTTCAAAATTCATGCACAAGCTCTTCTTTATTAGCCATAATATGTGCATCATTCCTTTTTAATACTTTAACTTGTGTTTCCAATATATGTCTTCTGTAAGACTTCATCTTGATGTGGTATTTCAGGCTTAAAAATCTTTTATTGATCAGCTATCATATTTATTTGCAAATATATAAAAAGATTTCTATATGTCCTGTGAGATTTCTTTTATGTCCTGTGATCATAAAGCTCTGAGTAATATTATCTTCTTTTAGAATGAGTTATCATTACAAGGACAATATTTATAAAACAGCATAAATATATTGCCCATGTTTTTAAGTATAATTAAACATAAAAAGTAAAATTTACTGTAAATCTAGTACTTAATGGGGTAGATGAAGCTTTTTAAAATTGTACCTTGAATAAATATCATTATTGTTTGAATGAGGTAGAGCTCAGCACCAATTCAATTCTTATTTATTTTTTTTTTGAGAAAAACCTAGTTCACATAGGAAAAGGAGATACTTGTACAGCAGTGCCACTCAATTCTTTGAACCCCTTCCAAGATGTGTGCCAACAATCACACAGTAATACAGCTTCAAAAATTATTTTAATGATCTTACAGCTGACAATTCAATTAGTTCCTCCTTCAATTTCTTTCAAAGCAATGAATTGAAAAATACCTGACTTACAAAAGGCTTTGTAACTCAGTATTAAATTTATTCAATTTCACAATATCTGGACAGTATACTGCTAACATTTTACCAGGTTTTATCAAATGACTATTAAAGATATATTTCTCTTTTACTTAGAAGCACCTTGTTTAACCCAATATACCCAGAAAGGTAGGTAAAATTGAATGCTGTTTATTTTAATAGGCCAAATTACATTGTCCTCTGTCAGAAAACGTCTCTTTCTCGGTCTAATTCCGAGATAGAGAAGGCATCACTTTGCCATGAATTTATTACTGATAAAGTGATGTACCATTACCTTCATTATGTCTCTGCTTATTTTGGTGGGGGGGTCCCCTTCAAAGGGGACCCTTTTTTTTTTTTTACAATAGTTGGATGGTGTAAATGACAGTGAAAGTAAAGGTAAATTCTCAATTTACAATGGATGCAATACAATGGATGTCTGAGGAACCTCCATACTGCTTTCCAGAGTGGCTGCACCAGCTTGCATTCCCACCAACAGTGTAGGAGGGTTCCCCTTTCTCCACATCCTTGCCAACATCTGTCGTTTCCTGACTTGTTGATTTTAGCCATTCTGACTGGTGTGAGGTGATACCTCACTGTGGTTTTGATTTGTATTTCCTTGATACCGAGTGATGTTGAGCACTTTCTCATGTGTCTGTCGGCTATTTGGATGTCTTCTTTGGAGACAAACATAAGAGACTCCTAATCTCAAAAAACAAACTGAGTGTTACTGGGGGGTGGGAGGGTAGGGATAGGGTGGATGGGTTATGGACATTGGGGAGGGTTTGTGCTATGGTGAGTGCTGTGAAAGGTGTAAGCCTGATGATTCACAGACCTGTACCCCTGGGACAAATAATAATAATAATAAAAATAATAAAAAAATAATTAAGAAAAAAAACAAAAAAAACAATGGATGTCTGAAAGGTAAAGCAAAGGGAATAGTCAGAAAGGAGAACCGGAATTACAATTCAATCTCAGGCACCTTCTCAGGGAGACTGATTTAGGAAATCTGAGATCCTGAATGTATTCTCTTAAAACTTTCATTGCGCTTGATGAAACAAGATGAAACCAGAAAGGGAGGCAAATGATAAGAGATTCTTAATCTCAGGAAACAAACTGAGGGTTGGTGGGGGGGAGGGGGGGAGAGAGATTGGGTGGCTGGATGATGGAGATTGGGGAGGGTATGTGCTATGGTGAATGTTGTGAATTGTGTAAGACTGATGAATCAAAGACCTGTCCCCCTGAAAAAAATAATATATTATATGTTAATAAAAAGAAAAAACACTTTCATTGTGCTTGTATAAGACCTACCACTGCAGTTTGAAGTGCATGGAACTCAGTTCCAATTACCAGGGGGTTTTCCAGGGACCGATTTTAAAATAGGTCAGTTAAAATCTATCTTCCAGAGGCAAAACATACTCTCTGTGCCCTGCCACACAGCCCTTGGAAAACCTTGTGTACTCTTTGGGTAGACATACCCTAGACAGATGTCTATGGCCCAATTTACCTGCTCTGGAATCTGGGCATCTTTAGTGAGCATGGGAGCTAAATGGATAAATCTATCTCTCTGAATGAAGGAGAGCTGGTTCATTGACTCTGTACAGTCCTAGAACTTAAAGAATGATAAAGACATTTGTGAGAATAATGATATTGTTTGAGGGAAAAGAAAGAACCATAACAGGGAATAGTAGTAAGAAGAATTCAGAGAAGAGCTTTTAAAAAAATGCTTAAGTGTTCTTCCAAACCTGGCTCCTTCCCTGCTGTTTATGACTGTGTTGAACTCTCATTAACCAGAAGCACACAGAGGAGAAATTTTTATGTTAAATAAGGGCAACCAGGAAGAAAGTCAAAAAACATTAATGACAACTTTCTAATATCTTGAAAATTCTTTTAAATTTCTCAAATTCTTACTTTTTTTTCTTACTTTTAAGTAAAACCTATCTAATGGTCCTTGATAAGGTAGAACTCATTACAGTCTACCGTAATGTCTAAAATTACATACTACTTATAGTTACCTAGGACAGCTTAAGAACTTTCCATATATTAAATCACCCGATCCTTATAACTACCCTTTGAGACACACTCTATTATTATCACACTTTAGAGATCAGGAAACTGAGATGCAGAGAGGCTCAGGACTCTAAGAGCTGGTACAGCTAGAGCAGGGAATTTAGACCTAGGCAACCTGGTATAGAATTCCTGCACTTAAGACTTGTGGTCTTCTCCTTAAAAAGAAAGTGTTTGTGGCTCAAGAATCCAAGTAATAAGGACAGCATGGGGTGTGCCTCGGTGGCTCAATTGGTTAGGCAATTGCCTTTTCGGCTCAGGTCGTGATCCTGGAGTCCTGGGATCAAGTCCCATATTGGGCTTTCTGCTAGGCAGGGAGTCTACTTCTCCCTCTGACCTCTCTCCTCTCATGCTCTCTTTCTTTCTAAGAAATAAATAAAATCTTAAAAAAAAAATAAGGCCATCAGGAATTGGTTGGCATTATCCAATCAGTTTCCCACAAATTTATGGTACTTAGTATTTAATTTTCTCACAAGAGACAAAATAGCTTAGGAGAACAGGATAGATATTTGGAAATGACTTCTGCACATACTTAAACCACCTCTAGCTATTTGTGAAGAGTGGAAATACTCAGAAAGGTCAAAGAAATGCCCACAAACCATTGGAGGAAAGAAATCTTGCAGGCGACATTGTCATTTCTGACTCCACTAAATATGGGACATGGGGTTAAAACGCAGGGTCATTTTGTTTTGTTTTCAAGGAGGAGGTGCAGATAAAGGAAATCCATGTTTTCAATCAGTGGTTCTCAAACTTCATTCTGCATCCATTTCACTCAGAGACCTCTTGGAAACACAGATTACTGAGCCCAGCTCCCAAGTGCTAGGTTGGTAGTGGGCTGAGAATTTGCATTTTTAAGTTCCCAGAATTTGCATTTGCTGCTGGTCTGGGGAATCCTCTTTGAGAACGACTACCTTTAAGAAACCAGACAAGAGTCAAGTTGTAATTTAATCAAAATAATAAAAATCTTCCTAAAATGTGAAATCAGCCTGCTTTAAGGTTTTTGTGTTCTTTATGTTTATTTTCGTTTTTATATTTTGTCTCTGAAAATACAATATAAAAAACTACCATGATTCACATATAGATATTTAATCAATATCTAATGTATACTAGACAATGTTCCAGGAGCTAAGAATGCTGGCTGGCAAACGACAAAGGTTATGGGCCTTGAAGCTATGTCCAGTGAGACAAAAAAAAAAAGCATATAAGTAAATAAGCATTTTAGTTTCAGAGAACGGCAAGTGGTAAAAGCAAAGCAGGTTAAGGAATGGTGAGTGCCATGGGGTTTAGGAGCATGTCTGAGACAGAGGGGTTAGGAAATGCTCTCTGGGAGCATACTAGATGCTGAAGTTTTTTACAATCTTAAATCTGAATGCAGTACAATGGATGTTTGAAAATCATGTCTAACTTAAAATAAAAGTCACATCTCAATTATATTCACAAATAGCTGCAGGAATATTTAGATATTATGGGTAACTAGAGAACAAGTAATTAATTAACTTACTAATTAATTAATGAGAACAAGTGTTTTATTTTATTTATTCATTTATTTAAGAGAGAGAGAGTACATGGCCACAGGAGCACAGAGGGGAGGCACAGAGAGAGTCTTATGCTCCACACTCTACTTGAGCCTGACACAGGGCTCAATCTCATGACCCTGAGAGCACAACCTGAGCTGAGACCAAGAGTTGGAGGCCCAACTGACTGTGTCAGTCAGGTGTCCCAAGAACAAGTATTTTAAACCAGCCTCATAAACTGTCTCTCCTGCATGGATCACTCTGTAGATGTTAGTGTTCAAAGAATTGAAAACCGGGATTTTGAGAAGCTGACGTTAACAAGAAAATGCTTTTATATCCCTACCCTTGTTATTGGGATAATACCTAAAATACATTGCATGCCTCTTTGTCTTAATGAATAGACAGTAGTGAATAGAGTTTAACCTCTAATACGAATGCATCATTCTAAACCTCTACTCTTTTTGTAATGCAATGTTAATGTAGAATATCCTGGACTTCTTCACTGAGTGTACAACAACACTGGATTTAATTGTGTACACACTCGGGCTATACATACCACATGGATCAGAACCATGTCAGTGGTCTTTGTTTTATCACTAGCACCTCCCAGAATCCATTTGGCATCTAGTAGATGATCAGTACCTATTTATAATGATCAAAACTGAGATAATATTTTTCAAACTGATATCAAAAGAACCCACAAAGATTATAAATAATGATGTGGTATTATATATTTGAATGTTGCTATGAGAGTAGATCTTAAATGTTTTCACTACAAATAAGACATGTTAATTATGTGATGGGTTAGAGGTGTGAGCTTTTGCTAGGTGGTTTTGCAATAAATAAGTGCATCAAATCAACATGTTGGACACCTCAAACTTAAAAATATTATATGCCAGTTATATCTCAATAAAGCCTGGGGAGGGGAAGAACCTCCCCAGAGGTGAAGTGGATATTCTTGGAGATATTTGAATGTGTGCATGTCTCTGTAAGTTATGTATGCACACGGCATCCATGGGTTCTTTACTTATATATATATTTTTTAATTTAGTGTTTTCATTTGTAAAATATTTTCAAAAAATATATATACCTATTCTGGATATGATGAATACAATTAGATTTAAATGTTCAGATTTGCGTCTATTAGTAAAATGGCATTAAAGAGTACTTCTTCTGTTGCCTCAGGCTAATGAGAAATTACAGAGGTGGACTTAGGGTTCAGCAGTACATTTCTGCCAAGGAAAGCTGAAGGATGCCAGGGTCCACAATAGTAACAAAGGTTCTCTAAAGTTGGAATGAAATGATGTGCAGAGAGAACACATGTGGGACATATTGAAGTCAAAAGTGATGCTCTGGAAGCAGTCAGTGCCATATTCACATTGCAACTTGGAAATTAATTTTAATAAAACATCATCTGCTCCATTAAATTAACGTTGTTAATTTTAGTAGTTATATATGTGTGTGTGATTTATAATTTTGGATTTTAGAGTCATGTGAGTGTTTGAAGGTTAAGGGATTTATACCTAATTTATATATAATATATATGTGTGTGTGTGTGTGTGTGTGTATATAATGTTATTACTAGGAATCCCTGAAACCTTGTCTCTGTCCACCCATGCCCCCTGCCTTTAAAATGGCCTTCTAAAGAGTACTCAGTTTAAGACTCTTAATCTCGTGAAACAAACTGAGGGTTACTGGGGGGTGGGAGGGTAGGGATAGGGTGGATGAGTTGTGGACATTGGGGAGAGTTTGTGCTATGGTGAGTGCTGTGGAAGGTGTAAGCCTGATGATTCACAGACCTGTACACCTAGGGCAAATAATAAAAAAATTTTAAAAAATTAAAATAAAATAAAATGAGATTTTTAAAGAAGAAAATAAATTTAAAAAAGAGTATTCAATTTAAGAAATGCTGATAAATGTGATAGAGTTGAATGTTAAAGCTCCAATATGCATATTCCTTGAATTTCCTTTTAAAATTTTTGTTTTTGCTTTTGAATATATTTGCCCTTTTACATAAACTGAGTTAAGTGAATATTGGTTAAGAGCCTAACATATATCAAAACACATTAATAATACCAGTTTGAAAATTGGAAGGAAGATCTTGCTTTAGAGAATTCAAAGACCAATAACAAATGATTTTTTTAAAGGAGAGGAGAAGAGGCAAACCAAAATGAAATATTTGCAGCTCAATTCCCAAAGTATTCTAAATTGCCAAAGCTGTTCTCCTGGGAAGCTTTAACTACTCGGTTATTTCCTGAGTTACAAATACAACCAACTCTAGAGCATCAACAAGGACCCTAGATTATGTAAGGGAAAACTTTATGATTCAGGTAGTTGAAAATTCAATGCAAGTAATAACTCTGCTAGAGCTAATATTTACTGATAAGGTATTGGTGGAGAATATATATGAGAGCTTCTGTGGAAAAGTAGGGGGGGGGATTAGAGTTCCTTAGAGAGGGTCCAGTTTGGAAATATTTCAGTCCAGCACAAGATTGACTTCGAAGGCTGACAGATACATGACATCTGCAGGTTGTACCTAATTGGAAGATGGTGCCACACTAACAGCAGCTGGAGGTGGGGAGTTACTTTAATACACAGAAAGGGCACATGTGTTTGTTTGTGTGCATGTGCATGTGTAAGTGGAGGAGAGGTGTCATCCAGAGAAAAGGAAAAAAACATATGCAAATGCATGCAAAATGGGGCCCTCGAGAAAATTGAGCATTTCAAACAAACTAAGGAAGGTGTGGGGTATCCTGAAAATGGTGTCACCTGAAGCAGAAAATCAGTTGCAGGATGATGATGTGTTGTGGTTTCAGCCATGACCGATGATATATGAGTCCATCAGAATGGTGCTCATTGTGTCCCCAAGCAAGCAAGGGGAACTTCCTTCCCCACAAGCACAGCGAGGGCACTCTACCTGAATTCAGAGAGCGGCTTCACACACCTCACCACCCAAGTGAGGCAGCCAGACAGAGGGCAGTTCAGAACAAAGCATCTGATAGGATGAAGGAAAATGAAGGGAGTGATTTATGTGGAAAGATGGCTCTGCAGAGAGGTGAAATTGCTTACACCCACAAAAGGGAGTTAAACAACATGGCTGTGGGAGGAGCGAGGAGGAGAATTCCTATCATGGTAACAGAAGGGAAAGCATAGGGTAGCTAAACCTAACTATGAAAGGAAAGGGTCTGCAGAAAGGCCAGAGGAAGGTCTCTGAACAGAACAATGAGTGATTGAGCTGGCTTCTTCCTGGACTTCAAGTTATTCTGTAAATTCACAGTGTATTGAGAAAATAAGTATATTGGTTTCCTAAGGACACAGAGGTAAAGTCAAAATAAAAATGGCAGCGAAAACCATCAAACGAGAACAGTGACTGACTTCAAGATTTTTTTTTTTTTTTTTAAAGATTTTATTTATTTATTTGACACAGAGAGAGAGATTACAAGTCGGCAGAGAGGCAGGCAGAGAGAGAGGAGAGAGGAGGAAGCAGGCTCCCTGCCGAGCAGAGAGCCCGATGCGGGCCTCGATCCCAGGACCCTGGGATCATGACCTGAGCCGAAGGCAGCGGCTTTAACCCACTGAGCCACCCAGGCGCCCCTGACTTCAAGATTTTTATGATCTTAGGTGAATGATAGAATACACGAGCATTAAAGAGATATTCTTCACATTCATGGACATAATAAAAAGTGTAAATTTACCCATTCATAAATATTTATTAAGTACCTACTAAGTGGCAGACACATGACTAGACCATGTCTCTGCCCTCATGGTATTTTCAGATGGTGGAAGAAATATGCAATCAATAAACTGCCAGAACACTTGTATACTTATTGCACACTGAACTGGGATGGTTACTGGGCATGGCATGGAAAACTCTGCTTAGATATATAGTATAGAAATGGGCCTTAATTAATAATTAACCTAAGGTTGAAAACTGAGACAGAACACCAGGCATACGTGCTGGCTACAGAGAGCATTTTAGACGGAGGACAGGAAAGATATGTAGGATCTGAGAAAAAGTTTGATTCAGGTAAGGAACAGAATGGATGCGACAGTGGCCCAAGCAAAGCAGATGGGAAAATGGGTAGATTCCATGAGACTGGGATGTATACATATCTACTGTAAAAAGTCTGTATTTTACTTTAGCTGTCATGGGGAATCCATGAATATGTTTATGTGGAGGTATGTTATGATCTAAGTGATGCCTTTTATAAGAAAATGCTGGATTTCCATGGGAGAATGAACTGTAGCAGGACAAGAAGCAGAAGAACTACTGCATCCCTATAAACATGAGAGAGGAGTCATATGACAAGGGGGTCCACAGCCCAAAGTAGGGGTGAGGGAGCCAGAAATGAACAAAGGGAGTAAGGCATGAATGGACAGTGAAGTATGCTGACAATATTTGCAGCCAATACTTTCAAGAATGTTGGAGACAAATGGAACCATCAAGGACATAGGGTCTTCTGCGGGTTTTTATTTTGATTTTGTTTGTTTGTTTGTTTTAAGACTAGAAATACTTGGGGACTTATTAATTCATTTTACTGAATACCTATTTGGTGGTAGGACTTTTCAAATTTTTATATGCTCACAAATTACCTGTGCATCTCATTAATTTAGTAGATTTGGGTGGGGAACAGCATTCTGCATTTCCAACAATTTCTATAATTATACTGATGTGCTAGGGACCACATTCCACACAGCCCAATTTTAGGTACTAGAGATGCAACTATGAATAAGACAAGGACCTTCTTACATTACAATATATAAGTATATACTGATGAGGCTGATCTTATTTAATGGGGAAAACTGATGATGCTAGAAAAAGGGGATAACTAACAGAGAAAAATAACTACAAAGCTGGAAAATTACAGATCTAGAACCCATAAGAAAAAAGGGTGCTTCATCTGTTGACTCCTAAGAGAAGAAAAAAATAATGGAAACACTGGTGTGTTTGTGGATCTGGTCATAGGAAAACAAGGAGGCTACTGAGTGATGGTTTGTATTTTCTCTGAAGGAGAGAGCAAAATTATCAGCTGGAAGTAAATGGGAGAGTAGGAGAAAGGGGAAGGAGGATGCAAGACAAAGTGAAATGGCTATTGCAGAAAATGAGAGCAGAATTACTAGGGAATTCTACTGGTTACACAGGTTGTGCTGAGCTCCATTTGTAGTTGATGGCCAAGGATCTATCACCACAATACTCTGCCAGCTTTGAAAAGATTCTCTAGCACTGCTCTGCTGTAGGCATAGAGAATGTGGTAGGTTGGGTTCATCCAGTGTTGGAGTATGCCAGATGAGCGAGAGAGAAGAAGCTGAGGATTAAAGGAACTGAAAGATAATTGAGTTAAAAAGAAGATAATAGCGGCTAGTGGATAGAGAGAACCAGGTGGGTTCAATGAACTGGAAGACTTAATAAGGCCTTTGAATAAATGAGCTGGAATGAAAGAGAGTGTATAAGAGAGAAAAGAGGAATATTTGGTGACCTTGTAATCATGACCTTTGTCATTGAGGGATTAAACTAACTTTGAGGCCAGGTGGATCATCTAGGTGGATCTTGACAATATTGAGAAGGACATTGAGAGTCAAAAGCTCTTTTATAAGCTTCACTGACATAAGTAAATTGAGCATTGTAGACACAGTATATTACGATGCTAAGAAGAGGACCCTGGCATCAGACAGATAAAGGCTCTGCTGCTTACTAGCAAATGACCCTAGAACACGCCTTCAGTTAACCATTCAGAACCTTATTTCCCCATCTGTAAAGTAGGATGAACATATTTACTTCATTGCATTATTCAATATTATTATGAGCCTGAGTGAAGTAATACCTGTACAAGACTCAGAATTGTACCTAGCAAATAATAAGCATTCTTTAAACAGACCCTGCTCTATGACTACTGTCAAAGAGCTCTCTTGCTTCATTTGGAAAACTGTAATTCAACTTTTATTATCTGGGAGTGTGTGCTAATTTAACCAAGTGATACTGAATCCATTTGTTTATCATTTTCTGAGGTGTTCTGAAGCTTTCTCTTTATGTATTTTCAAATCCACAAAGAATGGTGTTTGCTTTAGGGTTGTTTGAACCCAGTTTCAAGACAGGTTATTCTGCTGGCCAATAGATCAGAAGTAACATGGTATTTACATTTTTAGCATCACCTAGCAAATTGACCTAGTGCTTTTCCATTTTACCTCTAGATTCTTTCACTTCTAATAAGGTTTTCCTTCTTTTCTGATAATTTCTCATTCCAGAAGTATTCTATACATGACCGATGTACAGCGGTACAATAGGATTTCATTTCCCTCTAAGGTTTATTTTCTCAGCTAAAGCCACTGAGACAACTTTAACTTTGTATTTTTATCAGGTCTTGTCCACAGTGTGTTGACACAGTGGTTGATGGGCTAGTTTTTAGATTGATGACCAGTGGTTGGTAAAACGCTGTATTTCTAAAAATACATAATTGAGAGATCAATCAATACAATTGTGCACACCTGCAAGAGAAATCGGTTGGCTCGTAGGCTCCCAGTAGCTTATGTGGTGGTCTCCTTGTCTCGGGCAGCCTCATTGTGCAAATAGGCCAATTCTTGGTCTAGAAGAACCAGATACTAGAGCAGACTGAAGCATGCAGGCTGTGCAATTGCTGCAGGACAGGAGAGTGGTGTGATACTGGGGGCAGGATCACAGATGAATGGATTGTTTCAGGTCAGAAGCTTCAGGGCAACACATTCAATTCCTTTAAGAGGCATTTACTGCACAGATACTGCAGGACACTAAGGAAAAGTGAATACTTATTCGAAAAGCTTCACTTCCAGCTGAAGGACACACCATTAGCTGGTGCAGGAGTTTTTCAGAGTCAGTAGTAAACATGCATCTTAGGATAAATGAAAGACAAGCACAGATTTTTGCAAAGGGTCTCTCCCTAGAACTGGGCCCTGGGCAAGTAATCAGTGCATGGTCATCTCCCAGTTGGAATCACCATGTGACTCCGGGATGTCTTCTTTATTCACCTTCCTTCCTTGCAACTTTATTTTAAAAAGTACCTAAGGCATAGAGCATAAGGCAAAGCCATTTCAGAAGCAAAGAGCCCTTGGGTGAAGAAGCACGAAGTGTCTTTTAAGATAAAAATGATAAAAGTCGCTCCTTTCCCATCACCCAGGCCCATGTCCCTTGCCCCTCTGGTCCTTGCCAATGGTGCAGAATTCCATGCGGAGTTGTAAAAGGCAATAAGGGCATTTGCTCTCACACCTGCCCACTTGTCAGAGACAGCTGTTTCAGAGGCTGCCCTGTGGCTGGTCAGGGATGCTTTGAGAAGCCACCCAGAACAATTCACGTTATTTATTGTTCGCCTGGCTCCCACTCCGCTGTCCCTTCCTCCACATCCTGAACAGCTTTAAAACTCAGCCTCCCGATTTGTTCATTATAGTTGGCAAAAGAAGTGAGCAAGATGAAATTAAAATGTTTCCCAAGCACACACCATTTTAATTCCATTCAATAGATTATCCTGACATATTTACTCACGGCCATGTCTGTCTCAGTATCATCCATGGAAAAGTATAAATTAAAATTTTAAATTAAAAGCAGAGAGTCTGGGGAGCTTGATATCTTTTTGAAGAATGGAGCAAGTCAGCCACAGGCTCCCAGCATGAGTATCATGGGAGCAAAGACTCTGGCAAGGCAGAAATTACAGCCCACGGATTTCCCTGCAAATACCTTCCCACATATAATGTAAGGGATCACGGAATCCCAAAGACAGGCAAAACCTCAAAGGTCATTCTTCTTTCTCCAGAATTGTGCATAAACAAACTCTTGCCCTTCTGGGTTCAGGTGAAACTTACCAGAAACTGCTAACGGACTGACTTATTTATGAAACCAAAAAAAAAAAAACCAAAAAACAAAAAAACGCTGGAAATTGATGAGCTTCTATGCTATCCTACAGGATTTCAATGTAATACAGCAGTTAAGAGAATAAATATTTTAATAAGAAGTATATTAATTCCATCACAGGACTAGAATTTACTAAATTCCTGATCCTTTATGAGCAATTCGTTTTCTAATTTATAAAGTGGAAATAATATTTAAAATCATAGATGGTGGTGAAAATTAAGTAAAGAATCCTTTTACCATTGTCACCATTCTGAGTTCATAGTAGTTAATAAGCATTTGGTGTTATATTTCTGTAATTACTCAAAACTAAAGATTAATGATACCCCAAACATAGTAATTTTGACTTTCACTTAGTGTTCATTTTCCAATATGCACATACGTCAGTTATAAAGTTTGGAAAGTTAAGTAGGGAGTCCACCTTTTTGGATCTCAGCCCATAGACCATGCTGTCTCAAGTTTAGACATAGAGATTGTATGTGTTCAAGTGATTGTAGCTTCATGGCCAACTCGGAGGCCAATAAGTTTGTTTGATTCATCGTGTGCCATCCTAAACAGACTACACATCTGAATAAAACCTTATTTGAGTTTTTAAAAATAAAACCCTCATTAAACAGACAGATGGGCAGGGACAGATGGAGGATGAGGGATGGGAAGTGATACTTTTTCCAATGCTTCTCCATTCTTACAATTCTTCTCCTGTAGAATGTCAACTCTGCCTGTTTAAAAATATATATGGTATATTTTTAATAAACCAATCATATTTTCCAGAATAGTGGCTTATTTTATATAATGAGAATGAATTCCCCTTAAAAAAATAAAATAGAAGACAGACAAACTATTTCCTTGTGCCATGAGAAGCCCGGAGAGAGCTACTCCCTAGGGGCAATGAAGTCACAGGGTTAACTTTTGCAAATGGTTCTTGTGTAGGCCCTGAGAGTTGCTGCTTTTAATTTATATCAGCTAGAGTTCTGTGCCACAAGTTGCCAGTCTCAGACAGAGAGGGTAGTCTTCAAACCTGGGACTCTCTGGCTTGCTCAGAGGGAACAAAAAGAATAGGAATCTGACCTGAAAACAACCTGTATTTCTCTGGCCTTCTTCCATTTAACTCATGTGTTTGGCAAAGAGCAGAAACATGGATACAATAGTACTTCAGACAGTTGTGCAAAACACTAATACAGGGTGCACTTACGGAGCTCAGTATAGAGGAACATCTTCTCATGGACACTTGTTACTTAGAGAATTTGAGAAGATATGCCATGAAAACACAATTATTTATTCATCAGTATGTGGAAAGGCTGAGGTTCCTTACCAAGGATTTTAAATAAATAAATGGATAGAGAAAGAAAAAGAGGGGGAGGGGAAGGAGGGAGAAAAGAAGGAAAGGGGGAAAAATGAGATAAAAAGAATCAAAAAGAGAAAGAGAAGAAAAAGAATAAATCTGTAGATTGGCTGAAAACATATATAATTAATTTATTTTATGCTTTTCAACCAATGGATGTGCCTTCTTAATTGTGTTCTATTTAGGTGAATATTGAAAATAATTTTTCACTTTCCAAGCGCAAAAGGATCTCAGTTATTTTTGACAACTCCTTTATAATATTTCATTACCTGACACCCAACAGATCGGCTCTTAAAACCCAACCTTCCACTGTCCTTGCCATCAGTGGTCCTAGGTGTCCCACTCTCCTCTTATCTCACCCCTCACCTAGCACAAGTCTTAGATAGGCCACCTGTCCAAGAGAGAGTTTTCTTCCACTCAAATTAACTGTGGGAAAGCAAGCACAGTCTGGTTAAGTTAAGCCCTAGGGGATTCCAGCAGAGTGGAGAATTACTCCTGTCTCAGTTCATTATAATGAATAATAAGGAGATACTTACATGTGCTTTTTGGTAAATTATTCATCTTGTGCACTGAAGAATCAGGGCAGTAATACGTAAGGGAGACAACTGGTGCATCTGGGTTCCTATAAATACTCAGTCTAACACATTTCCGAAGGCCCATCTCCTCCCTTCATTAAGGACTAGGTAGTTGGGGATCTTGGAAATAAGAGACTTAAATCAAACACTTCCACCTCCCTCTTTGCTCTGTGTGTGCAGCTCCCCGTAAAGCTGAGGCTGTTTATAACATATTTGTTATCTTATTGTAGTTCCAAAGTCACTTCAAGCAACCTGAGGAGCTCAGCAGGACCTCCGCTTTGCTTTCTGCAGCCATCGTCAGGAGGTAATTAGGATGCTGAGAATTGTTTCCAAACCAATAAAATTCGTCCAGGGCCCCGCACCCACCATGTTCACCAAAGCCCTGATTCTTATCTACTAAGGGTAGACCCAACCTGTCCTGAAGAAGACAACGTAGCTTGGTGCTTCACTGCTTCCTATTAGATTTAACTGTCACTGTTATTTGTTCATGCTTAGAAGCAAACAGGCTGAGACATTCTGAAAATTCTCACCAAGAGTTTTGCCATCACTTTGTACCAAATGAACAAGGGGATGGATGGAGAGTCTAAAGTCTTAGATTTCACTCCTTCACACAACAAAAGATTTTGCTCTTTCTATGCCTTCATACATTAATTTTCAGAAAATAAAAAAGTTCTAACTGTCATTTACCATTAATAATTCCAATTATTCATACCATTAATAATACAGTTAATGTTTTAAGCTCATAAGTTGCATTTTGCACAAGACACTTGTCTTTGTTCCCTAGTGAAGGGTTCCAAACTTTCTTAGACTGGGGCCAGTTAATTTTATACCCACACCTTTGGCTAGACCTTAGAAGACATGGACAAGGCTCAGAATTTAGTGTCATAAATCAAAACAAAACAAAACAAGGAAATGGATGCTGCTGCTGCTGCTGATGATGACAGTGGTGATGAAATAGTGAAACATATAGGGAGAAATAAACCAAAGAGAAATGAGGTGGGTGGGATATCAAATATTGGAAAATATCTATATGACTGGCTTCAAAACCCAGGGAAGAAACCAACTGAGAGTAATTTGTAAGCAGAAAGAGTCAAGAACCTGAGCAAGAGTTCTAGATGACACTGATGAACAAGAGACCATATTAAGCAACTCAACTAAAATCAGGTTTATTAGGTTCATTCATGCTATAGTGGGGGCTAGGGAAAATAAGAGGAGTCTATTTTAAAAGGGGGAGGGTGTCTTCAGGGGGCAGTCACATCTGCTTGACCATTAGATATTGGGAACTATGATGGAGACAGGAAGAAACACTAGTCACCAACCATTTAGAACTCTACAAGGGAGAATTTTCTCATCCATACTTTCTTACTTTGTGATGACTTGTCAAAACAGAGTTCTTAAAATTTCCCAGAAATAGAATTTGGCCCAAAAACTTACTACTACTGCAAGTATGAATCCAAAGGGAAGTGGTCTCTGTAATTTTGTGAAGCTTCACTGTATTCCTCCTTTCCTTCCTTCCTCCCTTCCTTCCTTTCCTACTCCCTCTCCCTCCTTCTCTCTCTCTCTTTCTTCCCCCCTCCCTCTCAACCATTAGCAATTTATCCTAAGTCATTCCTTTATCTGTGCTACTTACTTCTACCCTTTTCCAATTGACCGGTATTATGAAAATCTATATTGTAAGCATACAGGAGGTATATGGGTAAAGAGACTTCTTCAAAGTGTTTAGATAAAGCATACAAGCTCTGACAAAGCTAGATAATAAACCAGGCCAGGAGGTTTTCCCTTGAAGGAATCTAATTAAGAACAAAGGCAAATGTACATTAACATTCTCCTCAAGGCATCACATTCACCTCTGAAGAAATTTTATTGTTGTAAATCCAAAAGAGAAACCTTAGTGTCAGAGCAAAGAGGGGAGCAGAAGCAGAGATAGCAAGAGAGGCTTGTAATTTTGCTGTGGGTGGAAGGGCCATCTAGGGAACCGAAATTCAAAAGCATGTGAAACATTTAAATTTGGAGGAAGCTAAGCCAGGCCCAACAGATGGGCTGGAGGAAACCTGGCATCATAGTTCAAGGCTGAACTTTTTTGGCAGGGGGATAGCCCCAGTGAATAATCAGAGTTATTTTGTTTTGTATTTTTTAAATGGAAAATAGGCCAGTTTAAGTTGCTGATCTCTTGACAAAGATGAAAAGTCTCCCCAAATCCATGTGTACACACCAGGAGGCCCCAGGTGAGGTGGCCTTTGCCTTATAAAATCAAATTAATTTCAAAAACACTTTTTGATAACTTGAGGGGTAATAATGGCTGCTTTTTTATTAAAGTTTATTACATTCTTAAGATCATAATACTTTTGAGTAAAATTTTTCACTTTATATGGATGATCCAGGAAGCTTATGAAAAGGAGTTTATTAAACCAAAAAGGAGCTCATTCTAATGTGGACTAGCTGAGTTTTGAAAGACTTTCTTACACTGAGTTGCAATCTACCTTTCTAATGCCTGCTTACTGGTCCTAGTTCTCGCTCTTGTAACACAAATAAATCCTATACCTCTCCCCTATGGTAATTCTTCATGAAGATGAAAGAGATTATATTATTCACTCAAAGTTATTTCATTTTGAACTTAAGCTTTTTCTATTTAGATTTTAAAATAAGCTACTACTCATATGTCAATTTTTGTGTGTAGATTAAACAATATTCTCCAAGAAGAGAAACCAAACTGGCTCACTAACAACACAGGGATGAAACCCTGTCCACCGCAGGCAAAGAGAGCCACCACAGGTGACTGGACTAAAGCAAAAGCAGCTCAGCCACAACAGTATGACACACACACAACACACATAGGAGACACTTTAAGTGTCTGATTCTGGTGGACAGGCGACACTGAACTCCAGGGCAGTACAGGACCTCTTCTTCATAGGGCCACTACTTTCAAGAGCAGGAGACATATATTCTTAACATATAGAAACAGACACGGAGAATTAGACAAAATGAGGAGACACAGGAATATGTCCCAAATGAAAGAACAGGACAAAGTCACAGCAAAAGAGATAAATGAAACAGAGATAAGTAATATGCCTGATAGAGAATGTAAAGTAATGATCATAAAGATACTCAGAGGACTTGAATAAAGAGTGGACAACCTCAGTGAGACACTTAACAGAAAGGTAGAAAACACAAAAGGGAACCAATCAGAGATGAAGAACTCAATAATTGAAATTAAAAATTCACTAGATGGAATGAACAGTGGACTACAGGAAGAAGAAGAATGGATCAGCAAGTTTGAGGACAGAGTAATGAATATTAATTAAGCTGAACAGGAGAGAGAAAAAATATTAGCAATAAATGGAAATAGACTTAGGAAACACAGTGACACCTTCAAGTATAATAACATTTGCATTATAGGGTTCTGAGAAGGAGAAGAAAGAAAAGGGCACAAAAAATTTTATTTGAAGAAATAATAGCTGACAACTTCCCTAATTGGAGGAAGGAAACAGAAATCCAGATTCAGGAGACACAGAGAGCCCCCAACAAAATTAACCAAAGAGGTCCACATCAAAGCACATAGGGATTAAAATGGGAAAACTAGTGATAAAAAGAGAATTTTAAATGTAACAAAAGAAAAGAAAATAATCACATATGAGGGAAACCCTATTAGGCTATTAGCTCATTTTTCAGCAGAAACTTTGCAGACCAGAAGATAGTGGCAAGACATAATTAAAGTGCTGAAAACCAAAACCAAAACCAAAACCAAAACCTGAAACCAAGAATACTCTATCCAATAATACTGTCATTCAGAATAGAAGGAGAGATAGAGTTTCCTAGACAAAAAAAAGTTGAAAGTACTCATGACCATTAAACCAGCCCTACAAAAAATGTTAAAGGTGACTCACTGAATGGAAAGAAAAGATCACAGGAGTAAGAAAAGTAGGAAGCACAAAAGCAGTAAAAATAGTATATCTATAAAAATCAGTCAAGGGATTCATAAAATAAAAGAGTATAAAGCATGACAACACAAACCTAAAACATGGGGGAGGAGAGGATTAAAGAATGGGTTCAAACTTAAGCAACGATCACCCTAACACAGACTATGATATGCATTAGATGTTACGTACAAACCTAATGATAACCACAAATCAAAAATTAGTAATATACACAAAAAAATAAAGAAAAATGAATCCAAATAATTCACTAAAGAAAGCCAACAAATTGTGAGACAAGAGACCAAAAGAAGAAAGCAACAGAGAAGAACTATAAAACAACCATTAAACCAGTAAAAAAAAATGGCAATAGTACATTCCTGTCAATAATTACTTTGAATGGAAATGGATTAAATGTTTGAATCAAAAGACACAGTGTGACAAAAGGATAAAAAAGCAAGACACATCTATATGCTGACTACAAGAGATTCATTTCAGACCTAAAGGCACATGCAGACTGAATGTAAAGGAATGGAAAATAATTTATCATGCAAATGGAACAGAAAAGAAAGTCTGGGTAGCAATACTTACATCGGTAAAAATCGGCTTTAAAACAAAGACTAAAAAGAGACAAAATAGGACACTATACAATCATAAAAGGAACAATCCAACAAGAAGATATAACAATTGTAAGTATTTATGCACCCAACATAGGAGCACCCACATACATAAAGCAGCTAAAGAACAAACATAAAGGAAATAATTGACAGAAATATAATAATAAGGTACCGAAGTTACAGAAATAGATCATCTAGACAGATCATCCAGACAAAAAATCGGCAAGGAAATAATGGCATTAAATGACATAAGTGACCAAATGGATCTAACAAATAAAAAAATATATTCAGAAAACTCTGCCCTAAAAGAACAGAATTCACATTCTTTTCAAGTGTGCATGTAACACTCTCCAAATGGATCACCTATGAGGCAACGAAATATACCTCAACAAATTCAAAAAGACTGAAGTCAGGTCATGCATCCTTTCTGACCACAATGCTATGAAACTAGAAATCAACCACCAGAAAAAATAGAGAAAAAAACAAATACATGGAGGTTAAATAATATGCTACTAAACAACGAATGCCTCAACCAAGAAATCAAAGAAAAAATAAAAAGATACATGGAGAAAAATGAAAATGAAAACACAATGGCTCAAAATCTTTAGGATGCAGCAAAAGAGGTTCTATGGGGGAAGGTTATAGCAATACAGGCCAATCCTAAAAAGGAAGAAAACCTCAAATAAACAACTTACTCTTACACCTAAAGAAGCTAGAAAAAGAACAAACAAAACTCAAAGTCAGTAGAAGGAAGGAAATAATAAAGTATAGAGCAGAAACAAATTAAAAACTAAAAAAATAAATGAGTAAAAGTAGATCATATCAGTGAAACTCAAAGTTAGTTCTTTGAAAGTATCAGCTAAATTGATAAACCTTCAGCTAATCTCATAAAAAAAAAGGGAGAGAGAGAACTCAAACAAAATCAGATGAAAGAGGAGAAATAACAATTGACCCCAGAGAACTACAAAGAATTATAAGAGAATATTATAAAAAACTCTACGCCTAATATTGGACAACCTAAAAGAAATGGATAAATTCCTGGAAACCTTCCAAAACTGAATCAGGAAGAAATAGAAAATTTGAACAAACCAAGTACTAGAAATTAAAAAAAAAAAAAATTGCCAACAAATGTCCAGTACCAGATGACTTCACTCATGAATTCTACCAACACTTAAACAAGAGTTAACACCAATTTTTTCTCAAACTATTCCAAAAAATAAAAGGAAGGAAAGCTTTCAAATTCATTCTATGAGACCAGCATCACCCAAATAACAAAACCAGATAAGGATGCTTCAAAAAATGAGCACTATAATCTAATATCTCAGGTAAACAGATATAAAAATCCTCAACAAAATATTAACAAACCAAAAGCAACAATCCATTAAAAAAATCATTCACCATGATCAAGTGGGATTTATTCCTGTGTTGCAAGGGTGGCTCAATCTTCACAGATCGATCAATGTGACACATGACATCAATAAGAGGAAGGTTAAAAACCATACAGTCATTTCAAGAGATGCAGAAAGAGCATTTGACAAAGTACCAGATTCATTCAAGACAAAAACCCTCAACTAAGTGGGTTTAAAGGCAACATACCTCATCATAATAAAGGCCATATATAAAACCCACTGCTAACAATAACCTTAATGTGGAAAAATTGAGAACTTTGCCCGTAAGGTCAAGAATAAGATAAAAATGTGCAGTCTCACTACTTTTATTCAACACAGTACCAGAAGTCCTAGCCAGATCAATTAGGCAATAAAAAAGAAATAAAAGGCATACAAATCAGTAAGTAAGAAGGAAAATGTTCATTATTTATAGATGACATGATACTATATATAGAAAACCCAGAAGACTCCATCAAAAAACTATTAGAACTAAGAATTGAGTTCAGCAGAGTTGTAAAATACATAATCAATATACAGAAATCTACTATGCTTCTGTATACCAATAATGAAGAAGCAGAAAGAGAAATTTAAAAAAAAATCCCCCATTTTTTATTATAACAGAAATAATAGGATATCTAGGAATAAACCTAAACAAAGATGTGAAAGACCTGGACTCTGAAAAGTATAAAACACTGATAAAAGAAATTGAAGACAGCACAAAGAAATGAAAAGATATTCCATGTCCATGGATTGGAAGACTAAGCATTGTTAAGATGTCTACACTACCCAAAGAAATCTACACATTTAATACAACCCCTATTAAAATACCAACAGCATTTTTCACAGAGCTAGAACAAACAATCCTAAAATGTGCATGGAACCACAAAAGATCCTGAATAGCTAAAGCAGTCTTGAAAAAGAAAAGTGAAGCTGGAGCCTCCACATTATAGACTTCAAGTCATATTACAGAGCTGTAGCAAGACAGTATGGTACTAGGAAAAAAAAAAAGACACATAGATCAACAGAACAGAATAGAAAACCCAGAAATAAACCCACAATTATATGGTCAATTAATCTTCAACAAAGCGGGAAAGAATATTCAATAGGAAAAAGACTGTCTTTTCAACAAATGGTGTTGGAAAAAACTGGACAGCCACATGAAAAAGAATGACAGTGGACCACATTTTTATGCCGTACACAAAATTAAATTCAAAATAGATTAAATACATAAATGTGAGACCTGAAGCCATAAAAATTCTAGAAGGGAAGACAGGCAGTAACCTCTCTGACATGGGCTGTAGCAACTTTCTTCCAGTTTGGTCTCCTGAGGCAAGGGAAACAAAAGCAAAAATAAACTATTGGGACTATAGCAAAATAAAGAGCTTCTGCACCATGAAGGAAACAATCAACAAAACTAAAAGGTATCATATGGAATGGGAGAAGATTTTTGCAAATGACATATCCAAATAAAGGGTTAGTATCCATATAAAGAACTTATAAAACTCCAAAAAATCAAGTAATCCAATTAAAAATGGGCAGAAGACATGAACAGACATTTCTCCAAAGTCATATAGATGGCCAATAGGCACATGAAAAGATGCGCAATATCACTCATCAACAGGTTAATGCAAATCAAAACTACAATGAGATGTCACCTCATACCTGTCAGAATGACTAAAATCACAAGAAACAATAAATGTTGGTGAGGATGTGGAGAAAAGGAACACTTGTGCACTATTGGTGAGAATGCACACTGGTGCAGGCGTTGTGGAAAACAGTATGGAGTTTTCTCAAAAAATTTAAAACAGAATTATCACAGGTTCTAATAATTTAACTCTTGGGTATTTACGCAAAGAAAACAAAAACACAAATTTGAAAAGATGCATTCATCTTGCAGCATTGTTTACAACAGCTGAGATATGGAAGCAGGCCAAGTGGCCATGGATACATAAATGAATAAAGAAGATGTGATATATATAATGGAATAATGCTTAGCCATATAAAAGAATGAAATCCTGCCATTTGTAGCTACATGGGTGTGTCTGAAAGGTACAATGCTAAGTGAAGTAAGCCAGTCAAAGAAAGACAACAACATATGATTTCACTCATATGTGGAATTTCAGAAACAAAACAAACAAACGAACAAAGTAAAAAAGAGACAAACAAAAAAACAGACTCTTAACTATAGAGACAAACTGATGATTATCAGAAGGGAGGTGGTTGGGGGATGGCTGAAATAGGTGATGGGGTTGAAGGAGAGCACTTGTGATGAGCACCAAGTAATGTGTGGAAGTGCTGAATCACTATTTTGTAAAACTGAAACTAATATAATACTGTATGTTAACTATACTGGAATTAAAAAAAGAACTTATAAAACTCTTAGAAGAAAGATAGGCATAAAACCTTGATTAGGCAACTTTTTTTTTTCTTTTGAGAGAGAGAGCAAGGAGGGGAGTGGTTGGTGGGAGAGGCAGAGGCAATGGGAGACAGAAAAGCTTGAACAGGCTCCATACCTAGCACAAAGCCAGATGGGCGGATCTATCTCATGACCCTGAGATCATGATCTGAGCTGAAATAAAAAATCAGATGCTTTACCAACTAAGCCACCCAGGGGCCCCCAGGCAATTCTTTTTTTAAATATGACACCAAAAGCACAAATAAAAAAAAAATAGCAAGCTGGACTTCATTAAAATTAGGCAATTTTATACTTCAAGGAACAGAATCAGGAAGTCACAGAAAATCCACAGAATATGAGAAAATATTTGCAAATAATATTTAAGTGATTTGTTTCTAGAATATATCAAAAACTCCTACAACTGAACAACAAAAAAAGAACTTTAAAAATTATCTGAATAGACATTTCTCCAAAGAAGATATACTATTAGCCAATAAACACATAAAAAGAATGGAGATATCATTATTCATCAGAGAAATCTAAATCAAAATTGTAGTGAAATACCACTTAATACCCACTAAAGTGACTATCATAAAAGAAAGAAAGAAGGGAAGGAAGGAAAACGAAGAAAGGAAGGAAGGAAGGAAGGAAGGAAGGAAGGAAGGAAGGATGGAAGGAAGGAAGGAAGAGACGGAGGAATGGAGGGAGGAAAGGAGGGTAGGGAGGGAGGAAGGGAGAGAAGGGGGAAGGAAGGTGAGAGGAGGGATAGAGGGAGGGAGGAAGAAAGGAAGAAAGAAAAAGAAGGAAAGTCATAAGTATTAGAGAAAATGGGGGGAAACTGGAACCCTTCTGCACTGCTGGTGGGAAAGTAAAGTGAGGCAGGTGCTTTGTAACACAGGGTGGCAGTCCCCAGAAAGTTAAACACGAGTTACCACATAACCCAGCAATTCCACTAGGTATATACCCAAGAGAAATGAAACACATTCGTCCACAAAAACCTTGTACAGGAATATTTATGTAGCATTATTTACCATGGAGAAGAAGGAGAAACAATCTAAATGTCCACTAAGTACAATACGACATGATGTTACTCTACCATTAAAAAAAGAATGAAATACTAAAATATACTCCAACATAGATGAACCTTGAAAACACGTCAAAGGAGCCAGTCTCAAAAGACCACCTATTGTATGACTTCATTTATATGAAAGGTCCAGAACAGGTAAATCTGTAGAGACACAGAAATGAATTGGCTGGAAGGAAGGTAGACAGAAGTGGAGACTGACCACTAATAGATATGGCATTAATTTTGACAGGTGATAAAAATTTTCTAAATTAGATTGCACAGATAGTTGCACAATTCTATGAACATACTAAGAAGCATTGAAATGTACACTTTAAATGAATGAATTGTATGGTGTATCAACTATATTTCAATAAAGTGATTATTAAAAGGGGATAACATGCTTAAACCATGAAGGATGATATTATTGAAAGAGATATTCTTATTGCTTTTTTAACTTGGTCTTTAGGTAATCAAAATTCATGCTACAATTATGAATGTGTGAGTTTTATTAGATGCCCGTCCCAGGGAACTGTTTGGGGAAGCAGGGGCGGCAATGTGCACCCTCAAACACACACTTTTAGCAGACTCAACAGTAAGGAAAACTTTGTCTCAATTTCCTCTTCTTTCAATTTTTCTTTTCCTTGGTGGATTCAAAATACTCTACAAACCCATGCATTTTTAGGAATGTGTCCAGGTCTACACGCTGCAATTTTATGTGTAAGTGTGGTCATTGGGAGTGCTGTGGACCTCTCTGGTTTATCACTGGAGCTGCATGGTCATGGTTAAGCCGTCAGGTAATGAATGGACCCTCCTCTCACCCATCACATTAGTGCTGGTCTCTAAACACTGCAAGGACCACAGTCCAGGCTAACACGGCGCCTTACCATGGGTCTTTCTCACTAACCCACCCCAGGTAACCTGTTTATCTTTGGGCAATTACCAGAATTACCTGGTGAAAAGGAATGATAGTAATGAGCAAGATTTACTCCCAAATAGGAGGAGAAATCAGTCTTCTGCGAGTTTCTTTTTTTTTTTTTTAAAGATTTTTTATTTATTCATTTGACACAGAGAGAGAGATTACAAGTAGCAGAGAGGCAGGCAGAGAGAGAGGAGAGAGGAGGAAGCAGGCTCCCTGCTGAGCAGAGAGCCCGACGTGGGCCTCGATCCCAGGACTCTGGGATCATGACCTGAGCCGAAAGCAGCAGCTTTAACCCACTGAGCCACCCAGGCGCCCATTCTGCGAGTTTCTAAGACAGCCTACCATGTAGGCAGCTGCTCCCTTTGCCCACATGAAGACAGACCTGATACATCTTCCTCAGAGCAGAAGAATAAAAATTTCAGGTTCGGGAAACTTAAAGAGACAAGGGCCCTGGCTCTGAGTGCAGTCGAGTGAGAAGATGCATGGAGCAGAGAGCTGGGGGCAGCAGTGGCACCTCTATCACCACTGTAATTGTAACAATCCTTCATTCTTAAATACTAATTTTGAAGTTTTCCAAGGAATTATTTTACTTAGTGTCAACAATACAGATAACACTGTTGATAAGCTCTTTATATTCCAGTAGAAAAACTGGTCAGTGGCCACTCTGGAGGCCTATTAGCTGGGCCCCCGCTTGAATCACTGTGGCAGTGTGTGCCGGGATTCATTAATGATATTGACAAGCTGCCCCGACATGGAGGACTCAGCAGCAGAGGCTGCCTGCTTTCCCTTTCAGGCCGCTTGCTTCCTCCCTGTCTGTGCTCAGTGGCCTCTGCTCTCAGGCAAGCAATGGGCCAGCCTAGTATTAGTGAAGGTAGAGCATCCTTGAAGCTGCCAAGTAAACTCCCAACCCACCGGGATTCATCAGCCAGGAATGCAGGAAGTCTGCGGGTCCTTCCCAAGCCTGAAGGACAAGTGAGGCTAAATAATTTTTCATCATGTTGAACGACTTGCCTCCAAATCTCATTTTCAGGTGGCACTCCTACCTAAGCTGACAGGGTCACTAACATAGGACAACAAAGACCATAGGAACTCATGTAATCCAGAGGAAGGCCATGAGGAGAACTCCACATCTTGCTTACGGTTCATAACACATCATCTTTTTTTTTTTTTAATCATTTCCTTTCTTTTTTTTTTTTTTTTTAGTATTTGTAAGGCATAATAAAAGGGGCCAGTCTCTTTAAAACACTTGCTAAAGGGAGTTGAATCTGAGTTAAGAGAAAGCAATCAACTTTGGGATACTAATTAAGCACCTGCATATTGAAAAAGTACACTCAGAGCCAAGGTCTGTCTATGCAGTTGTGCTCACAGAGCTATAAAGAGGTGCTAAGGAGGTAATTAACCTTTCCTCGAGAGAGCAACCAGGAAGAGAAGGGAATTTTCTGGGCCAGGACCTATGTAAAGGACCTAAATCAGCCATAAGTAAAAATAAAAGATCTCTCTCCAAGATGTATTGTCTTCCCATTATCAACAGAGCAAATGTTAATACTAATTTCCATTCTAGAGGCCCTTCTGATGAGTGGACCTCTTTCACACTGTGCCCTGAAGGTGCCATTTACCTTTTCAAATTTTCACTGACACGCACCGCCCTTCCAAAGATTCCCCCTCACCCAGACCAGGAGTAGGAGAGCAACAATGTCTTCAAGGTCAATTCAAAGAATTAAGCCTCACACTCATGCATTCTGATTCTAGAAATGATGTTCCTGTCAATTTAACAACCAACTTAGATCTAAGTTAGTTGAAGGAGCTTTTAGCTATATGATGCTAGGCTCTAATAGGGGTATTGAATCGACTTGAATGAAAAAGAAAAAAAACATAGAAGTTGATAGGAATGAAATTTTCTTAGAAAAAGAAGTCTGTTGGTTTGTTTTTCAAACCTTAAGATGATCCATACCTCTGAAAATACAGCTCTCATTCTGGAGAAAGTAGGCCATATAGAGTCACATTAACCAGGTATCAAAGTGTATGACCCTGGGTAAGTTAAATAAATTCTTCCAACCTCTACTTCCATATCCCTAAAACTGTAGTGACCCCATCTTTAATTGTTGTGACAATAAAATGAGGAGTTTGTAAAAGAGGTTTGTGAGCCAGAACTCGTGAACCCAATTTGCTAATTACCATGGCCCGATGTTCCTGTCATTGTTCCTCCATCTTTAGGAAGTAGAACATCTCGTCCCTCAGAGTGATATTAAACACAGGCATGCCAAATCGAGGATCGGCTTAGTTAGCTGCCCCAGTGAAAATGCAAAGCAGATCCCTGAGGGGCCTTGGGTGAGTCCCTGTGTCATAGGATGGGTTGTATTACATTTTATCAAGCATCCCTGGCAGCTTTAATAGACTGTGATTCTCAGTTCTAGTCACAGCTACTTCTTCTTTTGTCTCACTGAATTGTCTCTTTCTGAATGTCTCCAGTTTTACACTAGTATTAAACCTTTTTAGTATTCTGCTCTTCTATTTCCACCAACCTTCGTTAAATAGTCAATAATACAATGTCATTCAGCTCTATTTTCAAAAATCACTTTTGTAAATAAATATGTGTTCCGCAGCTATAGAATGCAGAGCAGTGACCAATGAAGAGATTAAAAATAAAGAACTTGGCATATCTGTCCCTAATGAATCATAAACTAGTAGGGGAAACCAGCCATTTAATATTGATGATAATAAAAACCAAGTTAGCTACTTGTCAGGATTTAGGGGCTTATTGTATCTGCACTGGAAACTGTTCAGATCCTTTACACACATACTTTCAAGGACTATGAGACAGGTGACTTTACTCCTATTTTATATATTAGTAATCTGAGTCTCAGAAAGTTCAGATGTGTTGCCCAGGTCATACAGTTACTAAGTGGTGGAGCTAGTTTGACTATAAAACTCATTCTTTATCCCTCATTCATGTTACATACCATGACTTTAATATAAAGCAGCATATATTGACACACAGAACATAAAGATGTTTCCATAGGGGACAAAGATATTAAATATAAATTAAATGTCTTGGTTGGCTTCTATGAATTTTATATTTTTCTACCTCAACAGAAATAAGAAAAGGCTCTATTCCTGTTATGAAAATAAAGATTATAAAACTAATAGAGTCTTTAATTCAACAAATATTTCTTGAGTGCCTACTATGTGCTAAATAACATCTATACACAGAGAATCAACAATGAAAAATGGGCAAAGATCTTCTCACATGGAGTTTGGTTGATAAGTATTTCTCAAAAACCAACAAATAGCCAGACAAATAGCTCTGTGGTCATTCTTACAGGATAATGAATGTTTCCTCCAGGTTGATTTTCTTCACTTGAATTTCTCATTTATCTTAAAGATACAGAAAAATAAATAAATAAATAATAACAGCTTGAGCTCAAGAGGAATACAGCTATTAGATACTTAAAAGTCACAGTCTCCCCTGGTCTCAATTACAGCTCTCTTATTAATCCATCTTAACCTTGTAAAAGATAATGGAATTACCTTTGTGACAGTTGTGTTTATATAGGGTTGATTTTTAATTTTATGTCAGGTTTAATGCCCAAACCCAATTAAATTACCTGTTGTCAATGGAACTTTTAAGCGAGTATTTTTGGATTAGATTTGCTCCAAGAAACACTCATAATGAGGTTTCATCTTGCCCTGCCACTCCTATACCAAGTCTATTGCAATAGATGAGAACTGGATTTTCCCTTTCAGTTTCTGTGGTCATTGAAATGGTTCTTAAATACTTCTGACTGGTGTCAGTCTTAGCCGAATTCAGAAGTACATATGACATTTCCCCCTTGCTTGTTTGACAGACCTTTAAAATTAGTCAACTTTGAGAGATTTGCTTTGGTTTTCTGAGTTCTTTGAAGATGAATCAGAAAACTTCTTTATCAAGTTTAAAGTCTAGGCTTTTTCTAGTTCTTTCTAACCTACATTTTCCCTGGTTCTATCATTTTTCATGACACACCCGGTCATGACATCCTGGTTTGGAGTCACTGTTCCCTGTGGTGTAAGTTTTTCTTAGACAAGCTGCAAGAAACTACAAAGAAGAAGACAAATGTTTTAAAATGAAATGTAGCTACTATCCTCTTTGGGAAGAAAACATTAATTACATTTTTGAAGGAGTTATAATTGGATTTTTACTTCTTCTTTTCTTGATAGTTATTCTAGCTATGGATTTAACATACTCCCAACATCTTTTATTCAGTCAATTTGAGAAAAGGAAAAAAGATTTATTTGTAATTATCAGAAATAAACACAGTTCCTGCAAAATAAACACAAAGGAACAGAACCTGGCTTGGATCCCACATCGTTAAAGATGCAAATTAGGAACAGACCATCGAAATGGGAAGTTTCACTAATCCTTTCTCAACAATGTAAATCATTAAATTAGCCTGGGGTTCAATGGCATCTGCAGAGTGTAACTCCGGGTTTTATACGAGGGATCCCAAAAGGAACAGCAACTTCCTTTGGGCCTCTCTCATTGTTCTAGTTGGTATTTATTTTGAGTCACAGGCATGGGGCATGTTCACTTAATGCCCGTTCCCGCCTGTTTTCATTTCATTGTCTACCTAACCTATAGAGCCGCCCATTCCTTGATTCTAGTCCATCTGTGATCTCTCTCCAAACCTTCTGGTCTATTTCTGGTTGATCAGCATCAGGCTGTCCTTCAGGTGCTGGCCCCAGGTTCCCCGAAGCAGATGTGTGCAGATCATCAATTCTAACTCAGGCTGTGCAACTTGCCTTTGGGGAACATGACAATTCCAAATACAATAACACTGAAAATGAAGACAGAAATTGCAATGCCTTGCATTGGAAAAAGAATGATCTTCTAGGCTTTCAGCTGAAAGCCAGGACTAGCTGAATCAGTGAAAGTCTGATCTGTCTCCACCAAAGGAACTACTGAGGAAGGTGGAGAAAATGCACTGTAGTCTGTCGAAAGTGACTCCACATTAAGTTGCAAATGATGGAATCTGATGGGACTTCACTGAACAAATACTTCTACCCTCCTCAAAACCCTACTCCAAAACGTGAAGTTGTTCCAGAACATGAAACTCTTTCAAACAATTTCATTTTATGCCCAGTACGTGAATTCTCTAGACCAAACCTGTAGATATCTCTTACTATTCCAATTCCTTTGGTTCTCAAAACACTTCCATGGGGGCATTTTCTGTTTTTATTCTCCCGTGTTTTAAGAAAGTTTAAGAAAGTTCCTTAAGCTGTCCATTTACCCTAAATTTCTAAGACTTTCAAAAATTTATAGTTGTATGTATTCAATTCTCTCATATGGATATTTATGATGCCCTTGACTGGACACATCACTCAATATCATTTTTCATGACACAAGTGCATCAAGGTTGTCTCCTTCCCACTCAAATCCCATTTTCAGAGGGGAACATCCCTTCTTGAAGGAGATCAGAGACAAAATGCTATAGTGAAGAAAATCAGACCTAGAAGCAGATTTGCTGAGAGCTTGCTGGAAGATAGATACTCATTCTGGATATCAGGGGTATTTTTCAATACTACTCACTTGTCCCCCAAGATATTTCCAGCTAGCTGAAGCCTACTTCAGTGTCATCAGCCACGCAAATATTACAGATTCACAGGGCAGAGATTATAACTACAGTGGACCCTTGAACAATGCGGGGTTCAGGAGTACCAATCCCCTGTGCACTCAAAAATTCCCATAAAGTTTTGACCCCCCCGAAAAAACCTTAGCAACTAATAGCCTGCTCTTGACTGAAAACCCTACTGATAACCTAAACACCTGATTAAGACTTACTTTGTATGTTGTATGTATTCTATACTGTATTCTTACAATAAAGTAAGCTAAAGAAAAGAAAATGTTAAGAAAACCATAAGGAAGAAAAATAGATTCCAGTACTCTATTGTATTTACTGAAAGAAGTCCACATATAAGTGGACCCATGCAGTTCAAACCCGTGTTGTTCAAGGGACAACTGTAATTCTATTTTAAATAGGATCTGTGAATGTTATAGGCACTTGGTAAGCTGAATAATATGAAGAATGGCAATCCCTTTGGGGAATTATTTTACTGTCTGATCTGTATCACTGCTAAGAAATTTCCCCGTCACTATGAGACCAAATTTCCTTGATTTAGCTTTATCCCATTAAGGCCAGTTTTGTGGTTATAAATATTTTTTTTTATTTGAATGCTGTGCTAAAGGCTTGGACTTCTACTTCTCAATCTATTCCATTCTTACAAACTACTCTACCTTAAGCTACATATAGAGATATGTGGTTTTGTTTTTTCATCTAGATAGCAAGAAGTACTGCAGCATTGATTTGTAATTTGAGATCTCTGACACAAATCCTATGTTCTTCTGCAAAACTTAAAACATAACCTTTCTTCAGCATAGAAAACTATTTTTTTTATTTCTTCTTTTCTATTTTTTTTCCTTTTTAATCTCTCAAATACTCAGGGAATTAAAAGCCAAAGTCATATTTAAATCAGCTTCTCCCATCTTAAACTCACCATTTTATGTCTTATCATGGTGTTTTCCATCTGAAAGCGACTCTCCTGTTTGTCACAAAATCAACTCCCAAATTGAAGTACTAAGTACGGAGTATTTAGAAAGTGATTTGGTTCTTGTAATATCTCCAGTCTAATTTACATCAGTCACTTTCTTTTGCAGGCAACTGCTTCCATTTACTCTGAAAAGCAGAGGGCTAGACTTTTTTAAGTTAAATGTTTGATATAAAACAGATATTCCACTAATTTGCTTTGCAAATTGAGCTCTCTGTGATTTCATGTGTAATGCATTCTAAGAGACTTTGCAAATCTAGAGATGGCTTGCTGGGCCGTTCACACAAAGTCGCTTAACCATCCTGGTTTTCACTTTTCCTAGGATGATTCTACCACCTATTTCTTCAGTAGAAGGGTAGTTTATGAGGACTTCTTAAAGAAATGTTGGCAAATGTTGCCCTTTTTGGATAAAGAACATATATAATAATTACTGTATTATTGTTTTCAGCTGAGAAATCGTGTGATTTTTTTTCATGATTCTTGTCAAAAACTAAACTTTAAAATCTCCCCCAGGACTGTAAAGTTACAACATGAACTTTCTTCCTCGGGTGGGAAGTAAAAAGCTTGAATGGATAACCTGTTTTGCATCACTCATCATCTTTGACTAGGCATTAAATGAGAGAAGAACGAGACCACTGAACTGGTGGTCATATTCAGTCCGGACTTTGGCACAAACTAGAGGTGTGCCCCAGGGAAAGCAAAGAGAGATTCCAAGCCTCAGTTATCCAATCTGGAATACAAGGATATTAGATGCAATGATTCCCAAGACCTTTTGAATTGGAGGCTATCATTTAGAATTTGTCTTTTTAACCTCTCTTAAGGAATAAAACTATATTTAATGCAGCCTGAAAATAATGATGGTATCACTATTTTTGATGGACTTGGTATTGGATAACCTTACATTAAGTAGAAACAGAGTACAATTTCAGCAGGAGAACATACTGCCTAATAGGTCTGAAATGTAAAAAAAAAAAAAGACCTCTTTTTCATGTATTTGAGAAAGTGTTATAAAATGAGTTGATAGAGTTTTTGAGCTCCTGAGCTGCCCCATGGACTATACACAACATGCAATGAATTCTGAGACTGTCTCAGTCTCTAATGTAGGTCTCCATAATTATTTTTAAATACATTTCTGGCCTATTTTCAGAATATACAAAGAAAATGCTCGATAAAGCCATTTAAATTGTGAAGGGTAATTTGTCTATTACATTGGGATTTTCACTGGATTATGTGGTGAGTTTCCTCACTTAGACTAAGACCCCTCTTTGTTTTTTTCATTGATTTGGACTGAAGAGTTTATGAAGAGCAATGATTGTTTGGATGACTGACAGTCCAAATTTGGCAGTTAACAGAAATGGTTTTGTTCTGAAGAGTAGGGCAAAGACTCTCTGTGTATCGAGAAAATTGTGATTCTAGAAACCAAACCAATCCCATTCCTAGCTAGTGGTAGTGGAAGAGACATATATATATGCAACTTTCCTTATTTGTTGGCTGAAAAGTAGACTCAGAATCACGGGTGGTTCAGAAGAAAATCTGAGTAACTGCATTTTTGACTGAGACGGTTCAATTTCATAAAATGATATTTAACAACAAGATTCTGAAGGGCAGCAAGGAGGTGTCAGAGCTATGAAAAGAAGAATTGCACAGAATTTGAGACTACATACGTCTATGGGGTCAGAACATCTGCATTCAAACCCAACTTGGCTATTATTTACCTGTGAGATTTTGTGCAAGTTGCTAAACCATAAACACTTATTTCATGAGATATGCTTTATGAAATGTATCAGTGGAGTGGGGCATTTTCCTTTTGCAAAGCTAACTTTATCAAGAATTGAGAGAATTAAAATTTGCAGAATACCTTCAGTTAATATTTGTGGAGGAAAATTTTATAGGAGTGTTCATATCTAATGCTGACAGAAAGGGACTTGTCCTGTGACATGTGATGGGCAAATCAACAGTAGTTTCATTCTAAGCAAGTTTCATGAACCTTATATTCAATAGCGCTGGACCACACTTGTATAGGCTCAAAGTATCAATCAAAATGTGGCGTTAGATTTCATTTAAGCAGGTAGTTCTCAAGCTTCATTCTGCATCAGAATCATCTGAAAGGCTGTTAAAACAAGATTTCTGGGCCCCACTTTTGGAGTTTTGGGATCAGTGGGGCCAGAGAGCTGGCACTTCTTTTTTCTTTTTCTCTCTTTTTTAAGATTTTATTTATTTATTTATTTATTTATTTATTTATTTATTTATTTATTTATTTATTTGAGAAGGAGAGAGAGCACCTGTGAGCAGGGAAAGGGACAGAGGGAGAGGGATAGAGAGAATCCCAAGCAGACTCCATGTGCAGCTCAACATGGGGATTGATCTCATGACCCTGAGATTATGACCTGAGCAGAAATCTAGAGTTGCACACTTAACTGACTGAGTCACCCAGGAGCCCCAGAAGAGAGCTTGCATTTCTAACAAGTTCCCAGGTAATACTGATACTGCTGGCATGAGGAGCACACTTTGAGGACCAATGGTTTAGACAATGCATCAAAATCTTCCCGTGCCTATTAGTATAATAACATGACTATGGGAATGTGTTAAAAGAGAGTTAAGGGGGCACCTGGTGGCTTAAGCATCTGCCTTTGGCTCAGGTCATGATCCCAGGGTCCTGGGTTAGAACCCCGCATCAGGCTCCCTGCTCTGTGGGAAGCCGGCTTCTCCCTCTCCCACTCCCTCTGCTTCTGTTCCCTCTCTCACTGTGTCTCTCTGTGTCAAATAAATAAATAAAATCTTAAAGAAGAAAAAAAATGAAAAAGTTAAGAGAGAGCCTATTGCATGGAATGGATTGGCTTACTTCTTTCTCTCTGAATGCTTGAGGCAGAGGAAGAGAAATGGAGAGGCTAGTGTAGCAAACTATTTTTTTTATCCCATTGCTAATGCATGTATCCAATCATTTGTTTAAATATTTTGTGTGCACGGCATGTTTGATTGTGTGTATGCATGCATGCCCATGTGTGTACACATACCAGGCACAGTGCTAGATTCTGACTTATAGCTTAGAAGAGAGACAAGGGTCATGGCCTTGGGCTGATGATAGTCTAGCTTCACTTCTAGCCTTAGTAGCAGGATTTTGGTTGGTGATGTAAGCCTGAGATGGAAAGGAACTGTTAATTTAAAGGAAAATGTCATAAGAAGTTATGAGACCTCCATGTAGAAAAATGCATTTGTATAAAGACAATATGGGAAATAGGCATTACAGAACCTTTAAGGTTGATTCATTCTCTTTTCTAAGCACTAATAGATCCAACATTTATATGAGTCTTTTTAGGTGGTAGACACTGATCTACACATATTGGTCAATTTAGCCTCGCAACAACCATATCGAGTAAGGTGTTATCAGAATCCCCATTTAAAATTTAAAGAAACGGAAACAAATAATTTTGATTTTACCGTTAAGGTAATTTTATGTTACACAATATATACTTGATGAAGAATATTTGAATAGAAGAAATATGAATGAATGAATGAATGAATGAAGAAAGAAAGAAAGAAAGAAAGAAAGAAAGAAAGAAAGAAAGAAAGAAAGAAAGAAAGAAAGAAAGAAAGAATGATGAACAAGCATGCTTTCAATGGTGAGAGGGGATTTATTCATTGATAATACCTCATGGGCTTCCGTTCTTCAGCCAAAACTACAGTGAGCCTTCTGGGGGTCTTCTGGACCAATTTAAGGGTAGATAAAATTCCCCGTGGAAAATGGTCTGTTGGTTTTCACAGGATTATCCGAGTCTTCTTTGCAATTGCGTCTACCTCTGCATTATTTTTCCTAGCAACTAACTCCATTTCCTCCCCAGCAGGATGGCCTCTAAAGTGTCTCAGAGCTTACACAAGGCACATTTTAAAAATGTGGGATAACAGTTATTGAGCATCTCCTGCATATCCGGTGCTGGCCTGACTGTCCCAGTGACAGCACCTGATGCACTCCCGTGGGGGGTTTCAAGCATTTTGCGCTAATAACTTATAATGTTTTCATCCTGTTAGCAAATTGGATGCTGCGAAATGGAGAATAAAGGCCCATGCCCATCCCGTGTCATTACCAATTCTGATGAACATCTGATTATTTTCATGATTTAAATGTTCATCTAACTCAGCATGAGAAGGAAACGGAATTTAAAACCAACTCTACTCTTTCTCTCAGAGGTCCATTTTTGTGCCTGTGACCAGATTAAGGTGTTATTTCACAGAGCAGGCTGAGGAATCTAAACTCCAGTTGACAGTATTGATAGATTTGAGGGTGTTGATTAAGGGACATGATACGGCAAAATACCCTCCTGGTTGCAACCTAGTGTTTGCAGAATCATAAGCTTGCTGAACACGTGCTTCAATCAGCTGGCTGTGTAAGAATTCAATCATCGTTAATCTAACACAATGCAGCACCTGCTCCCCGACTGATTTCTAGTGTTCTTCAATCAAAAGCAGCAGAAGAAAAGCATCATTTACTGCAAGCAATGTTAGCAGACCTGAAAATTCAAGAACCTGAAGTTCAACAGGAAGATCAGGTTCACCTTTTGCTCCTCTATTTCTCATTGGGATGCTACAGAAAGAGTAAGCTGTTGTTCACAAAGAAAGTGGGAGAAGATTGGGCATGTCCAGTGCTACATTTACTCCATATAAAATGAGTGCAGTAATTAGGTGCTGGTAATTAGCATTCCTGGCCATCCAGCTCTTGCATCTATAGGATCAGTCATATTTTGGGGCTTGGCTGGTTTCCCTCTAAGCTACAGCACAGAACACATAGGACAGATTGAGAGTACTCGGTTGTATTAAGAGGGGCTTGACCATGTTGCCCTCTATTCAGGATCAGACCAAGAGCTAGCTGGCCAGTTTGCTGGAAAATCAACAAATCATTCACCCAAGTGAGGTATATTCAGTGTTATCAGAAAGAAACCACAGAAACATCACCCCACACACACACACACACTTCCCATACATTTTAAGCTTCCTGAAGGTGGCAGGGGCTAGTAAGGCTTACTCACAACATGATCCTAGATGATTAGAATGGCTATTGGCTAATAACAGGTGCTCCAGGAATGTTTGCTGAATGGATAATTAAACAAAGGAGACAGCACCAACTTTTATGTGCAAAGATGACTTCTACCATTCAAGTTCATGCCATAATAATTTAAAAATGCCCATTGACTAGTGCATTGAAATTGACAATGCATCAACTTTTCCCATTGATTTTAAATGCCCCCCAAATGGAAATAATATAATTTTCCTAGAGCAGACACTTATTAAGAATGGAAACTGTTCTCTGTAATTCAAGTCGTTAACTTGAGAGGACAATTCACAGTACTTGACTAGAGACAGAAAATATGTGACTCCTACAAGTAATGGAGAATTTGGTATCACTGGAGAACATGTTCTCAGTCCCCAGCTCTTTGCCCAGAAGGATTATTTTACAGCAGGTTGAATTCTCGAATAATTATCTTCAAAACAGCTGGACTACTGGATAAACTCTATCTTAATGCATAGTATAAGAGCAAATAAGGATAATTAAACTTTGATTTCAGACTAGGCTGACAAGGAGACTGAGTGGGGAGACTGTTAAAAATAGAAGGCAGAGGGAGACAGCAGGGTAGTTACCTCATACAATCCCTCATTGAGATAAAAAAAAGTATAACTTTTTGTTAATATTTTGCAACTAATCTTGATAAGTTTCTCCCTCACCACAGTTATTTAGTATGCTTTGGGAAACACCTAATCAATTCCACTGGGGCCCTGAATGATTGAAAACAAATTGTAAAAAAGCAACCATTTGATTTCATCAGAAACGTGCAGCTAACAGAATTAGCACCTAAACTTCCTGTGGGCAAAAGTAATAACATCCTCCAAACAAAGAATATATACAAAAAGGAAAATTCAGCTGAAAGATGATGAAGCCATACTTCATGGGAAGTGTTATGAAGCATTCTTGCCAAATGAGAAATCTGTAAATTACCTGGGTAAGCAATCAGCTCCAGATTATAATTGCCAATTTGAGAAAATCTCACCAACAATTAAGCAAAATCAAATAACCCATTTGAGGAAGTAGAGTGGTGACAGGCCACCACCTTCTCCTTCTTGTTAAGGTTTACTCTAATTTGTTTTTATTTTCCTTTAGAAATTGAAATTCCATTCTCTCTTATTGGCTTAGAAATAATCAAGGGCCAGCAGGGAGGGAGCCAGACACATCTAAAGAGTAGTCTCTGAATGATTTGGTTTCAGCATGAAAATAGGAGTCATGTGGGTCTGACTGGAGATGGTTGTGACCCAATAATAAGAATCTTAAACTCAAACTACAAAAGCCCACAGGATTCATTATTCTGGTTTATCATACCAGATTAGTTCCATAAATTAGAATGCAAAGTAAACTCACTGCAGGAAGCTTGCTAGAGGCTCAGGTTTGATTTTGTTCCTAGATCTTCTCACAGCTCTGCCACATAGAGTGATGGATCTTGGTGAGGTCATTTAAAGTCTTTGGAGTTCAACTTCCCTTTGCTAAAGAATGAGGTTCCTTCTATGTCCTTAAATCAACATCTTCTATAAATATTTAATGAGTGCCTGCTATGTGCCAGATACTATGCTAAGTAAAGAAGATATAAAAATAAGCAACCACTGTGTGCAAGATGCTGCAAATAGCTTCTTAATATCCTGTCTTCTTTTCTTCCTTACTAAGAGAATCCCAGTACTGCCCTAGGTGGCAATGTGCCTAACTAAAACACTTGTCTTCCTAGACATTTCTGTAGCCAAGGTTGACCAGGTGATTCAATTCTGTCCAATGAGAAGTAGAAAGAAGTTGGCCACAGAATTTTGGCATTTTTACTGAATATATCTGAATTTTATATGAACTTTAACTTTCCAGATATGGATGCTGTTACTCTCTCCCCTTTATTCCTTATTTTTGTTCTAGTGTAGAATGAAGATAAAAAATTAGATTTGGAACAGGTATCCTGAGACCAGGAAATGACAAGAGTTAGAATAAAAACCCGAGACTCAAGGTGGCATAGAGAAAGAAAAAAAAAAAAGACAATATCTGGGACATTAATGACACAAAAAAGTCTCTGCCTAACTCCACAAAGCATAGCTTACAATTTTTTTGTTAAGAAAAATCAACTCCTATTTGGTTCAGCCACCGGATTCAGATTTTGTTACTTACAGCTAAATACAACTTCAACTGATGCCATATGTCCATGCCTTGACATGCTTAGGGGATTGCAGACACTACACAAATCAATTACAGTAAAATGTGGTGAATGTTAGGAAAGATACAGAGAAAAAGATTAAGAGAGATCAAGAAAGATAAAGAGATAGCCAGAAAAAGAGATGGTTCTTTGGAAGCACAGCACTTTAGCACATTGATTGTCCTTTCTGGGTGTGGTCATCAGGCAAATCTTCCTGAAATATAATATGCTATGTGATCCATGAAGGATGATATTGTTGGTTGGGTGAAGAAGGGAGAAAAGATAAGGTGTGGCCAAAAAAAAAGAGAGAAAGAACATAATCAAAGACACGGAGGCATGAGTGGTATTATAAAACTATGCAATTCAAAGGGGTCACAGATAATTAGAATGAGTCTGGGGAACAAAGCAGTTAAGTGGACTCGAAGTGCCAAGATCTTGTATAACACAGTAAGAACCATGGGCTTTATTTTGAAGGAGGTAGTAAGATGCTGGAGAGTTTTCATGATGGGGCTGAATAACTTCACTAGTCAAATCTAGGCTTAGTTGATGCATCAGAAAAAGCACTTGGCAGATCTGGCTGCACAGAGTATTTATTCAATGACACGCTGAATGAAAGGAATCATTTTGTGGACAAGCTAGGAGAACCTGTACTAGGAGCTTCTAAATCTAGCTGATCTCACTAAGCATATGCACATTTACTTTTCCTTTCTGACACCTCATTAAAATGATAGTAAAGGAAAAAAATAAAAGAAATAGCCACATCACATTTAGAAAAGACCAAGAATTTCAATCAGTCCCTGGAAGTACAGAAAAAGCGGAATGCAGGAGTAGAAGCAGCCACACCTCAGGAAGGTGCTTTTAGCAGATGTATGAGCTTCTCCAGTAGAATTCCAGAGTGGTTTTGGATTGAAGGCAGAGGTATGGAGGGCAGGAATGAGGTACAGGGCTGAAAATAGAGGAAGAAATTGCTTGCCCACAAAGCGATTGTACTAATTTGTTCTCCAAGACTTTCCTTTACATCTTTACACGTACATAATGCAGACAGCCCAGTATTATCCCAGGCAAATAGAACGCATGGTTTCTCTTTAAGAAAATTAAACAAGCTGCCAGGCAGTTTGTCGCATTCTGGCATTTGGGAATATCAAGACTAAAGGTCAGTTCCGTATCTGTATTAACAAACGTGTGACCTGCCAGTAAATAAGCTTAATCACATACAGCAACTTTGGATCTCATGGCCAAAACCTAATGTGGAAAAAAAAATTACATTTCCAAGAACAGAAAAACCCACAGTGGTTATCCTGCAATATCACTCCAGTTCTTCATAAACATGTATGTCGGTTAAGTATATATGACAATGATAAAGTGAAAACCAGTTTTTTTTTTAAAGAAGTCAAGATGAACAAAGAGAACTATCCTCAGAAGAAACAGGGAACAAAAAGAGAAAGTATTTTTTCAGTGCTTCTCATTTGTATTCTCAGGGATTTAAGATTTGAGATACCGTCCCAATAAAATAAAAATAAGATATTAGGAAAAATAATCAGGAACAGAGCAAACCCATGAGAATTAAAAATACTATTGTTGTATTAAAATAAAATGGATAGTGTATGGGATAAAGTACAGGGAAACTCTCAGAACACAGAGCAAAAAAAGACAGACAGAAAATATGTGTGAAGGGACAAAATCTGACATGGTCAGGAGAACAGACTGGGGAGCTGGACTACCAGTTAGAAAACTGCCTATCACAGGGTGCCTGGGTGGCTCAGTTAGTTAAGCATCTGACTCTTGATTTAGGCTCAGGTCATTGATCTCAGGGGCCTGGGATCAAGTCCCATATCTGGCTCCACACTCACTGGGGAGTCTGCTTGAGATTCTCTCCCTCTCCCTCTGTGTCCCCTAAAATAAGTAAATAAATCCTTTAAAAAAAAAAAAAGAGGGAGGCACCTGGGTGGCTCAGTGAGTTAAGCCTCTGCCTTCGGCTCAGGTCATGATCTCAAGGTAGTGGGATCGAGCCCCAAATCAGGCTCCCTGCTCAGCAGGGAGCCTGCTTCCCCCTCTCCCTCAGCCTGCCTCTCTGTCTACTTGTGTTCTCTCTCTCTATCAAATAAATAAATAAAAATCTTTAAAAAAGAAAAGAAAAAAGAAGAAAAGAAAACTGCCCATCACTTCACAGCTGGGAGCTAGATTTTTCTCAGTATCTTTGTGCTTTTGTTTTCTTATCTTTGAGTTAGGATGTTTACTGCTTACCTGTTAGAATCACTGTAAAAATGAATGAGTTCATGTAAGTAGTTTGGTTAGAACAGTTCCTGTCAGACAATAAATACTATAAAATTTACACACACACACACACACACACACACACACACACATGAGCCCAAGAAGTCTAACCCTGGCTCATAAAAGTTGCAGAATTAAACACGGAAAAAGTAGAAAAGAGAAAATTATTATTGAAGAAATAATAAAAGAAAAATTTCCAAAAAAAAAATCATTTGGGATGAGTACCATGTAGGTTGAATGAAACAATGATTCATTTATAAATTCATCATGTATGTGAAAACTTGAAACACAAAGAAAAAAGCAACATTCTAAAGGCTTCTAAAGAAAAATAGATATATTTGTGTGTTCACAGGTATTGGAATTCTAATAAAGGATAAATCACCAGACTAAGAGAAGTTTTCTTATTCTGAACTGTGGAATGAACAAAGCTAAATGTGGCAAAACAATTCTTAAAACTAAATTCATATAATTGCCTATAGGAAAACATCTGATGTATATTAAAAAATCCAAAAAATTTAACTCCCACATTGGTTTTCTGAGGATGTTACCTGACTATGTATTAAAATATAAAAAAGGATAAAAACAAAGAAGATGATGTAGGATAAAAGAAAGGGTGGAATTAAACTAGGAACTAATGGAAATAAATCCTAAATTAACAGCAGAATGACAGACCAAGAAAGCAAGTGGTCCAAATCAGAACCAGAAGCCAGAGGGCTTTAAGAAGAATAAATGGATTCCAGCAACAGAATGGAATACTATGAATATTATGAATGAAGATATTACTTTGCATATATTATATATGTAGATGACCATATATTTATATTTATACTTTATATTTATATATTTTCTTAGAAAAACTGAAGTCATATAAGAATCTAAAATAAACAAACAAAAACAAAACAAAACAACAAAAAAGTAAGGCTCAATTAAGGAACAAACCAAAGTGTTGAAAAAATTTAGCAGTTGATAAAGTAGGGAAAACAACCCATTTGACCTGGATGGTAAGAATATTTCAAGTGAAATGGCCTAACAACTGTCACACTGAAGCCACTGAGAAGGAAAATCATCCTACAGAAAGCACCATTTATAAAACTATGATGTAAATGGCTCTTAAAATCTTTAGGACCAACTTAGAGACAAAACACATGAAGTGAATTATGGTTACAAACAGAGGGTTAATGTTCACAGATAGAGGCCTAGAGATGCAGAGAGTAAAGGATGCTAAATGGACTGGTCCATTCTCAGAGCTCCATTTTATAAGTGGTGAGTAAACAGATCTCTTTAAAAGTTCGTAGTAGAAACCCAGAGATTGTTTGTTTTACCACGTGCAAGTAGTGCTTTGATAAAAGGAGGAAAAAAAAGTTGTGCACAGTGTACAAACTTGCTAAAGTGAATCACATGACTCCTGCTGGGAGTCCAAGCCTTCTGTTGGCCAGAACACCAGTGATGGAAAAGTCTTGGCCTTCTCCACCCACGCCCACAAGACACACATGTCCTTTCCTTGCTTTTAGAGCAATTTTTTCATGCTACTCCCTTGCTTCTTTCAAGGTGTTCAAAATGATGCCTCCAGAAGAAGAGATGCTGTATTTGAGAAGGACCAGGAGAAGTCAACCTTCTCATTAAGGGGTAAAAGATGCAAACCTACTGACAAGAAGATGTAATATAGTAAAATTCTGTCATGTAAGCCCTTGTACCACGCCCTGGGAGCTCCCACTTCAACACTTCTTCATCTTAGCACCACCCCTCCCTCTCAGAGGTCCCTGAATAAAGTGCACAGATTTGGGGTGCCTGACCCTGATAAACTGGCAGTGTGTCCATGCAACTGAATGAGTTCATCTAATTAGGAGTTTATTTGTTTGAGTTGTACATGAATATACCAAATTACATTATCAGATCATAGTCCTGCTTCTGATTTATTCCTTCTTTGTTCTTCAAGGCTTCGTACATCTAAGCAATTAACCTCTCAAAGAGCTGGAGAACACATAATTATCCTCATTTGTCTAAACGTCGCCAAGATGGCCGCCTTTCAATTAACCTTCTGGGGATGGAAGAAAGTTGGAGTGATATAGTGATCATTTTTAACCTTACTGTATGCTTTTTTAATGTAATTTAATTGAAATAGCCAGATGATAAAATAGTCAGATACTGTTTCCACAGGTAAAAGGATCAAGGGGGTTTTGAGGGAGAAATGACTGGAAAGTTGACAGAGCTAATGGAACAGATGATGCATTGTATGAGTGAGAACTTCGGCACAGCAATATGTGGAACTGTATCCATGAACCTCAGAGCCAAGGCCCACTGGAATGCCAGAATCAGACAGCAATTCATACATATGCTCTAGCCTTTTGTTAGCTCCAGCAGACTATGGGAGACCAAGGAATAGATGATGTTATTGCTCAAGGCAGAGAGATTGAGGAGCGGGGAGAGGAGCTGTTATTTAATACCTAGTATCGGCCAGCTTCTTGCTAGGCACTTTAGGTACAGGATCTCATATAGCATATTTTAGTTGTACATGAATATACTAAATGATATCTCCCTAGTCATTGCAAACTGATAAGAGCAAAAATCAGGAATACCAATGAGGACTTTTAAATAGCTATATTATTACATTATTCAGGGATATGCCTGAGAAATGGTTCAAAAGGAGATTGTTTCAATCAATCTGCAGAATTATTTATTGAGTGAGATCAATTGCCCTAATATAACATCCATAACATGTCTTATAGGCCTTTTCTTTATTCATGCTCCAAGTGTACATGAATTTTTTTCAATTCTGATATGTACAAACATATTGCACACTACTTAGTGGTGGTTCAGATTGTGTCTGGGTAGCACTTTCAAAGAGGCATAGTAATAAACACTCTTGTGTCTAGAAACCATGTTATGGAAGGAATCATGAAGGAACTGGAGATGTTGAGCCTGAACTTCAAGGTGAGGCAGTTCTCTTCAAATAGAAGGTTTGTCTTTCTCTCTATGAAAAGAAGAATTATTAATGGGAAATAAGTCAAACCAATAGGCAGAATTTCCAAGGTGATAGAAATGGCAAATTTATATTCACCCAAAATTTAACTATTGAGACATGCCACTATGGAATGTGCCTCCATTGAGGCATTATTATTTATTGTGTACTCCTGTCACAATGAATATTTAAAGTGGGTGCTAAATAAGTATTTGTGCAAGATACATTGAAAAACAGATTTTCTTTGCTGAATAGGAGACTGAGGGACTTTCTAGATCCTTCTGACCCTTCAGTTATAATTCTATGATTACCAATCCTCACAATTACAAGGCTAATGACTTCACTTACAGGACTTAGCATTTTCTGTTTTCCCAAGCACATCATCTTTTTTCCCTTTGTTGTCCAAAATCTCTCAAATACAGTGAGAAGAACTTATTTGCACAAAAGTGTCATGAAAAATAAGAAAAACACTTCTAAAAGTCAATTATCACTTCTGTATGTGTAGATCTCTCTACTAGGGATATAATTTGAGATGCTAAAACAATCGTTGTTATTTCCTTACACTCCACTATAACCAAAGGACAAAATTTAGTATTAACTGAAAAACTGAAAATCAGGCATAGTAGGTAACCGAACTAAAACTCACCTGGTTCCCCCTTACTTTATTGGTGTTATTGGAGTACAAGTGATTTACTCAGACTCCGTCAAAAGAAAAGGTCAGAGAAGTTGAATACATTTTTTGCTCCTCAGGAAACATTTAAAGTTCATTAATTTAAAGGTGGAGTGAAACTGCAAAATTTTCTCAATGAATCAGAATAAAGCAGCTCCAGATAGCTCTAAAAATTAGACACAAAAAGTGATACCTTTTCTTTATACATACAATACACCCATCAATATCACAAAATATTAAGAGAGTGAAGAAGGATTAACACTTTATTATTTCTTATTTTCTGAATTTCTTTCATTTCATATTGAACATATTTAAATGGAATGGCTATTTGCCCTCTGACGTGAGTTTCTTATTTTTAGCCTCACAGGTCATATACTCTTCACTTTCCTTCAAATAAGAGAGGCAGGTATTTAAGAAACATAAAGAGAACCTCACGAAGTTGTCACTTCCCTTCTCCGGAATTCTTTGACAAGCTGTGCTCTAACCCCCTACAGTGATATTCATCAGTAATGCACAGTGGATAACCTGGTGTCTCCACCTGCATCTGTGGAGCCCCTTTCTCTTGTCGATGGAAACAGGTCAGCATCCAGCTTGGTTTGTGATAAAAGGTAAAGCCTTTTAAGCAGGCATTGTTTTTTGTTTTTGTTGTTGTTGTTTCAAGTTCTTAACAACAATAACAACAAAAACCCTCACTTTTTGTTTTGAAACACTTTTAGATTTATAGAGCAGTTGCAAAGATAATAGAGCTCCTGTAAACCCTTCTCTTAACACCTTTCATAACCATGGTACAGCACTCAAAACGAAGACATTAACATTGGTACAGTACGATTAACTAAACTACAGATTGTTATTTACATTTCCCTGTTTTCCCCACTAATGTCCAGGACCGCATCTGCCATCCCATGCTGCACGTAGTTGACCCATCTTTTAAGTTCGCTTCAATCTGTGACAGTACCTTGGTCTTTCCTTTTTGTTTATGACTTTGACGTTAAACAGTAGTGGCAGGTGGATCAGTAGAATGTCCCTGAATTTGGGCTTTTTTTTTAAAATAGTATTTTTTAAAGATTATTTATTTATTTGACAGAGAGAGAGAGATCACAAGCAGGCAGAGAGGCAGGCAGCGGGGGGAAACAGGCTCCCCACTGAGCAGGGAGCCCCATGCGGGACTCGATCCCAGGACCCTGGGATCATGACCTGAGCTGAAGGCAGAAGCTCAACCCACTGAGCCACCCAGGTGCCCCTGGGCTTGTTTAATATTTTCTGATGATTACCCTGAGTAAGGATACTACAGAGTTGACGTTCCTTCTTATTGCATCATATTGGGAAAATATGAAGTCCACCTGACACTATTTGTGATGGCAATTTTGGTCACTTGGGACGGTGGTGTCTGTCAGGTTTCTCCACTGTAAAGTTAAAATTTTTCCCCGCCCACACTCTATTCATTAAAAGACAGTCACCACATCTTGCCAACACTGAAAGGGAGGGGGATTGGGGGGATTGAGCTCTACTTTTTAGAAAGAAGAATAGCAAACAACAACAACAAAACAAAACAAAACAAACAAACAAAACAAAACAAAAAAACCTGTGATTTGCTTGGGGCACCTGGGTGGCTCAGTCTTTAAGAGTCTGCCTTCAGCTCAGGTCGTGATCCCAGAGTCCTGGGATGGAGCCCCACATGGGGCTCCCTGCTCTGCAAGCCTGCTTCTCTCTCTCCCTCTCCCTGCTGCTCCCCCTGCTGTGCTCACTCTGTCAAATAAATAAATAAAATCTTTAAAAACAAAACAAAACAAAACAGAAAAACCTGTGATTTGCTAAAACCAACACAATGATTAACATACACTGGGGAAAGATATATTGAGACTATGCAATTATTCTGCTTCTCCTTAAAGTTTTGCCCACTAATTTGAGCTCTCATCAGTCTATCTTACCTTAAGCCAGCACAACTTTCCGCACAAGTTTACTTTAAGGGGTTATATAATCGTGTTTTAAATAAATTATCATATAATATTATCTCACTAAGAAACAAATGTTGAATGTTTATTAAATATCTGTAAAATAGCCAGTAATCTTGTAAATTTCTCCACTTGTAAGATAGGATACGATGAATATATTGTGCTGTGGTTCTCCAACTTCAATGTACACTGGTGTCATATAGGGAGCTTGTTAAAAATGCAGGGACCTTGGCCTCAAACATTTTTGCTGAACATGTACTTCATATAGAACATATTTAAGTGGACTAGAATCTGATGGAAACCAAGAGAGTGATAGTTGTCTATTAGGAAGAGTCCATTTTTTTCTTTCAATTTAAAACTGTATCAATGACAGAGTATCAAATAGCATAGCACTTATAGTGTTTATGATATTCACTTTGATACACACTTCTTGAAGGTAGGGGCTGCCCCACCACTCACATCATCAATACGTAAAACACCTACAACACAGTCAGCATCCTGGCACACATTATAAAGGAGATACAGAGACTTGGCTCCACCAAAAGTTGCTCCCATTCTGCCTCAAAAGGTAAAACTATGAGTCCATTAACTGTTTAATTTTCATATGGTCAATGTTGGGACCGACTTTAAAAGTAACTGAAGAATCAAGAAAGGAGAGATGGTCTAGTGAATCAGGAGAGGCTTCATGAAGGAGGCCCAGTTAAAGATGGACTTTAAATGTGGTAGAGGGTGAGGAGGAGGAGGGAGAAGATGAGGAGGAGAGAAGAGCCTGAGTGAAAGGTTAAATGTGGTAGAGGGTGAGGAGGAGGAAGGGGAAGATGAGGAGGAGAGAAGAGCCTGAGTGAAAGGTTAAATGTGGTAGAGGGTGAGGAGGAGGAGGGAGAAGATGAGGAGGAGAGAAGAGCCTGAGTGAAAGGTTCGAGCCATGATCACCACCAGGAAAGAGAAGTGGGTGGATGAATGAGACCTGCTGGGGAGGTCTGAAAGCCAGGTAATATATCTGAACTTGATGTGGCTAAAACAAGGCAGCATCAAAAGGGTAACCTAATGACAGGTTTTTTTTTGCTTTGTTTTGTTGCTGGAAAACCAATCCATCTTTTACTACTTTTAGTTCTCAAAAATCCCTCAAACATTTCTCTGCAGACCAGGACACTCAATTAATATTGATGATGAACTGATGGGAAGGCTCAAAATGACCTCGACAAATGGAAAAAATGGAAAGAACCCAAAAGAACGACATTTGAATAGGACAAATACAAGTGAGCACATTTAAAAGAGAGATAAGACTGCCCAAAACATAGAACGGAGGTTGGTTCCTACATAGGACTATTAGAAAGGGCTCCTGAACCAGACACAAATTTTCTCAATCAATTTAAAATGAATTACCTGATTTGAATTTTCACACTAGTCCCTTGAACTGGATATTATGTTCATTTAACTCTGAAAAGATTTAGGCTAAGAAAGTGTTATTGACTCATCCAAGAAAACAGAGCTAACAGTTGGCCGACTAAGGTCATCTGATGTCACATCGAATGGGAATCATTAAACCATGCAGTCTCATTGTGTGTGTGTGATGTATACATATTTGTGTATGTGTGTGTGTATATATACATGGTGTGTATGTGTGGAGATATATATAGTGTGTGTATATATATATATATATGAATGCGTATACCATATATATAGTACGTACATGTTCACAAAGAGATCTTCCCTTCTCTTCCCTACTCCTTCTGTTTCACCATCTCTGCCTTAAGATAACAAAATGCACATCAATAATGATATACACAAGAAGTAGCATAAGAAGCGCATATTCAACCAAAGTATCAACAACAGTCTGCCTTAAATACATAAGCTCTAGCCCTTGCAAGTGGTGGAGCCTATTTGAAAAAAATCTGGAGGACTTACATTGTTTATAATGTATCTATCCTTCATATTCCCTCACTCTTAAAGCTGCTGTACTATAAGGTGATGGCAGGTAGCTATTCCTGGAGAGAAGGAAAGAGTTGGTAGTACAGCTATATCTTGCAGAAATGTACCACGGAAAATGAGATTGGATGTTGTTTGCAATTGATTTTGTAGAGGCGAATGGGAGGATGGATGTAATTAATGGAGCTGCAGGCTACTCAGGACTTCAGGCTGGTTTTCTCAAAACCCATAAAATGTTCCACAGGTGCCCCCTCCCTTCCCCCACATCCCTCCTCCCCAACAAGTAGTCCGCACAAACGTGCCTGTCTCCATGGAGAGAATGAAGGTCACCACTTAATAAAGCTCCCCTTTGGTGGAAGAGCTGTCATAGTGAAATTGTCTGTATTTATTTTAATAAAAGAAAGGTTTGGTTGCAATAGTGTCTGACACTGGGCACACTCTTCTCTCTCTTTTAAGCAGGATAGTCTAATAAATATGTATCATTTCGAACAGAAAGTACTGGGTCAAACTCCCACCTCAAGAACACGGGATTAAGAAGACGCTGTGCCAGCTGCTATTGCCGGCTCTGCCGCCGCATGTCAATAAAATGTGAGGTTCATCACATTTCATTCGCTGACAAGCGTGGCCTTCCAATTCATCTCTGAGCTGCCGCTTCCCGCTCAGCATGAAATCGGGCCCACCAAAAAGCAATTTCAGGTCCCGCTTCTTGCAGGCTTTCCAGTTTTGATGTGGAGCTCAGGCATGGGCAGCCTGGCGGTCAGGGAATGAGAGGGGAAATAACACGCAGTTTACAAAAAAAAAAAAAAAGTTACAAAATAAAATTGCGAATCCTACTAGCCAGAGTCGGCTTAAAGCACACCTCTCTTCATTACTGGTGGAGGTGGTGCTCGTCTCTTGCTGTAAGTGTAGCATTTAAACAATTGAAACAAAGTTCATCTCTGCTTCCCAGGGCCAGGGTCTGTATGTGCTGTTCATACCTCAGCATGTTCTCATTTAAAAAGGCATCTGCTTTTTCCCTCCACCTTTTCTACATTCCTATTCCCTTTTTTATCTGGAAAAGCTTAGGAGTTCCTTCAAGACTTTGAGAGAGCCAGTCATTATTTCATTCTGAAAATGTAATGTCACCCAGAACAAGATGCTTTATCATAAAATTATAATGACACTGGGCTTCGTAATTCATCATGTGCTTTATTTGCCGATTCATTAATGAATCTATCCAAGATTCCGGGATAATGGCCTTTAATTCTACAGGTGCAATACTTTACGGTAATTGCTCTAAATTACAATTACCTTTTCCAATTTCCAGGAAGGTTTTGGTAAGGAATCATCCCGTTTATCAATAAGGTGAATATCTTTTCACTCCCTTAACCAACATGCAATTAGAAGCTCTAAGAAGTTTACAAAATAAACATGCCTTTATCACTATGAATAGAAATCATTTTCCTGGGACTCATGTGAAGCATTTCCTTTAAAAAATATAGTTGACATTATAAAAATCATCTCATGTCATTATAGACAACTTAAAGCACAGAGGGGGAAACGAGCTCTCTAAATCTCCTATCCTAAAGCATAGCCACATTGTTTGATATTCAGACCTCAGATCTCAGACCTGAGATGGACTCAGCTAGAAATCTGGAATTGGTCAGAGAACGGAAGTTCCCTCTCATTGCTTATAGCACTCAGGGTCAACAGCTGGGTCCCTAAGCTACCAATACCAACATCAGGCAAGAAACGAGAGTTGTCCAGGTTCCATTTTGTTTATGAGCTCCATCTGGGGAAAGCTGTCCCATAACAGAAATCAAAACCAATCCCAACAACCGACCCAGTAATTCCACAGCAGAGGAGATTTCCTATGAAGTGACCCTTTCTCCCATCTCCCCTCCAAAGGTCTATAGACAAAAAATCATCACGAAAGCATTAGTCATGGCAATGAAAACCACCTAAGTAAATGGTAATAGGAGACTGGTTAGTTAACTTACATCCTGTCCCCATTTGAAACATTTGAAAATGTTCACAGACATTATGAATTTTATGTGAATAGCATAAAAGCATAAAAACAGTATAGTTCAGAACCTACAAAAGTGTAATACTAGACTGAAAGAATATCCAGCAACACACTGCCTACCTCTCTCTAGCTGGTAGGGTTAATAATGACTTCTCCTCTTTCTTCTTCTTCTTCTTTTTTTTCTGTTCTTTTGAAGACCTGAAGACATGTCTAATGCGGATCTTTCTTTTTTTTTAAACGAATCTGAGTAAACAACATTGCGAAGCCTGGGCATTGCATCTGCCTGAAATATTACCTGCCTGTGGATAAGTCTAAAGTAAATAATGTACGATTTGCACAATGCTTTTTGCACAGAAGACCTGGGAAGATGCTTCCAAACCCCATCTTCTACACTAGCTTCAAGGACAGCAATAAGAAAGCTGCGGAAGCTAGGGAACTGTGTCTGAGCTCACAATGCAGTGACATAATGAAAGCATAAAAGTTAAAGTCAAAGTATCAATTGATAAATCTTGACTTTGGGCTCTGAAGCTTGACAGGAAACCTATAGTTAGTTGGTCATGTTGGTGCTGGAGTGGAAACAGGCCGAGAGCACTGGCTTATCGAAGACCGTTTTAATGTTTTATTTGAGTAATGGGCCTTGCAAATTAGCACCCCTGCGGCCTGAAATACATAACTTTTCAAGGACACACCGGTTTTCAGTTCGACAGGTGATATGGGGGAAAAAATCCCCAAGGGGAGTTTTGATTTCTGTACTTTTCAGACACAGTTATATTTTATTCCAGCTAGGATGATGTGGAAGATAGCAGAGCGCTCTGAGGGTGAGCTGAGGGCTTGGAGAGGAAATGGAGCAGAAAACAGCTCACAGTGCAAAGGAAGGGAGGGCTCCCAGGAGAGAGAGTGGGAAGGGCTGCTCCGGTCCCAGTGACACCTAATGGGGTCCTGTACCATCTCCCTGCTCATGGAGAGGGAAGAGTGGGCAGCCCTCCGACACATCACTGGGGGCCGCAGGAGGAACTCTTACTCCCACTGTTCCTCCCCTCCCTCTCTCTCTAGCGCTCTGGATCGCAAACCAGTCAGACAGAGTCTAGCTCCACAGTGGCTTTTCATAGAAGACAGTTCAACTTACCCACTCACTCCTCTATTCCACACCTACTTCTGGTACATCTGCTATGTGCCAGGCACCACATTAAATGCTGCACACAAGCAGAGGGAGAGTACACAATTTCTGCCCATGAGCTGTGCAGAGAGTGACAATATGCTAGGGTGTCAAGACACAGATGTTGAGACTGGAGAGACTGGGGAGACTGGGATTTCATTCCCGGCTCTGCCGCTGCTAGCTCAGGGGCCTTGAACAATTAGCCTCCCATTTTTCTCATCTACAAACAAAACTGGGATAATGAAAATTACCTTACAAATAGTGGGGCAAGTAGAGGTAAATATATGTAAGGTGGTTGATAAGACATGGTTGATACTCAGCAGAAAGCATTTTTTTTCAATGACAAGCCTATCTGACTTCCCACACAAGTTTATGTTTCTCAGAAGAAAAGTCAGTGCCAATTTTCAGATATCTATCCCCTAGGGCACTCAGCACAGGTGTAACTTACAACACCAAACATACCTATACATGGAAAGAAAGGGATATAGCGTGCAAGGTTACAAAGCTGCTCCCAGAGCTAGCCGAAGATCTGCACTCTTGCCCACACCTCCATGTACAGGTGGGTAATGACAGTGCAGTAGGACCCGCAACTCCATCCTGGACCCCCAGTGTCACTAACCTGCGAATCCCTGAGGCTCACCAGCCCTGTCCAGGAAGTAGACTACTGGCTGAGATGACTTGTGCTTCAGTAAGGATGCTCCCAGCCAAAAGAGTGGGGACCCAGAAACACCCACTCTCTCTCTAATATCTACCATCTAGCATCTATCTGCCTTCCTATCTGTGATATCTATCACCTGTCTACCTAACATCTATGCATCTACCCATCTACCTATGACATCTATCTATCTATCTATCTATCTCTCTCTCTCTCTCTCTCTCTCTCTCTCTATCCGCAATGACCTTAATACAACTCTCAATGACCCTGGAAAAGTGAGCCCTATGAAGGGTTGTATATGGATAAAAATTTTATCAGGAAATTTTAATTTAAATAACTTCTCTAGGAAATCCAATTTAATAGAACTTCCCTACAAAATGTGCACTCTTCCTATTTGACATTTAATACCTAGCTTTTACAACACAGAGGTAGATGCAATTTCTATTAAAAAAAAAAAAGCCAGCACTCTGCAGCTTAATTCCACAATTTTAAATTAATTTTTCAGGTAAATCTAAAATTGAATGATCATTTATTAAGTATCTAGTACAGGGTTAACATTTGGAATTACAAAGTGAGTCCCTAACATAAACAACATTTAAAATGTCCCCAAGATATGAGATGAGAAGAGTTCTATCTTATAAATATATTTTTAAACTACCCCCATAAAAAAAGGGATAAATGACATAAAAAAACTTCACAAGAAGAAGGATTTACAGTCAGTAAAAACACCTAAAAATGTTCAGCCTTACTCTTGAGCTAATAACTACAATTAAAACATTAAGATGCTTTAGATATTTCTCACGTATAAAAATAAAAATGAACAAAAAATCAAACTTTTTAAATCAAATAAAAATAACAATAATGTATAATATTGAGAAGACTCCTGTGGAATTGAGCATTCATTGATGATGGACATGCTGTAAACTTTATTGGATGCTTTTGATCCAAAAGTCTAACATTTTGGAACCTATTACAAGGAAATAATCAATGATGAGACTATAGATTTATATTCAAGTATAATATCAGAGTATAATTTCTCATTGTGAAAAAAAATGAAACAATCCCTTCTTTAACAATAGATACTGACTAAAGAAATTACACAATAGGGCGCCTCGGTGGCTCCGTCGGTTCAGCATCCTACTCTTGATTTTGGCTCAGGTCATGATCTCAGGGTCATGAGATCAAGCCCCACATGGGGCTCTGCACTGGGCGTGGAGCCTGCTTAGGATTCTTTCCCTCCCTCTCCTGCGGTCCCTCCACACTTATTCTCTTACTCTCTCCCTCTGAAAGAAAGAAAGAAAGAAAGAAAGAAAGAAAGAAAGAAAGAAAGAAAGAAAGAAAGAAAGAAAGAAAGAAAGATAATCTTTATATATGTATAAAGATATATATATAGAGAGAGACAGAGAGAGAGAGAGAGAGAGAGATCCATGTGCATCTTACGACCTGACAAATGTTCACAGAATTGAGTAAAAAAAAGCAGGATATAAAATACTAAACAACTATCATTGACACAATGCAACAGAAATAAACATGCCAGAAACGAGACTGGCAGGATATATACTGAAATTTTAACAGCTGTTGATCTCTCGGTGGGGAATTTTGGAAATTTTTTTCTTCATACTTCCACATTTTCCAAATTATCTAAAATTAACATATATTATATTATAATAAAAGAAACAAATTGAAGTTATACAAATCCTCCCTCATCCAAAACAAATAAACGAACTCAGAAACAAATGGAAATGAAGAGGACTCCGAAAATGTAGCTGTTGAAATACGTAGCTCCACAAAATGGATTCTTCCCACCCAATGTTTTCTTCCTTCTGTGTGAGGGAAAGAAGTTTAAATTTTTAAAGTTTGGAACTTTCAAAAGGTAATAAAATCCAAAGCCCAGGAGCTGTGATGTGTGAGGACCTAGGAGGGGTGTTGGCTGAAAATTTTCAAGGGGTCAAGTTTACGAAGAACAGATGGCTGGTCCCCTGATCACCGAGGATGCCTCATCACAAGGTCTCTTGCATTCTGAACTGCAGGGAGAAAATCTCCCTTTTCAAACTTTCCACAAGGTGGAGTGATAGCAAATCTCATCTTCCCAGACTAACTGGTGAGACAAAGAAAATGAGACACAAAGATCATTTCAAGTCCACAGATTTTAAGCGCTTAGCAGCCTCACTTTATCCCTCCTCCCTCTCCCATCCCTGGATGTGCCTTGCTGCTGAATCTCTCTGCTACCTCAGTAGATTCTCCTTTACCTCAAGGAGTGGAGCACACAAGTTTGTTAATTATGTTTTGTGATATCTGAAATGTTTAAAATTGAGGAGAGTTCTTTCAAGAAAAGAGAATGGAAGATTATGAGTCCTAAATTACATGCAAAAATGAGTATTGAGAAGGATAGAATAAACCGCAACATGTGATACATTTTAAAACCTTATAGGGTGTGTTTATTAATGCATATGGTGTGTTGTCAGGTATATTCCCAAGAGGGAGAAAAATCCCATTTCAACTAGACATCAGTGAAAATGAAATCCTTCCCTTGATAATTTACGTTCAAAGACTGGGCGAGTTTTCTAGGCTGGCTTGTTTCTCCTTCATCCCTGCGCACCTTCAGCAAGCAGGAGGCACACTGGGTGACAGGTTCACATGTGGATATGGCTGTGGCTTTGAGCCATGACACTTGGTGAGCCACAAGTAGATGGTGGGGGGTCAGATCACGCCGGGGGGTCACCCCTCTGTGTAACTGCCATGACCTCACTATGCACAGAAGTCTGCAGGGGTCACATACTCCTGTGCTTCTGAAACTAAACTCCATTTTCCTCCCTCAGCTTCCTTTAACCTGATCCCTTCTGACACTGTCTGACTGGAAGGAGAGGCTCTGGCCAGAGCACAAGATGGTGAGGCCACCGAGAGCACCGTGAGTCTTCTCACCTCTGAGAGCAGAGCTCGGGGACATGTGTTATAGCAGGGAGGGCTTCCCTGTAGGCACGGTACCCCAAATTAGCCAGGTAGAGGGTCAATGACTGACAGGTACCAACTTGTTGGAGTGGGTGTGTCATCCTGGGGGTGTCAGTGGACCCTGCATCATGCATACCTTCTGGGTCGGCAGAGAGAGGAGCATTTTCTCCTACTTTTTGACCAGAAAGAAATAAACCATAGTCTGTGTGCAGTGAGTGTATATCCTATGTGGTAAATGCTTTGTTTGTTTGTTTCCAGTCAGTGTCAAAGGGAAGCTGTCAGGACCATCTTCCTCTTCTGAATTTGGAGTTAATGGAGAGATTGACAGAGGGGCCAGGGACAAGGTCTCAATTATCTTCCTGATGTAAGAGGTGGTAGCTTGGGTCCAGCTACAAGGGGAGTGGGGGGCTTCTTTTACTTTACCCCCGACCTGAAATAATAACTATATTATATATACAATATGTACTCACATTGGAGTCTCTTGTAGTGTAATAGAGAGCAGCCCCGAATGCCCATACACTGTGGCCAGGTTGTTGCAAACAGAGCCTGGGTGTGGTTGATTTATCACAGAGCAAGATTCCTTCTCACGAGTTTGCATATGAGAAGAATAGCACCTTCTTCCATGGGGAGAAGTAAATAGGGGATAGGAGAGAAGCGAGAAGTAGTGTTCTCTCAGAAAATCCTTTTATACTGAAATAAAAAGTCAGAAAAATGGGTATCTTTTCCTAACAAAAGCTCTGAGGGGATGCTCATGAAACTGTACTATGTGAGGCAGAGTAGGCAGGGATAGGCTTCTACCAGCTGCTATACAAATGAGCCCCATATCCCAGGGCAAGTTTTGGCCTGGAACAGTCCTTTTTCACACACACAGTTCTAGGAAGGCTTAGGGTAGAGTGAAACAGATGTCTGATGTGGCAAACTGGTTGGAACTGATTGGAATTATGTGGGCATCCTCCAAGCACCAGTCATAGCACAGAAAGATGTCATCAGGGGACAAAACTTACTCTATGCTAAAGGTGCCTGTAGAGTCCTCACACTGGAAAAGGAAATGTCCATGATAATAAATAAACTAGCCCTTTTGTGAATTTAGACCACATGAGAGAGACTGATTCACTCTGGGTGTATTTAAAAATCAGGTTTTAACCCAATAGGGCTGAAGATCAGACCCTGGACCAAGGTTCATGGTCAAAATTCATCACCTTGATCTTCATCCCGGGACCCAGCCTGTTAGCCAGGCCCTGGCCATAGCCCATTCTCCAAAGGACACTGCAGACCATCTTCCTAAAAGCTCTAGCAAACCTTCTTCAGGCTGTCTTTGTTTTGCCGTTTTTACTTAATGCCAGGAAAAGATAAAAGATCACCATTTTAAATGCTGAACGGATTTCTCCAAACATTCTTTTTAAAATCTCTAAAAGAAGCTACTTGCAGTTAAAAATTGGATTTGCCAGAAAGAGCTGTCAATTCAAATACTGATGAATCCAGGCATTTAAAAGTCCCCACTAGTTCACTGGTGTGGCTTTCAAAACCTCATCAGCACACACATATTTCCCTAATTGGCTCACTATTTACCTGGGAATTTATTCTGGATGGAATTATGGAGATACAATTTCCAAATGTCCATTTTATTGTCAACGCTTCTTACATGGCTAAAGACTGACCTAGGATCCAATTATTGAGATAACTAGCAAGAAAATTAGCTGGAGACATAGCAAAGTCAGAGGTAGCTTATTTATAAAATTCTTCATAAAATGTCACACGGTGATATCATTACCTTGTGCATGTGGACTATCTCATAACTACAATTCAATACAGGTCTGGTATTTTTTTTCTATTAGCTTTACATACAGTTTTTAAACATAAGGCAAAATTATAGCTTAGTTCTGGGCAAATCAATTAAAATTATCTTCACATATAATTCAATCAGCAATCATTTACAATTAAATTTAAATTCCAAATCCCTCACATATAATACAGATTTCTTCTCTTTGACATTATCCCACACAGATTAACACTTTAGGATCTAAAATGTGGTTTGATTTCATTCATTCATTCATTCATCCATCCATTCATCCATTCATCCATTCAACATTATAAGCCAGAGACTTTGTTCAGCCCTGGATAATGGATACCTTCCCAGCTCTCAAGGAGGCCACAGCCAATGGGAGTGTGTGTGCGTATCTGGCAGGACACTTTAGTGCAAAGTGATGCAGGTTCCAATAGATGCATGTTTGAGTCATGTGTGACATGAGTGGTGAGTGCCATTGAGAAACTTTGTAGATCAGGTGATGGTTCAAGTGGTTTAAGTGCACCAGTAAACAAAGAGAGCAAGGGAACCACATGCAGAATCAGTAGGCAGGGCAAATCCTTGAAAGGGTACAAGAGACCAGCCCCCTAAGGGAATTACCCCCGCTCGGGGGGGGCCCTTGGAGAAACGGGGAGTGGGCTTGGAATGCCGGGTGAAGAGCTGTGGATGCATCTCTGCGGGCCAGCTACTCCAGACAGAATTTTCAGCTGATAAGTATTATTATCCAACTTGCATTTTGGAAAGATTTCCATGGTAGTAGGGAGGTGAATAGCTGCCCAGGCAAAATATTGGGGAATGGAACAGGGAGGAGCACCTCAGAGATGGCAGGGAGGAGTCCCCAGCAAGCCTGTTTTGCTTGTGCGTAGCTGGGAGGAGGGGAGTGGTCTAGGTTGCAGTAAATGGAACCCGAATAGGAAATAAAATAGGAAGTGGAGGCAACAAAAATAGCCCGGCTTTCAAGACATTTGGAGGTGAAGAGAAGGAGAGAGAGATCAGGGACTAAAATATGGTTCCTGTTTGAAGCTATATGGGGATTTTTCTTTTTTTTAAGTTGGGAGACATTTATGTGCAGGAGCAAAGAGAATGTATTTTCTCTTTCATCTTTCTTTCTAACAAGTATCTAAACTCATATCACATCCATTTTATAAAGTTGTTTTTCAGAGGGGGACATCCTGATGAAGAAACTTCCTGAATTTTGAAAAAGTGTGTTAATCCAAAATGGTTGGGGTTTTTTCTTCTTGCATTAAAAAAAAATCCTAACAGATAAAAACATGAGCGTTTCAAGAAACGATTCCAATCACCTAGCATGCTCTTTTGTGTCTGAAATGAAGAAAGAACCATAGAAATGACAGCAAAGCTGGTAAAAGACAAACATGGCCTGTTCTTGATAAGTCCAGACTCCTGAAGAAATACAGAGTTCCTGGTGAAGAACTCATAGTTTATTGTAACATCATATTTAATTGATACACTCGCCTTTTATGGCAGCTGTATATCTTGCCACCTGCCTCTGCACTGAGAGTCAGTAGCAGCAAGAGAGAGACCTGCAGGTGGCTGTCAGGCCCCCGGGAGCCTGGAACAGGAACAGGAAGAAGAGGCAAATCCCAGGGCAGACCTCCAAGGCCCAACACTTTCTCTAAAGGCAGAGAGCTTTAGCACTATCACCCTGAAGTTACTAAAATGTCATATTGCTTTATTTGTTATCAAGCCAATTTCACAAGCATACTCTTGATATCCTATAATTAAATGAAAATGCATCAGGAGAACCATAAGCAATGGAAGCTGGTTGGATCACATCAATCTGCTTCTAGGGATGTTGTTCTGGAGCTGTCTCTACTAGATTACAGAGAATGGAACATTCTAGACTAAAAAGAGCACCTGAAAATGCATCTTGTTTAAAGACAATTTGATGTACAAAATCAACTGAGGCAACAACAGAACAAAGAGCCAGGTAATTAGGAAATGGTTATTTGCACTTCAAAGGAACTCACCATGGGATGCTTTTATGTAAAGAATGACCCCAGCACATTTAAAATATGCATTTATTTATCAAAAAATATGTATTAATGCCAACTTCTCAATAATATTTTGAGAGCTTTCATCTGGTTTCTTGTATAACGTTGCACTGTAGGTGCAATCAAGGCTTTTAGAGCCTTGTAGAGCATTCAAGGCTTTTAGCCAAACGGATCTGGGGTGGGATGCAGGCTCTGCCACTTACTACTGTCTACTCCAAGGCAAAGTAATCACTCCTAAACCCCTCAGTAATACATCTGCCTTTTATGGTGAGTGTAAATGAGAGAAGAACTGATTGCAAAAATATTTAGCACAGACTGGCATTGAAGTTCACGTTCAATAATTGTAGTGATGTTTTTATTTTGAAAATAACGGCAGGTTTGTTTTGGAATATTTACCAATATTTCATTCCCTAGTAAATCTGGCTATTGTGCCTTCCCTTTTCCTTCCTTGCTCTTCCTCACTAATGCTTTACTAAGTCAGCCAAAGCCTTCCAGTTTCCATGCCCTCCGAGTATGGTTCTTAGCAGAAACGTTAAGAGAAGTAACATATTTAGTGCACCTGGGTGGCTCAGTGGGTTAAAGCCTCTGCCTTCAACTCAGGTCATGATCTCAGGGTCCTGGAATCAAGCCCTGAATCGGATTTCCTGCTCAGGGGGAGCCTGCTTCCTCCTCTCTCTCTGCCTGCTTCTCTGCCTACCTGTGATCTCTCTCTCTCTCTCTCTGTCAAATAAATAAATAAAATCTTTTTTAAAAAAGTAACGTAGTTAATTCGTGGTCTTAAAGTTCCTAAAGTGGATGAAGTGCTTATAATATTTGTAGGACTACTTGTGGAATGAGAACTGCTCCTCAGCCCTTGCCTCCAGTCTCAGAAAAACAAGAGTTCTGGTGGCTGCAGAGTATAGGTGGTGACCAGGCAAGAATGGAAGGGTTGCTTCCCAGGCCATAGGATGCACAGTGCTGTGGGTATGTGGGATGTTTAGACAGATGGGGCCTGGCAGAATCACACAGAATTTCCCAGAACTGCCCAATTATTCTGGTTTGTAAGTAACTGAGGGAGGGCCTGTGGGATCCGTGACTGAAGACCTTACTGGCACAGGGACATTCTGGGGATAATTCCAGGAACTGCTCCCACCTCAGTCCTCCCCATCAGAGTGTACTGAGTCAGCACCCCAAAACTTAAAAGTCACCCTGGAAGTGTGATGTGAAAATCCTGACCTGACCGAGTTGATTCTGAATTGACCATGGTCTGGCCTAGGGCAAATTGGAGACATTAAGTTCAATTATTAAAATAATAATTATAATGAAGTTACATTTTTGCAACCTTAGCCCAAGTTTGTGGTCTGTCAGAGTCTTTCTGGTTAGGAAAAGAAATACTGAGCTGATTCCTTATAGAACTCAGGAGGTGGCTGGATGGGTAAGTACATGTGTGGGCTGGCAGGTGAGTTATGAAAAGCAACTGTCATGGCTCGGAAGCAGCTCTATGTAAGCAGAAGTAGAGACTCAGGCCCTAGAATCTTTTGTTATAGAAAATGACCAGCCTGCTTTGCCTGCTTCTAGTCCTTTAAGTGACAGCTCATTCAACAAACTTCCAGGCCATGGTTCCACGTGCCTGGAATAGCTTCCATCTCCAGATGCTGCCCCATCATCAGTCCTCCATCATTTTTCAGTATAAAAGAATCCTACATCAAACCCAAGTTTCATATCCCTTATATATGGGCCTTCCCAACACCTTGCGGAACTAGCCCGATACCCCCCTGTGCTCCTGAAATAACTCTACCTCCTGCACACTCATCAGCACTTAGCACTGCACTGCTCACTAACATTTATCGGGGACTTCCTTTATGTCAGACACTGTCATGAGCACTGTATATACACATCAGTCAAATAATTTCTTCATCCTTTCAAGGTGGAGTTGCTCTCCTAAGGCCATTCAGCTAGGTTAGTGGATTGTAAACCCAAGCAGTCTGAGTCCGGAGCCCGCTATTCACCTGCATCAAAGCCAAACTCCCTCCTGCAATTAGAGCTTTGTTTTAAGAGGGGTTCCTGTCCCTGCTTCTCCTCAACACTTGTGACCTCCTTGGTTTATCTGCTTATTTTCTCAACAAATAGGTATTGCCTCATCCTATGTGCCAGACACCTCTCCTCAAGAGAGGTCATAGGTCATTAGGACGCACTGCATGGACAGGAGTTCCGGCTGCTCCCATGACTGATCTAAAGCCCTAGAGTGCACAACAGTGGCTCCTTAACCTCAGCTGCACACTGGAATCACCTGGGAATCTTTAAAAAAAACTACTTCTGGAAGTTATGATTTAATCGGCCCTGGGTGTGTCTTGGACATTGGGGTTTTTTAACTCTCCCAGGAGGTGAAACCTCTGCTCTCGAACATCCAATCTGGAAAGTACTTCACAGAATGAAACATCATTTATAGCCCTTAAAACAGTTCCTGAGGAGGATTAGTTCCCTATTTTTCAAAACTTCACCCCTTAAAAAGAAAGACAGGCATCCAGGAGTTCTGAGGCTGAGAGCAGGTGCAGAATCTGCTGACGCTCAAAGAGAACCCCAAGCCACCATCATCTGCATGCGGCCGGGTCCCTAGGCCTTGTCTGGCCTATGAAGGAGGAAGAAACATGTTTGCCACGTGGCTCACTTGGGATCTTCAAGAACAGCATCAAAGTTTGATTTACAGGGAAAACTGGTGAACAACTAAATCATATGACCAGCCCTTAACCCCCTGGGCTCCCTTAGAATGGCCATGCTGTAGCAGACAATCTGTGCGGGCGCCCCCTGCATTTCTGGCTCCCTGGCCAGGCTCCCTGAGCCCTAGACAGAAAGGGAGTTGTGAATTATTTGAGAATATGCTAAGAATGTCCTGCCTGGGTGGCAGAAGTCTCATAAATCATTCTTTCCCTGTACTTAATCTCTCTTTCAAGCAGAATAATATCAGCTCACTGGGGAACCTGTGCCCTAGAATCAATGTGAAGGCACAGTATAGGAGAACAGAGCTGCAAGGAAAAACAAAATCCTGAACTGGGAAGAAGAGAAAGGGACCAACCAGTAGATAACCTAAAACAACAACAACAGCAATAACAGTAACTAGAACTACCAATGATGTTTCTTGCTAGCATTTTTCATCAGCTGATAACGTAAGATTTATTTGTGTGTTTTTTGAGTTCTCTACCCACTCTTGCATAGCCTCCATGGTGACAGAGGACAACTTGTTCCTGCTGTAACCCCAGTGCCTAGACCTGTACCAGGCATTGAGTTGATGCCAATACATATTTGCTGAATTAACTAAAATGAAATACTATCTACGTGCCATGCGTTTGGCCCATATTAACTCATTGAATCCTCATAATAGCCCTGAGAGGTAGAGGTAGACATAATGAGTGCCTTTTAGGGCTGAGAAAGCAGGCTCTGAATTACATAAATTCCCCCCAAATATACAATACCTATATAACAGCATAAAGATTCCAATTCCATTTTGTCAGCCACCACGCCTATGCTCTTTCATTATCACAATGCTGTACCCAGTGACATAATGAAAATGGAAGAAGGTGGAGGAGGAGGGCAAGAAGGAGACGCAAGAGGACCAGAAGAAAAGTGAACGGGTTCAACATGAAGGAACAGCTGATGAGGGAATTGAGGGTGGTCACTCTTCTCACATGCCTGGTGAAAGAGACATGAGCAGTCTTGGGGAAAACACAAATAAAGATCAGGGAGCTTTCCGCACTCTTGAACTCCATGTCACTTCACATTACACATAATGAGTTTTGTATAACATCTTCATATAACTCAGGTGAAGGCAACCACGCTGTGTGCATACTCAGGCACCTCTTTGCAAATTCTTCAAGTCTTGACATTTGACAAATCTAAAAATGGCAACGGTGCATTCTACTGCAGTATCTCACTATGTCCTGGACTGTGATAAGCCAAAAAGAAACATTTTCATTGCATAGATTAGGCACACACATACATACGCATGGTCATGCACCCCCCCCAATGTCTGACAAAGGTTATATGGCTTAATCAAGGTTGAACGTGGGTCAGGATTGGAGTGCCAAAAGATTTTAATTTTTACCCTCATCTATTCTGGGTCTCCTTGCCAGATGTGTTATCTCCTTTATTCTTCTAAGTTTCATTAGCCACAATTAATCATATTTTCCCATTGGAGAATGGAATCAACCGAAAGGAGTCCAGCAGGAGAAAGCAATCAGGTTGGTTCTAATGCTTCTATTAGTCCATAAGGTTTACATTCAAATGTCTCCTGAGTAATAGTCAGGGGGTTTGTCAGAAAGCATAAGACAACCTTTGTTGGTTGATGAGTGTGGGCAGTTGTGAGAATCCAAGCATAGAAGAACTCAGACCCTGATATACTACAAAGGGTTTGGGAAAACGATTGGTATTCCCCTACAGAAGGCAAGTATGACTTCTCTCATATGTTGTTAAATGGATGCTTTCCCAAGAAAGTCTATCCTGAGTCATCACCATGAAGACAAACAAACTGATTGCGAGCTCTTGAAGAAGAGTGTACGTGTTCCATTTGCCATTGTGACTTCCATGCAGCCTATTTGGGCACATAGCAGTTGATTAACCGAATGAATGTTAATAAATAGCACAAATGCATCCATATAAGGGACATAATTTAGAACTATTTCTGATGTTAATCACCGCAACAGTGGTAGAGACAACAACAAATAAAACCAAAACAAATAACCTCTTCTTTATAAAATGGCACATATGGGCTAAAATGCTCTAAAAGCAAACGGAGTATAGCAGCTATGGGAAAATGACTCTGATTCTCCCTTGATAGATATTATGTCAATTACTTTCTTCCCTGTGAAATGTAATTTTGATAGTATAAAAATGTGGTGATGGTACTCAGGAAAATCACTCCCCGGAGAAGCACCTGAGTGATGAATTGTCAAAGAGAATCTGTGGAAGAGAGCTGATCTGATAAACTGGACCAGGGGAAGGTGAAATGTTTATTGGGATCAAAAGTGGATGTTATCTCTGCTTCAAAAAATAAGCTGGAAATTACAGTGTCCCTCAGTCCAAACTCTAAGACAGACACAATGTGTGAACAGAAAGTGTCTGAAAATCTGTTCAAGCAGCAAAGGAGAGCTTCAGGAGTTAGACACCAAGATTCAGTGAGCTGTCGGGAAGATAAAAAACCTAAAGCTGCCTTATAGCATTGCACGAAGCCCACATTTGCAGTAAGAGAGAATCAGCTAGTGAATATGAGTCTGCAAAACTCCACATGTCAAGAAAGAATTTGGGAGGATGTGCTCAGGACAGAAGAAATCTAGGGAAGGAGGCTTTGGTGGAAATAAAGGTGTGGGTTTTGTTTTGTTTTGTTTTGTTTGCTCAGCTGCTGTTTGCATCCAGAGCTGCACTGTCCAATAGAACTGTCTGTGATGATGAAATGCTCCATAATCTGCACTGTCCAATTAGGAAACTACCATGTGGTACTGGGTACCCGAAATATGGATGGGGTGTCTGAAGAACTGAATTTTAAATTTGAATTAATTTAAATAGTCCCCCATATCTAGTGACTACTGCATGAGCACAAATCAAGGGGCTTAAGAGCCAGTACAATACCCAAAAAATTCAGGACAACTAGAGGTTTAAAGATGAACAGGGACCAAAGGCAAATAGACAAAAAAAAATTACTAGAAGAATCTAATAGTCCTAATAAAGCTGGCAATGATATCAAACCCAGTCTACCTCACTCTAAAGATCTAAAAAGCTTAATTCTCTTAGATAAGGCTAAGACAAAGAAATGAACTACAATGCATTGTTCTATATCCTACAAAAGACAATCACTCTTTGCTTGACAGTTGAGCTACCTTTCTAATGTGAACTCATTCACTAAAACCTACATGTTAATTGACGTATCTACTCTGTAGTAGGCATAGGTTGAGGCCATTATAAGGTGGGTGTGCACGTTTGAAGTAAGAGAAAGTGCAGTAGTGGTACACAGAAGGGTATCTAACACTGATAAGGGATTAAGGAAAGATTTTCTAGAAAACGTGACCCTTGAGTTGATTCTTAAAGATGAGCAGGTAGCTAAGGCGATTGCGGATACTACAGGGCAGACTTCTAGGAAGAAGAAACAACTTAAGCAATGGCAAAAAGGAGTAAAATTGTCAAACGCATGCAGGAATTGACAAGCAATTAGATGGATCAGGGTAATTTAGTAAGGGTATAAGTGATGGGATAAGAAGGAGGAATGGAAGGTGAGGACAGAAAAATCACCATGCATGCTAAGTGTACCATGTGTACTAAGAAAATAAATTTTAATTTGCTGGGAGCATAGGAAGCTATGCATTGTTTTATAATTATTATTTTAAGCGGATCATTCTGTGTACAAAGAAAATGATAGGATCTTTATTTGTGGGGAAAACGGGAATGCATAGTAAGGTATGGCAGGGGCCGATGAGAGAATGTTTATAGGCAGATATGTTAGTTCAGAGAATTTTTTTTTTTTAAGTTCAGATGAGAGACAATAAGGATTAAGTCACTGGTAGGGAATTTAGAGAAGAGGTGAGTGATTCAAAAAATATTTAAGAACACAAATCTGCTGTCTTCATTGACTACCTCAGGGTGGGGGACAGATGAAAGGAAAAATCATGGACAAATCTCAGGGTCCTGGTATAAGTGACTAAGTAAGTGGTAGTGTCATTAGGAGAGAGAGGGATTACAGATGCAGCAGCAAATAGGAAGGCATTTCATGAGTTTAATTTGAGCATACTGAGTTTGATGTTCCTGTTTCAGACATTTCCATACACACATCTCAGGACAGAGATATAGGGATCATCAGCATATAATGGCAACTAAAACTATAACAGAAGATATGAATTCTGGAGGTAGACAGAGTGAGAAAAATGAGGAGACAAAGGTTGAGCCCTAGTGGAAGGACTAGGTGGGCCTAGGGAGCCCCAGGGTGTGAGCGGCAGTTCTAGAACGATGAGTCTATGGGATCACCTGGGTGGCTCAGTTGTCGGACTCTTGATTTTGACTCAAGTCATGAGATCGAATTCTAAGTCGGGCTCTGCTCTCTGCACAGAGTCAGCTTGGGATTCTCTCTCTTCTCTCCCTCTGCTCCACCCCCACCACTTGCTTGTGTCCTCTCTCTCCAATAAATAAATAAATAAATAAATAAATAAATAAATAAATAAATAAATAAATAAATAAATAATCTATGAAAAAGACACAGGAGAAATAAATGTCCGATGTGGAAAGAAAGGCAAAAAAGTCTCAGAAGAGACTTTTGCGTTATGAGAAAGAAGGAGACAGAGAAAAACTGAACTGCATGAAATGAAGCAAACAAGTCTGAATGATAAGGGCAAAAATGTGTCCATTGGATTCTGTATTTTGAGGGCAGTGATGATCTCTGCAGGAACCATGTCAAAGAAATTTACATGAGGAACAGAAACCAAATAGGAGGCACAGAAAGTCTAAGAAGTAGAATGATGGCATATAGCACGGCTAGAAGGAGAAACACTAAATTACAAAAGGTAGTTTCTCTGGAAGATGAGACAGGGCAGGAGGAAGGTGAGCCTTTCATATTGTATAAATTTTTTATCCTTTTCCACATTATCTAAACCATATGTTTCACTTCATAATTAAAAACACAAATAAAGATAAGCACAAATAAAGATATAAATCACCACAAAAATAAAATGGTTCTCAGAGCACACAGTTAATGTGGATGGATGACTAAGAAAGAAAATTGAGTCCTCTGTTTTAGATAGAGTTTTAAAGTCATTGGAGGCTCAGGACTGAGAGAAGGGAGAAAACAGAGAGTAAAAGGTGGAGAGAAGGATAGATAAAGGACAGAGCAGATAATTGATGGAGACATGACCCATAGTAGATGAGCAGGGAGAATATTAAAGAGACAAGCAGAAGTGCTATCTTGTATAGTAGATGTACATCATTTTTAGAGACTAGAGGAAAGAAGGTGGGTACAGATAAACTTGGTACGTGTACATGGTTGATTTGGGAAATCATTCCACTTGCAGAGATTGGAGGTTCAAGGAGGGAGGTGAAAGTTCGGAATGGTAATCTGAAGGATGAGAAAAAGGTCTGGCCAAGGACAGGAGAAAGAGTTGTTATTCAGGGCTGAAGACCCAGCTAAAGCTGAAGGCAACAAATTTATAGCGGCATAAATCCAGTGTCAGGAGACTTTCCTCAGCTGAGATCAGTAACCAGAATATAGAACCAAGAATTTGACTGTCATATTGAACCACTATGGTAAGTGTGGTAGGAGGACAAGGTTACAAAGGGAGGGAGCTATGTTGAGAAATAACTGAGATAATCAATCATTGGATAAAAGCTGAGCAAGAAATGAAATGAGTCCAGGAGATGCTGATAGATTGGGAGAGAAGGAAGGGCCTAGAATCTCTAGGATTGAAGACAGTATACTGGGAGGAACTTAAAAGTAAAGGAGGTTATGGCTGGAGAGAAAAGCAATATCAAATCAGAGTTAAAATCTCAGTATTTTGAACTAGATACAATTGGGACTGCATCTAGTTTTGCCATTATTGAAAATACGACCTAGAGGAAATTATTTAAGATCGCTGTGCCTTGGTTTTCTTATCTGTAAGATAACATTTATCTCAGTGCTTCCTATGATGATTAGACATAGTAATACATTTAAAGCACTTATTACAATTATTGATCCATGGTAAATATGTAGTAAATGGCAGGAAAAATACATACACACAGAGTGGAGTTTCAGATTTTGAGGTAAAGAATCTTTCTGATGGCCAACCTCTAAAATGCCTTCAACAACTGGGCATTGAGCATCCTTATACAGAACCCATACACATTAAATCATGGTTGCCCTACATGCCCAGTAGAATATGTCCAACATGATGGGATCTGACTCCAAGGCTAGGCCATAAAAGACATTGCAGTTTCCATCTTGGAGTCTCTTGGATTACTCACAATGACAACTGTCATGTCATGAAATCATTCAAGCAGCACAAGAGGTCTGGTAAGGAACTGGGGAATCCCACATACAGCCAGAACCCACATGCTCGCCATATGGGTGAACCATAATGGAAGTGGACCTTCCAATCAGGGTTCATCTGCCTTCAGATGCAGACATCTTGACTATAGCTTCATTAGAAACTCAAGTCTATACTAGCCTAAGTCATTCTTAACTTTCTGATCCACAGAAACTGTGTGAGATAATAAATGTTAATTTTTTTGTCCTCTAAAAGTCTGTAATAATTTGCTTCATAGCAATAAATAATTAATGCATATTTTGGCACCTAGAAAAGGGGTGCTGTCAATAATAAAAACATATAATACAGGTAATTGCAAAAGCTGAAAAGATATTGAGATATGTGTTAGTGAAAACCTGAAGAGCATAAGCCTATGGCTCTTGACAAGGCCATCATGAAAAGTTAAAGAAAGATGAGGAAAATGTGATTATCAATGGGAAGAGGTAGAATTATTTTTAAGTGGGGAAGAAAGTTTAGCAACACTATTGCTTGCAAAAACAAACAAAGTAGAAGATGTACCTAATGACCTAGGTGATCTAGTTAAGACTTCAAGGTAGGCTGTTGAAGGTGCCACCTGACTTTGCATGTTGTTTATAGCAAAATGAAAGAAAACAGAGATTCTCCAAAGTAAGAACTGTTAAAGATAAAGAAGCCAGGGTTTACTGATTTTGAATATTCCTAGAATCTCCAGATGGCAAGTAATGTTAAAATTTAAAAATAGTTTCTGGCAATAAATAAAGCTTAAGGAATTGTCAGAAAAATTTGGTATTAAAGATGAAACTGAGGGTGTGCCTACAAAATCCAGTGTTAAGTTCTCAGAAACATCTAGTTTGGTGTCTCAGAAAACCATTCAGTGAAACAATAGGGTTTCTAAAAGGCTTATATGTTTCCTTATTTAGTAAAAGCCTGGGGAAGACAAAAGCCTCACTTAAAAGAGATTTTTGAGTACTGCTTTTATCTAATATAATGAACCCAGTAATATCAACAGAGGACCCCTAAGTTTTTAAAATAATTATATTGACAAGAATTCTTCCAGGTTGGATTGAAAAGGACAGAGACAATACAAAGTGAAAGGAATCTTTGGATGTCTAAACATCTATATGCTAGAAGTTCAAAAAACAAACAAACAAACAAACAAACAAATAAACTACGACAACAACAACAAAACTCAGATGCAATCATGAGCTGCCTTTAGTGGAAAAAGGAAAGATGACTCATAAGATAAAACCGAGAGCTTATTGGAAAAAAACAAGAACCCTGGAGAATTATTCCTAAACCGTGAGTCCAAATCAAGGAACTATCAATAGTTCTCCACTGAATTTCAGAATTGCTATGAACTGGTAAGTCCTATGTACATTCTCTTTCCCCTTTTTTGAATGGATTGATCTAAACCAATCACACTATGCCTACCTCACCACTGCATGTTGACTGCATCTGAGTGTGTGTGTGTGTGTGTGTGTGTGTGTGTGTGTGTGTGTGTTCACACTGTGATGGGCGGGGGGGCCAATAACTATCTCTTCAGTTCACAGGGCCTCTGATTGAGAGAAACTACACTCAGGGAGTTATACTCAAGGAAACACATAAGAAGAGCATCATCCTATACCTGTCCAATACAGATGATGAGATTCCGAACTTCAAGCTAAGGCTTGGATGACACTTCAGTGCTTCAGGAGGGGGTGAGTGTATTTTGCATCTTGAAGGGATATAAATCATTAAGGGCCAGATGGTGAACTGAGGTGGCCAAATTCTGAAAGGTCCCCAACCATCCTTGCTTCCTTGTAATTATGTAGAACTCTCCTAAACTGAATTATGGCTGCCCTGTGTGTCCAGTGGAATGCCGCAGAAACAAGAGTGTGTGACTCGTAAGGCACGGTCATAAAAGACATTGGTGATTCCCCCATGATCTCTCTCTTGGGTTACTGCCATGCTGTGAGGACAGTGAAACAGGCTTGTAAAGAGGTCTATGTGGTAAGACAATGAGTCTGCCTGCCAACAGTCCAAACTGTCTTGCCAGGGTGCTGGTGAGCAGATCCTCCAGCCCCAGTTGAACCTTTATGGCTCCCGCTCTAGCCACTATGTTGATTGCAACCTCTTGAGAGACTTTGAGTAAGAACCACCTAGGGAAGCCACTCCTGAGTGCCTGACTCACAGAATTTGACTAACAATGCTTATTGTTATTTTAAGATGCTAGTTTTCATAGTAATTTTTGTATAACAATAAGATCATTATTATAATTCCCAAAAGATTGAAATATTCAGTCCGTGACTATAGAATATGAATGATAAAAGGGAAATGGATTTTGTTCCTTGAAGTTGAAGGTAGTCTCAAAGTTAGAGGGTTGAACTCTTTCCGTGTGGACACTGATGTTTCTTTGGTATGACCTGGAACAGAAGAATACACTTTCCTGGTCTGTACATTCTTCAATGAGTGTGAGTTGGTGGGTTGTGAAGAGGTCAAAGATTATAAAAATGATGATACAAAGCCTAGTGAAATGAGGTTCAAAAAAGGTGGCTTTCCCCCTATTTTATTTCACAAGGACAAATTATTTATTCTTAGGATACAATTTTGTGCCCCATAATACTTATTCCCCTGAATTTTTATTGTTTCATAAATATAACAGCAATCATAAAGACAATAAGGATAGAACATCATGCAATTCTACCTTTTCTACACATCTTGTACTCTTTTAGATCTTATACATGTTAATATTTGTGGATATGTGGATAATCTTGTAGGTATTACATAAGTAAAATTTGTATTTTCCTTTATTTAGTGATTACTCCGCTATAATCACTTACAGAACACTATGTTCTTCATAAATTCTATTTAAAATAATTCCTTCAATGACTACTGAATAAGTTGCTTAGCCTTCTCATATTGCTGACTTTTACTTTTACTTTTTCTCCCAATTAAAAATCATGCTGTGTAGAGACCTTCCTCTTATTTTTGAGTTATTTCTTCATGAAATTTTTTCTTGGCTGAAATTATTCGGTCAAAGGCCCTTGGCCATTTTAAATAGTAACAAAGCAAGTTTTTTTTTTTTTCCTTCTAGTCTAGACTTAGAATAAACTCTGAGATGCTATGGGGATTAACTAAAATGGAAACGAAGAAAAGAAAGCTAGGCAGAAGAAAATCACTACCTGCTTAACTACCATCCCACAGATCACAGGGAGAAACTGTGTGACATTTGTGGGATCAAAGCGATTAGCATCTCTATGCCCAGAATGTAATTGGGAAGCTTTCCCATATTTTACCTCTATAAAATGTCCACCACCCAAGGCATCTCCTACCTCACACTTAGGAACAGAACACTCCCAAGGATTACAAGCTAATCCAATGAAGTGCAGAGCTTAGCCTTTGGTCTAAGAAGTTCAAACTCTCTCCCCCTGCACACAAGTATGCCCATCCCACCCTAGGGTAATCTTCCTATGTCTTTCCTAAGACTGATGTACCCAGAGAGTACTCTGAAGAGCTAATTCTGTAGAGGGTGTTCCTTAACTTAAAAAGAAGCGTACAGCTTGACATGAGATCCACAGAGAGAAACATAAAGCCTGTCCCCCACCAGCCTATGGGATCCCTCAGCTTGCACCATGCTTCCCATTACAGCATAAGGTAAGAAAGCGGACCCCTTCAGTTTCTACGGATTCCCAGCTAGTTTGGCATACTGTAGTTATTTATTGCTTCCAGTGTTTTGAAAATACCAGATGTGTCTTTTATTGAAAGTACTCTGTTTTTAAGCCCCTTAATTATTTTGCAGTTGGATCAACTATTTTATATTAATTACAAAAAAAAAAGTGTAACCATAGAGGCATGTGGTGTATTCAACCTTGTACTGTAAACTCTCAGAACGGTGAAAATGCCTAGAAGGGTTACTGGTGTTCTGGAACCAACTTCACAAACAGCTGTGATGGTCTGGAAAAGAACTTCCCACAGGCATCCATCCAGCCGCTGTACAGCCAAGGAAAGAGCTGCTGCAGATACAGAAAATGCCAGGGGTGGGACATAATATCAACCCAACAACTGTCTCCTGGAAAAACTCACCAGCTTATACCCAGATGACAAAGATGTTGTGCATTTGTGCACATTGGGGGCAGGGAAAATTGTTGCGTGATAACAAGATTGAAAAGGAAAGATGGGAATAAAAAATTGTGCTCATCATATCATTTTCTGAATTCTCAAATGCTGTTATCTCTCAAGTGTACCAGAGCCCAAATAGCTCATCACCATCATCATCAATAGTACCTACTGAGTTTCTACAAACTGTATGGTACAATCCATATCAAAGCTCCTCTCTACCCTACCTGCTTTGCTACTGAGTTATGATATAACCCAGCCACTTGGTCTCTGTCTTGGTCTTCAACTTATTTCAACAAACACCGATTCAACTTATACTATAAGAGTACAATTATGAATAAGACAAGATATCTTTGTTTCTTTTCAGTTGTTCCCCTCTCAAAAAACCACAACCAAAACCAAAAACTCAATCAGTGTTTGAATACTGCCTTTCACTTCTACATTTTAATGGGGGCTTAGAACCATCAGATGTTTTAGAAAAAGAAGGGAAAGCATGTGTCAAAGGACAATCAGAGAAAAATGCTAAGAGTTAAACAGGCTTATTTGCAGTATCCGCTTTTTAACTGAAAAAGTAAAATGAGCAATAACATATCTATTATGTACCTATTTATGTGTTCACTTAATTAATGTCTGTTACTTCTCTGCCCCTTGATTACAGACTCTGTGGGAGGAGGAGGACCAGATGAATTTGGTTCACCATTACCTTCCAAAACCCTTGCCCCATGTCTGGTGCTCATAAACATACACATTCCACCAACACATATTTGTTTAATAAATGAATTTGATATTAAATAATAACTTGAATATAGGTGGAAAAAGCCACACAAGGTGTTAAGTTGTTCTGCCCTGAGACATTATTCAATGTTTCTTCATACTATTTCTGTACCATCTGCACTCGTAGGAAAGAAAGGCCTAGGGAGCCCTCTCAGTATAATTTATTATATTTATGTAGCACCTATCACCTTGGTACTGTATCTAGGTCAGCGATTTCCCAAAGTTTGTTTCATAATATCCCAGAGTATCTCTGTGGGGCCATAATGTCTTTAAATAGTCTGAAAATAAAATTAATTTTCATTCCACTTAATTTTTAGGAATATACATGGCCCATGAAGAGAAGATATTACCAAACCAAGAACACAATTCTAAACCACAGTATTTCCAGGGAAGCTGGCAACCAGATATCTACATTCATTCCAAAATAATTATTGATTCATTTATTTCTTCAACAAATATTTATTAAATATTTAATTTATATCACACATCATGCCAAGTACTTGAGATACAATATTGTGAAGCACCTAGCTCTTGCCTGAAGGAGCTTATTATATAAGGGTCAGTGTGATGAGGATACCATATGATATAAAAGACAAAGTTTCAAATCCACCATCCTTTGGGTATCAACACAAATTTTATAGAATGTATTATCCTATATTTCTTACTTTTTCCCAATGTCTATTTAATTTATAATTAATGCTACATGAGAAGTCTCTGAAAAAAACAAGCCAGTATATCCTGAAACTAATGGAACTTACCCTGACTCACGCATTCACTACGGTGGCAGTGACTGAAATTGTGATGAACAGACCTAGTTAGCCTTCAGTTTGCTGTCTCTGGCTTCAGATACTCTGCATGCCCCATACTTAGGCACCTCAGAGACAAATGAAACATCCTCATCAGTAGACCCACTTTCTTACCCAAATGCTTGATTCCTTCCAAGCATATCTAGGTCAAAAACCTAGAAACATGTTGGATGTTATAGGATACTAGAAAGAACGTGATCCTTGGTCATAGAGATAGGAGTTCACATCCCAGCTCTGTTGCTGGAGTATATTGAGCAACATGACCAGACTTCCCCTTCAATTAAAAAAAAAAAAAAAAGAGTATAGTTCTAACCTCTTAGAACTATTAGGAAAATTAAGGGAGGCTCTTAAAGGAGTACCAAAGGCAGTGAAGTTATTCAATAAATGTTCTTTGCTCCATTCATATAATAATGTAAGCCATTAGTAACATAATACCATGATTTTGACTCTAATCACTAAAAGTATACAAACAATGGCATTGTTCTAAATGTATTTTAAGATGATCATCCATTTAAAAAATCATGACACTATAGTAATTAAAAATGACTTGCTTTAGTGAATGGTGCAAGATAATGGTGTGATTCACTGGGCTGTGAATGTCTGCTCAGTGATAGCACCAATGTGCTTCCCACGGGTACAGATCCTAACAGATCTTCACAGAGAGAGGGTGGTGATCTTACTAGTACTATGAAAGTTGTCATGATTCCCAGTCACATGGTTTACATACATATATAGATATGCATATTTTTACAAATGGATATGTATGTATATGTATAAACAGGTAAGAGTTCCTTCAAAATACTGAAGTAAAGTACAATAATGCAGGAATATTATATATAAAGATGCCTATTTCCATCATTAATGCAATATAAGTTAGATCGCAACTGCAGGTAAATTCTGAAATGACAACATCCCACAGTAAGAATTTTCTCTAAATTTGCCCTCTGCCCACTTACCCTCATGCTTCTTTCTCAACTCTTTATGAACTCTGAAGACAAATGGAGTCATCAATGTGATTGATCATATTACAAAACCCTAGTGAGGCCATATTCCTAATAGACAGTGTTCTGGCTCATTAAAATGTCATGCACTTGGATGGGACTCTCTTCCACTTTCTGTTCAGGAATTGGTAAGCCAAGACCTTTTTCTTGGGCTCCCTTTCTCTCTCTCTGCTTGATAATGCTGGTTATTACTTCCAGTTGCTGAACCATATGGCAAATGGCAAATACTTAAGATTTAGGTTCAAAAGGATGTAGGAGGCTCCATTAAGGACATGCCCACCCCAGCTCAACGCTACCAGCTCTCTGCTTGGAATTCGCTAGGAATTGGAACTTCTAATAATAAAATGATACATCCTACCCCCATCTCTTGCTATCAGTCCTTTAATACCTCCCTTATCAGCCCTCCATGGAGAGATTACATGAAGGGCAGAATTGGGCATTTCTGGGCTCATCCCATCTTACCCTGCATTAATTTATGACATTACTGTGCATCTTAAATGTTGTTCTGACCTTTCAAATAGCAAAACTAGAGCAAAACTGAGCTTCTGATGAGAAGCCAGATCCTATGAATGGAGGAGCACTTATTTCACCAACAATGAAAGAGAACGGTCATAACTCAGTTTGCAATTTAAGATCATCTCCAAGTCTTTCTGCCTGCACATATTTTTAGATATCACATAAAACTGTTTAACAAGATCATGGAATTTTCTTTCCTAAAAATATATTAAAAAAAAGAAATTACCCCTTACATATATTTGAACTGGAGCAGAATATGCCACCCCAAAATATGCATCTTTGACAAAAGGATTATTTAGGACTGATTTAAAAAAAAAAAAAGAGTATCTCAACATAATATAGGCCATATATGAAAAACCCACAGCTAATATCATTCTAAACAGGGAAAAACTGAGAGCTTTTCCTCTATAGTCAGGATCAAGACAAGGATGTCCACTCTCACCACTTTTATTCAGCATAGTAGTAGAAGTCCTAAATATAGCAATCAGGCAACAAAAAGTAAAAAATAAAAAACATCCAAATTGGCAAGGAAGAAGTAAAAATTTCACTATTTGCAAATGACATGATACTATTTATAGAAAACCCAGAAGACTCCACCAAAAAACCTGCTAGAATTGATAAATGAACTCAATGAATTTGCAGGATACAAAACTGATGTACAGAAATTTACTGAATTTCTATACACCAATCATCAAATAGCAGAAAGAGAAATTAAGAAAACAATCCCATCTACAAATGCATCAAAAATCATAAGATACCTTGGAATAAACCTAACCAAATATGTGAAAGACTTGGACTCTGAAAATTATAAAACACTGAAGAAATAAAATGAAGATGACACAGAGAAATGGAAAAACATTCCACACTCATGGATTGGAAGAACAAATATTGTTAAAATATCTACACTACCCAAAGCAATCCACATATTTAATGCAATCCCAATCAAAATGCCTACAGCATTTTTCACAGAAATAGAACAAACAATACTAAAATTTGTATGGCATCACAAAAGACATTGAATATCCTGAAAAAGAAAAACAAAGCTGGAGGCTTCACAATTCTGGACTTCAAGTTATTTTACAAAGCTGTAGTAATCAAAACATTATGGTATTGGCACAAAAACAGACACATAGATTAATGGAAAGGAATAGAAAATCCCGAAATAAACCCACAATTATGTGGTCAATTAATCTTGAACAAAGCAGAAAGGATACCCAGTGGGAAAAAGACAGTCTCTTCAACAAATGGTGTTGGGAAAACTGGACAGCTACATGGAAAAGAATGAAACTGGACTACTTTCTTAAAACTACACAAAATAAACTCAAAATAGATTAAAGACCTAAAGGTGAGACCTGAAATCATAAAAATCCTAGAAGACAACATGGGCAGTAGCCTATTTAATATCAGACATAGCAAGTTTTTTCAAGATAGGTCTCCTGAGGCAAGGAAAACAAAAGCAAAAATAAACTATTGGGACTAAATCAAAATGAAAAGCTTCTGCATAGTGAAGGAAACAACAAAACTAAAAGGTAACCTATGAAATTGGAGAAAATATTTGCAAATTATATATCTGATAAAGGGTTAGTATCCAAAACATATAAAGAACTTATAAAATTCAACACCTCAAAAACAAATAATCCAATTAAAAAGGGCAGAAGACATGAAGAGATATTTCTTCAACGAAGACATGCATATAGCCAATAGACACACGAAAAGATGGTCAACATCACAGATCATCGGGGAAATGCAAATCAAAAACCACAATGAGCTATCACCTCACACCTGTCCAAACAGCAAAAATTAACAACATAATAAAGGACAGGTATTGATGAGGATGCCAAAAGAAAGCAATAAGCACTCCTGCACTGTTGGTAGAAATGCAAACTAGTACAGTCAAGTGGAAAAGACTATGAAGGTACCTCAAAAAGTTAAAAATAGAACTACCCTACAATCCAGCAATCACAGCACTTGGTATTTACCCAAAGAATACAAAAACACTATTTTAAAGGGATACATCCACTTGTATGTTTATTGCAGCATTATTTACAATAGCCAAGAAATGGAAGAAGCCCAAATGTCCATCGGTTGATGAAAGGATACAGAAGATGTGGTATATCATACAATGGAGTATTATTCAGCCATAAAAAAGAACGATATTTTGTCATTTGCAACAACATGGATGCATAAAAAGAGTATAATTCTAAGTGAGATTAATCAGAGAAAGACAGATACCATATGCATTCATTCATATGTGGAATTTAAGAAACAAACAAACAAACAGAACAAAGGGGGAGAAGAGAGAGAGAAATCAAAAAACAGACTCTTAATTTTGAGGTGCAAACTGATGGTTATCCAAGAGGAGGTAGGTGCGAGATGGGCTAAGTAGGTGATTGGGTGCCCTTGTAATGAACACCAGGTGATGTATAGAATTGTTGAATTACTGTACACCTGAAACTAATAGAGCTCTCTACATTAACTGGAATTAAAATTAAAACTTAAAAAAGAGCCCATGCAGGAGAATGTCTGAAAACTGAGAATAAGCTGCCTTTTTGTGAGGGAAATTTACATTCATGAGGGAAATCTCCATTTGTAAGGGTATCTTTTCCTCTGTACCAGAAACAGAAAGATGACTAAATCTCTAGAAGTTCTTATCAATGGAGAAGGTCTGAATTTAAATCTCCATCAAAACTGTGCCTTTGTTTACTGTGCTTTGCTTGACAACCTTCCTTAACTGACCTCCTCAATACCCCAAATCTTCCTTTGGTCTTTAGCTAAAAATGCTATTTGAGTTGATAGTTTGAGGTATTTTGGAGGTTACTCCATTTTCTTGGGTTACTCTCATGTATACAGGAGGTACACATGTTTTTAAACTTCTGTTTGCTTAAAGAAAAAGATGGGAAGAAGGAGGGAGACAAGGAGGAAGAAGAAGAAGAAGAGGAAGAAGAGGAAGAAGGAGGAGGAGGGGGAGAAAGAGGAGAAGAAGGGGAAGAAGGAGGAGAAGATGGAAGAGAGGAAGGAGGAAAGGAAGGAGGAGAGGAAGAACAAGGGGAAGGGGAAGGAGAAGGGGGAGGAGGAGGAAGGGAAAGAAGAGGTAGAAGAAGAGAGAGAAGAGGGAAAAGTAAGAAAAGAAGAAGCAGGAAAAGGAAAGAAGCAGAAGCAGAAAAGAAGAACTAGGAGAAAAAGGAGGAGGGGGAGGAGGGAGGAGGATGAAGGAAGTAGAGAAGTAATTACCCTTCCCATCTCCGTGATGAGGTTGGAAGCATATAAGTATTTCTCTTCCTAGAATCAAAAGGAAAACTCAAATTTCCGTATTAGAAGACACGTTACAACATGAATTGATCAAACATGATGGTTTAGCATTCCATTTTACTTTCCTCAGAATAGGGGTTTGTCCTCCTAAAGTTAAATCCTAATTGCCTTTCACCGAGGTACCCCTCCATGTTCATATTAAAAGCACTCTTAAACCTTTCCCAGTATACCACAGCAGCACCTACAAAACATATAGAGGCAAAAAGGCTGTACGGTAGTTACCTCTTATCTGTGGGTTTGATTTCCACAGTCTCTGTTATCCATGGTCAACTACCATCTTGAAGCAGATGGCCGACATCTGACATAGCGTCAGAAGGTCAATAGTACCCTAATGTCATGTCACAGGGCTTCTGTCCTTCACCTCACTTCATCTCAGCATGTGGACATTTTATCATCTCACATCATCACAAGAAGAGTGAGTAGAGAATAATAAAGTATCTTGAAACAGAAAGACCACATTAACATAATTTTATTACAGTATGTTGTTATAACTAGTCCATTTTATTATTAGTTATTGTTGTCAATCTCCTACTGTGCCTAATTTATAAATCAAACTTTATCACGTTTGCATGTGTAGGAAAAAACACAGTATATATAGGTTTTGGTGCGATCTATGGTTTCAGGCATTCACTGGGATCCTGAAAGCTATCCCCCAAGGATAAAGGAGGACTACTGTCTGTCATTTTTACCTTGCCACAAACTCAGCTCATATTCTAGAAAACAAGACATGAAAAGACTGTTTTCTTAGGCAGCATGTCCTTGCAGCATAGTATTCTATGTGTATAATAATGTTTTGTGTCATGTGCACCCATTCTAACCACCTCATGCTAAATGATCATTGTAGTTTAACATCTGCTCTGGTCTGAATACCAAAGCCTCATTCGACTATTTTGTTCATGGCTCATATGCACTACATTTTAAAATGTCTTATGGCTTTTGCAGAGGTAATAAAGCATAAGCAATGATTCTGACAGAAAATATGTACCTGTGCTGCATTCCCCCTTCTGATTTTGGACCAGCCGACTTAACATCTCTGTGTCAGTCTAAAGTGCTCCTGGCCCATCTCTTATGCACTTTCTTGTCCATAAAGACAATCCATGAATTATAGCTGGACTTTTCCAGCAGTCACTAAGGATGCCTCATATTACTTTGGTTTCAATGTTTTTGCCTTCCTGCTTTCAACTCTTAAAATATCTATCATTCCACAGTCCACCTCTAGGTCTCTTCAACTTGTTCTTCCTATTATCTGGACTCAGCCCTCTCCTAAGAATTCAGTCTGTAAGCTCCCTTCTAGCTATGACCAATGTCAGCCAGACCTCCATGATTACTGGTACAATGGGGTTGTAGGATAGCTCAATGCCAATTGGTTAAGCAGAGTCCCTTGCCTGCAGCTGAGAAATCAATGAGTACCAGAGGTGTGTAGATACCATATAGTAAACATCAAGTGTCTGTTGCTCATTGACTCAGCATTGAGCTGGATCAGGCACTGTTGGGAACAACCACACATAAGACTCAACTGGGAAACATACAGAGGTTGAAGAACCTAAGACAATAAATACCCATGTGTGAATTAATATGGTACAAATTGAGCAAATAAATGTTTAGGGGGACACAAAAAAAATATAGAGTGGGACAATACTCCATAGAGCAAGTGTTATAAATACTCACTAGAGAGCACAATGGCAAAAACTCAGTTTGAATGAAAATTCACAAGCGTGCTCACTGAAGTGAACAAGCTCTTATAAATACTCAGTACATGGAGAAGCAGGCAGTTCCTTGAGGAATCACCCACCCCCCGCCCCTCCCAGGATAAATGTTCTTCAGCAGACCATCAGGGGCATACACATATTGTTTCTTTCTACCAGTCATTTCCATACTCATACTCACATGAGCACACATAAGGCTAACTGATTAATAGACTTCTTGGCATTTTGCTGTATTTTGATGATTGTGTACTTGCTTAGGGAGAAGGGCTGGAGATCTGGAGCCAAACTCTTTTAAGTCAAAGCCTGTGGACTCCTGGTCCAGCATGCCAGACACTTCATCCCAAGTACCCCATAACAGTTGACTCATAAGGCCATGCTCCATAAAATCCATCAGCACAAGCCTCTGATGGAGATGAATTATGGTTTACAAACGATTAAAATATTGTTAATGATGATATCAAGGCACTTGAGGCTCTGAAGGGGAACTTTGAAAATGAGATGTTACCAGAACCTCCAGAGTCTTAAGCATTTGTTAGTTCATGTTTTTAAAAAGTGCATTAGCTTTATCCAGTATCCATATAACCTTTCTCCTCTCCCTTGCTCTGTTTCCCTGGCAACCATTTAAAAGTGCCGGAAAAGGCACTGCTGTCTTGAAAAGAAAAGAAAAGAAAAGAAAAGAAAAGAAAAGAAAAGAAAAGAAAAGAAAAGAAAAGACAGGACAATAAGCTTTCTTTCTTTCTTTAGGGATTTTCTCCATCTTCCCAGCCACTTTTGTGGCTCTTGGAGGTTTTGCGTTCTTCAGTGCCAGCTCCCCTTGAATGAGCAACTGTGGGGTAATTAAGGAGGTGGGTGCCAGGCCAGGTGGAAGCTGCTTCTTTGAGATGATGGTTAGGTTTTCAAGGTCAGCTAAGTGGCCCTGAGACTGGGGGAGAACAGTACTCAAAGCAGAAAGATACCAACAGAAGCTTTCAGTAAGGCTCCCATCCTGCCTTCAAACCTCTCATCTATGGAAGAGACTGGTGTCAAAGACAGTGACACTGGCTGTCAGCTGCCACTCCAAGGGAGCTGGCTCAGAGAGATGAAGGATGAGGAAGTTCCGCCTGGGGGACAGCTGCGTGGACTGAGCAAGAGTGGCTGTTTTGAGGGACGGTGGAGGTCCAGCACCTTCATGTTTGCACTGCCTCCCCAGAACTTGGTAGTGTTTTTACTAACAGAAAATGTCCCTGTCTCTCTAACCCCAAGAGTCCTGGCTCCAGGAAGCATACAAAGAGAGATGTGATGTTTTACAGGACTCTGTCATATTCAGAACAAAGCTGCAGTTAACAAAGGCCACGACTAGAAGCTTCCATTTACCATTCTTGAACTGTTTGTTAAAGATCCCTTTTTATGAGAGAAAGGGCAAATAAGGATCACCAACAGTGTGTCAGGAACCACGTGAAAGGATTTTCACATGTGCTCTCATATAATCATGCCAACAGCTGTGTGAGTAGATATCATTCTTTTTTTTTTGAGATCTACTTATTTATTTGAGAGAGAAATTGAGAGAGTGAGCATTGTGGGGACAGGAAGAGGAAGAGGGACAAAGAATCCCAGGCAGACACCTCCCCTCTCCTCTACCACTGAGCATGGAGCCTGACCCGGGGTCTGATTTTCCCGATCTAATGAAGAAGTCAAGAGTTGGACGCCTAACCACCCAAGCCACCCAGGGCCCAGGTAGTTACCATTCTTATTTGCATTTGCATTTAATCCTCCTCATCAACCCCCTGACTCTCAGAGGTGTAGTTGTTTTTGCTTGAGGTACAACAGTGTCTCAGAGGGGCTTTCAAACCCAGGTCAGCCTAACTCCAGGAAGGTCATGATGTTTCCATTAGGCCTTGCTGCCTTCCTGGCATTGTCTATCAAAGGTGAATAGGGCAGGGACAACTAGTGGTTAGGACTAGGTCTTGTATGACAAGCAGATCTGGATAAGCCATTTGTAACCCACCCATCTCAGTAATACTGACTTGAAAAAGAGCATCTCCCTTCTGACCTAAATTATTTCAACAATTTAGTGTCGCGGAAGTAGGTTTTTGATTGTTTTAAATTTATTAGTAGGTACTGAGGACTTCCCATATGTTTGACATTCTGAGAAATTAAAAGGAAGCTTGAGAGAGTACTGTTCTTCAAGTGCAGGTGCAACTCAAACCCTATGGTGAGTTGAAGAACCTTGGGAATGATTCCACGGAGCTGGGAATGGTTATCTGCTCTGGCATTCACTTGGCTGTGTGATCTTGAGTAAGTTCTCTGAGCTTTAGTTCTCTTATTTATCAAGTGGGGAGGACGTTAAGTCCTTCCTCAAATTACTGTGAGGATTAAATGAGATAACGTAAGGAGAGTATATATTAGATAATAATGGTGGCTGTTTTTATTTTGATTTATTTCCATTGTATTTGTAATGATAATAGTGGAATTGAAAGAAAAGACACCATCGGATGAGGTTCCAAAATAATAGGCTTATTTTGCAAAACTATCATGAAAAAGAGATGAATGTGAGCTGGTGCTCAGGATAAATTCATCAAGGAATTGAGTTTGACCTGGGGTTTTTAGATGCACAAAAGAAAAACCCAAGAGGTTTTTCAGGCAGCTATAGAACTCATGAACGAAAGTGTGAAGTTGGCAATAAGGAGGTTTAGAAAGGCCAGTTGTGTGAAAGAACAATGACAGGTGCTTGTAGGACAGGGAAAGAGAAAACCTTGTCTTGAGATGATGGGCCTGGTAACAGAAGGTCTTAAAGCAAGCACTTGTTCCCCAAAACAAAACCAGTCACTGTAAGGTTTCTTTTTTGTCAAACAGATCCCAATAGGGACTTCCTTGGTAACTCCAGGAACCTGAGGAAATCACTTCCAGTCACAGTAGAACCTGGGACCAAAGGGGGCCATTGTGCAATCAATTAGAGTATCTCCTTCAGTCCTCAAAATTTCCATGTTTGCTGACATCTTTTACTCAATAACACAGGTAAAAGACCAACAGGGCCTCAAAGGACAAAACTCTAGAAGGGAGGGGAAATTGTAAAGAGACAGAAAGATAACTAGATCAACCTGGATAATAAAGAAGAATTCTGTCGAGAAGATTTCATTCTCTGAAGTCGATTTCAGACAGGTTAATCGAGGATACAGTATGCTGTCTTGATGACTTGGTGATATTTTAATGGGATTAGAAAGCAAGTGCTCAAAAGAGTTTTTGTCATCCTACGCCAACCTCTTACCTTACTTCAATAGTTCTATTTTTGCCATCCTATTATTATTTTTTCCCTTCCAACTGTTTGCCTTCGCTGAAAATAAAACAAAATGAAAACAGCAAAATGAAAACCAAAGAAGTTGAAATCAAAAGTGAACCTGAGGGGGGGAGCGGCAAGATGGCGGAGGAGTAGGAGACCGATTATCATCAGGTCCCAGG
>LNAC01001371.1:184416-216976 GCA_002007465.1 Ailurus styani | reverse complement strand
GTTTGTGCTTTGGTGAATGCTGTGAAAGATGTAAGCCTGATGATTCACAGACCTGTAATCCCTTGGGCAAAGAATAAAAATTAATAAAAAAAAAAGAGTTGGATGCTTAACTGAACCACCAAGGTGCCCCAATCTCAGTCTCTTTTAACCCAGGCTGATGACATTTTGTCAAAGCAACTGTCTCATAAAATTTTGCAGTTTTCTATATGTTTTCTTTTAGTTCATCTCATGTGCTAAAAGCTATATCCATAATTCTTTTTGAGACTTTATTTTCTTCAGACTTAAAATTACAGTGAATATGGGCATATTGGTCTTCTTAGGGACTGTATACTTCATCTTTCTGGAAAGACTTTGCCTGGTAGAGAAGAACTTTTGTCAGAAGTCTTAACGAAAAATCTAACAGCCAAAATTTTAATATGGCTTTTACCATGAGACTATGTTTTTCATTTTTTAAAAAAACATAGTCTATTGTTAATTAAAATTACTCATATAGGGGCACCTGGGTGGCTCAGTGGGTTAAAGCCTCTGCCTTCGGCTCAGGTCATGTTCTCAGGGTCCTGAGATCAAGCCCCGCATCGGGTTCCCTGCTCAGCAGGGAGCCTGCTTTCTCCTCTCTCTCTGCCTGCCTCTCTACCTATTTGTGATCTCTCTCTGTGTCAAATAAATAAAATCTTTTTAAAAATTACTCATATATTTTATCAGTTTTTGCCCTATTTTTGTATCATGTGATTTCTCTGGTTTCACTTCTTACTTATATTTATTCCTTAATAGTACTTTTAGTGAGGGCTAAGGGCAAAACTCGGCTTTGTACAAATCAAAACATTTTTGGTTTGATGTCATTATTTTGTCTTTGCTCTTAAATGACAGTTCATTTGGATATACAATTATAGATTCCTAGTTTTTTTCCTTCCGTATTTTGAAGCTATCGTCCTATTGTATTTTGGCCTCTATTGTTGCCAGTAAGACAACAAACCTTAAGTGTGAAGGTTTTTCCTTTATAAATGATCTTCCTTTTCCTCTCATAACTTTTAAGGTTTTCTCTATCCCTTCATATTCTGTAGTTTCACAAGAATGTAATTTTATGTGGGTTTTTATCCATCTTGGTACTCAGAATGTATTTTTGATCTAAAGATTCATATTTCTTTTTAATTCTGGAAAAATATAGCTATTACCTCTTCAGACATTACTTCCCTTCTTCCATTTATTTTATTATTCTCTTTGGAAGGTCTACTAGATGTGTGCTAGAGCTTCTTCAACTATCCTCCTCAGTTCTTTACATTTTGATCTTGTTCTTTCCTCATCTTCAAGCTAAATGATGTCCTCAGCACTAGCTTATTCTATGTATATGGTTTGCAGTTTAACCATTTTACTGAGTGTTTGAAAATCAGCGACTATACTTTTTCATCCCAAGATTTCTAATTACTTCTTCCCACATTCATTTCTTTTATTTTTTTTTATTTTTTTTAAAGATTTTATTTATTTATTTGACACAGAGAGAGAGATTACAAGTAGGCAGAGAGGCAGGCAGAGAGACAAGGAGAGGAGGAAGCAGGCTCCCCGCTGAGCAGAGAGCCCGATGCGGGCCTCGATCCCAGGATGCTGAGATCATGACCTGAGCCGAAAGCAGAGGCTTTAACCCACTGAGCCACCCAGACGCCCTTCCCACATTCATTTCTTATTTCTCTTTTTGAATCATAAGCTTTTGCTGATTTTAAAAGGAAATAGTTCTTTCACTTACTACCCAGTGTATGCTATATAATTATCTTAGTCATTGTCAAACTGTTACATAAAATTAATTTCAACCAAAATGAATTAATGTTCTTGTTTTAAATTAATGTTCTAATGGTTATTTTTTAGCTATTATTCTTAACTTTGGATTTCTTAATATGTTTAAGAATTTTGCTCTTAGTGTAATTTTATTTATTTCTTTAATTAAATTCAATTAACCAACATATAGTACATCATTAGTTTTTGATGTAGTGTTCAATGACTCATTCATTAGTTGCATATAACACCCAGTGCTCATCAGATCACATGCCCTCCTTAATGCCCATCACCCAATTACTACATACCCCATCCCCCTCCCTTCTGCAATGCTCAATTTGTTTTCCAGAGTCCAGAGTCACTCATGGTTTGTCTCCCTCTCTGATTTATTCCCATTCAGGTTTCCCTCCCTTCCCCGATGGTCTTCTTTGGGTAGTAAAGACATTTTAATAGTGCTTATTCTTCTAATCCATGAGCATGGAATGCTTTTCCATCCCTCTGTCTTCCTCAATTTCTTCCATAGGTGTTCCATAGTTTCTAGAGTATAGATCCATTACCTCTTTGGCTAGGTTTATTCCTAGGTATCTTATGGTTTTTGGTGCAATTGTAAGTGGGATTGATTCCTTAATTTCTCTTTCTTCAGACATATTGTTAGTGTATAGAAATGCAATTGATTTCTGTGCACTGATTTTGTATCCTGCCATGTTGCTGAATTGCTGTATGAGTTCTAGCAATTTTGGGGTGGAATCTTTTGGATTTTCTACATAAAGTATCATGTCATCTTCAAAGAGAGAGAGAGTTTGACTCTTCTTTGCCAATCTGAATGCCTTTTATTTCTTTTTGTTGCCTGATTGCTGAGGCTAGGACTTCTAGTCCTAGTTGTTAATTTAATTTTAAATAAAAATTTTTGTATTATGTCTTTTTACTTTCTACCTTCTGGTTAAACTCCAGAGTGAATAAAGAGAGTAAGTTATTACTGAGGATATCACTACCCTTCTTTTTTGTCTAGAAGAGATTCATTTTATTTTATTATTTTTTTAAATATCTTTTTTTTTATTGTGTCATGTTAGTCACCATAAAATACATCATTATTTTTTGATGCAGTGTTCCAAGACTCGTCACTACCCCTCTTTAGAAATTTTGCAAATGCCCCCACTTATCACTGGGGCTTGCCATAATGGCATTTGGTGCCATTGTGAGAGAATCTCCATTGCGCAGAATGTAAGGATGTCTCACATCCAATGACTAAGCACGCTAAGCAGTGGCACCATGTTTCAGTGTGAGCACTGTCAGACTCTATCCATATATTCCAGCAATGATGGATTATATCCTGCTAACAGCTGTAGATCCAAGTTGGTCAAATATTTTTTCTACTTTCTTTTATGAGTACAGGGTGGTTTTAAGCAGCTCAATGCTTCCCTGTCCTGCATGACAATTTTAGTCCTCTGTAGCTGCAGGAGATTAACTCCTACTGTCAGTATTTGCTTCCAGACTCAGAGCCTAGCACATCTGTGGCTTCAGCCTTACTCACAGCTTTATGTAACAGCTCTGTGCCTGGTCCACAGAGATGCCTTTCATGTTTCTAAGGCTACCTGTATTGTTTTGGTTTGCTACTTTACACACTACTGCTGTGTGTTTGGACTGGAGAGTTATGTTTCGAACCCACTGAAGAAAATTTGGCCAGAGGTTCGTAACATTTGGTTTTCACAGAAAAATTGTAGCATTTATTTTTTTTAAATTCAAATGCCTTCCTTAGTGGCTACAAAGTACCTAACTTGTCTGAATATTGTTTGGGGGAAATTTTTTTAAAGCAAAAAGGGAAACAAAAACACATAGCAAATAAGTAGAGCAGTAAGTTCATGATTGTCACTACAAGTGATCTGATAACTTGTATATTTAATATTTGTCTCAAGGACATTGAGTTCTATTCACAGGTGTATTCCAGGAGGCCCTATTATCTTTGGAGCCTACCAATTGGAGCATTAGCATGATAAATATGATAATATAATACTTATTGCTTTTCCTTAATTGTCTATCTTTAAAGGAACTGGAACACTGCATGGGAAGATCACTGTTTACTCCTCAAGCATATAGGTAAAATGGTTTAACTTTGTTCCATGTCCTTTCAAAGAATTCTTTAATGGGGTTGCACAAACCCAGCTCTTTTTCCAATGTTCTATTCTCATTAGCAAGTAAAGTGTATATGTCAGGGGCTGACTCTGGGCTAGACAAGGACTCTCTCTGAGCATCTTGTTGTTCCCTGGGCTAATTTTTAGGCCCTGTGATGAACTAGATATCTTTTCCTCAAATCATTATAAGGGTAAAGAACAAAAACAAAACACTGTACACAAGTAGGCCAATTACCTGAATTTAATGTATGCATCAACTTTTGTCTACCTCAAGGATCTCTATCCCATAAATGTTCTGCTTTAATTCTTTCTTTCCTTTCCACTTTTGTCCTCCTACCTTCTTTTTTTCAGACTTGGATTACCTGACTGTCTACTAATTGCAGAGAAAAACCATTATCTCTCCCCTGAACTACTGCAAAATCCCTATAAGTAGTCTAAACTTTTAGTTCATTTCCTCAAAATAAACTAAAATGATTTTCTTAAAAATAGTTTTAAAAGCAAAGTGATAGATAAAAAAATTAAAAACAAAACAGCACCAAAAGATACACAAATAAAGCCAATATTTTCCACCTCTACTTCTCCTCTCCCTCTGTACCATTCTATAAGAATAATTTCTACTTTTAGAGCTTATATTGGTTATCTCAGTAATTCTAAATATAGTGCTTTATAAGAATATAAAATCATCAATTAAGTATTATCACTCTGCCATTGACCTTCTTGCTTCAACGGATGAAGATTTAGCTGCCTTCCTGTCTAAACTTCTCTCATTCTAGTTACATCACTGATCTCAGTTCCACCACGGACTTCTCCTGCCACTTCAAACAATATTCTTTTTTTTTTAAAGATTTGATTTATTTATTTGACAGAGAGAGACACAGCAAGAGAGGGAACACAAGCAGGGGGAGTGGGAGAGGGAGAAGCAAGCTTCCCGCAGAGCAGGAAGCCCAACACAGGGCTCGATCCCATGACTCTGGGATCATGACCTGAGCTGAAGGCAGACACTTAACGACTGAGCCACCACCCAGGCACCCCCAAACAATATTCTTTTTTTAAAAAGATTTATTTATTTATTTGAGAGAGAGAGAGTGGTGGGGGGAGGAGCAGAGGAAGAGGAAGGAGAGAAGACTCCCCCCCTGAGCACAGAGCCTGACTCGGGACTCAATCCCATGACCTTGAAATCATGACAGGAGCTGAAACCAAGAGTCGGATGCCCAAACAACTGAGCCCCCAGGCACCTGTCAAACAGTATTCTTAAATCCTCACTTCTGTATCCACTCACGATAGGCCAGAACTACCCAGTAGAACTTCTTGATAATAGAAATGTTCATATCTATTCTATTCAGTATGGTGTCAACTACCCATGGTGAATACTAAGTACTTGAAATCTGATAAGTGCAACTGAAGAACAACAGAATTTTAAATTGTATTTGATTTTAATTAATTTAAAATTAAACAGCCACATGTGGCTAGTGGTAACCGTACTGGATAGAGCAACTATAGGTAGATAATATCTTTCAATTAACTACAGGTTTTCTGGGCAAGGATATTAGCCCCCTTCATTTTTTTTCACCTCTTCTCATCCTTCCCTATCATAACCTCAGTTATCTACAGTTTTATATTGGTAATGTTGGCATGTTGTTTGTAAGTATAGTTAAACCTTCCATGGTATGTCTAAGGTTAATCCTAATGCTAAATACCTAAAAATTATATTTGTATTACTGTGACTCAGCTCCTTTCACAGCTCTCTTCATGATTTTAAATTTTTTGTTGATTTATTTATTGTTTGTCTCTTTTAAGTCTGATGAAGGCTAGAATCTTGCCCACCTTGCTCAGTATTATAATCACAGAGCCTAACATAGTGATTAATAGAGAGCTTAATAGATGTTTCATAAATGTTGAATGGATGATCATGTTTCATTTGTTGTTCAGACATTTTGGCATCATCTCACAGAAAGGAAGCTCAGTACACACTAATTGAAGGAATAAGTGTTGATAAACAATATTTTCCTTATCATTTCAGGCAACTATTATTACTCCATAAAATGTTTTATTTTTTCTTCTTCATACTTAATCTATAATAGTGCTTGTAAACCTTTTTTGATATGAAAATTCCTCTGCTAGTAATACATAATCTAAGAGATTAAATTAAAAAGATTAAAAAATCATTTTGTTATTTTTGTATGCTGTATGATGATGATTTTAAGTAAGTGTACTTCATTTTTATCAGTAGACCATTAATTATACTACAAAACTCATTTTAATAATTGCTTAGTGACAGACACAATATATAAAGATTATGTATATATAACAATGTCAGTGCAAACATTTTTTTTTCAGGAATGGGTGAGATGGTGAGGATAATGATGATTATATGTATAACATATAAAAATTAAAGTGATGCATATTCTCTAAGTCAATTTTATAAAATAAAATATCGTTTGATGGTATGTTTTATTTTTTTAATTTTAAAAAAGGTTTACTTATTTTAGAGAGAGTGTGTGTGCATGTGGAGGGAAGGGTAGAGGGAGAGGGAGAGAGAGAATCTTCAAGCAGACTCACCACTGAGTGCCAAGCACAACGCATGGCTTGATCCTAGGACCCTGAGATCATGACCTGAGTCGAAATCAAGAGCCAGACACTTAACTCACTGAACCACCCAGGCACTGCTTTATAGCATATGTTTTAAAAAATACCATATAATGGTGTATTTGCATTTGGGTTGACTGTATACTTAAATATAAGTTGAAATTTAACAATACGTTATAAGTTTCAAAAACTTTCATGGGGAAAATGTTTTCATGTTTTTTATTTTAATTATTTGCATTTTACATTTTGAAATTCCACTGGTGTGTATGTATGTCTGTACATACAACATACATATAAGTCTTTCAAATGTTAAGAGAAGTTTCAGGATGGCATTTATAGGTAATCCTTTGTACATAATGGATTTTTTAGGAATGCATAATGTTTGCTGCCAATAAATGAGAAGCAATTATTTTTTAAATAGTTGCCACATAATTTTTTTATATTTACCACTTGATTTTGAAATTCCAGATGTCTTACATAGGGATTCTTGATTTGAAGAATGAAATTACAAATCTGATAAACAGTGTATGGGTAGAATTTCATAATTATTATTCTTTTAACTTATATTATTCATTAACTATTTTGAATATCAGAATTCTGCTTTCCTATCTTTAACCAATGCTTTATGACTAAGAGTAATAATGTTCAAAACCATCAAGGGCTAGCATGCTGAAGAAAGTAACAATTTCAGCTGTGACCAAGTCAGGAACCCTCCTTCCTGATCACCTTTGATCACAGCCCATATTCAATATTCAGGACCTCTGAAGCTATAATAGTAAAAGAAAAAAATGCTAAAGTAATTATTTTATGTATTGATTTAAAAACTGAAAAAAGATGCCACTGTTAAAAATGTTAGTCTCCAGGAATATCTTTCCAGACTCTGGGGATTTCTGAATCATATGTGGGAGCTACTATGATCATGATCTATAATTAACTTAAAAAGCTGACTCCTTTACTCATTAAATATAAATGACACAATTATGTATCATAAGATGGACCTTACCAAAGATGAGCCCAGTTAGCATTAATAACTAAATCATATACCTTCAAGCACTGGAGCCATTTTGATCTAGAGTCACAATAATTCCCTCCTTATTTCTATTTTTATGCATGCATGAATCCTGGAGTTTAACTGCAAAATGGCAGCTGGTACTGCTGTCTTGCCCTATGCAAACCCTTGGAGGTTCAGGGACTGTTTCAAGTCATGCTAGCATGTCACCCATAAGTTTAGGTAACCATTGCATTTTCATATAGCCTTACCTGTCATCAAGAGAAATCACAACAGCAGGTTTGACTGAACACTTATTTGAGCAGGCAGAGTGTTCAATCTTCCTCTCTTCAATTCCTGTTTTCTCTAGCCTTCACTCTGAACACGGAACCACACTGCAAAGTACCTGACCATTTCTACTCCACTCAGATTGATCTAAACTTAGCTACCCCAAGTAACTAACCTCAATGATCCTGTGTGTTCTCAACCAGTAGTGCTGTGACAAGCCAAATCTTGCTAGGGCAATAATGCATAATAACATCTGATTGTGCTGCTCCTAAAGCACTACATGTGTGGTAACACATTTCACTCCTAAAGCAGGCAAGAGAGATAGTTCCTGCTCCACAGAAAAAGAGAGCTCCAGCTCTCAATGTGCACTAGGGAAGAAAACCAGTAAAGGATAAGCAGTGTCTCTGTTTGCTCTCTCCTTCTAGGATTCTTCTCTTCCTCTCTCTCCCTCCCTCCCCCTTCCATCTTTTTCTCTCATAAATTCAACTTCTCTTTCACAGGTCTGAGAAATTCCAAGAGAAAAGCTATGATTTCTGTTGCGGACAAAGGATCTTGTGAAGGTGATGAGATATAATCCTTGACCATTGTAATGGGTTGAATATATCCCCCCCAAAAAGGTCAAGTCCACCTGAGACCTTAAAATGTGACCTTATTTGGAGATAGGGTCTTTGGAGATATAATTAATCAAGGATGGAGATGAAATTATAGTGGATTACACTGGAATAGTGTGGGCTCTAAATCTAGAGACTGGTGTCCTTGTAAGAAAAGGAGAAGACACAGAAACACACAAAGAGAAGAAGTCCATGTGAAGACAGGCAGAGAGGGCAGTGATACAGCTACAGGAAACAACAAGGATTGCCAAGAACCACTAGAAGCTAGGAAAAGGCAAAAAAGGATTCTTCCCTTTCTCTACTCTTCCATAGCAGAGAAAGCATGGCCCTGACCCTCTTTTGATTTCATAATTCTAACTTCCAGAACTCTTTTTTTTTTAAGATTTTATTTGTATATTTGACAGAGAGAGATGCAGCAAGAGAGGGAACACAAGCAGGGGGAGTGGGAGAGGGAGAAGCAGGCTTCCCGCTGAGCAGGGAGCCTGATGCGGGGCTCAATCCCAGGACCCTGGGATCATGACCCAAGTGAAGGCATGCGCTTAACGACTGAGCCACCCAGGCGCCCCTACCTTCCAGAACTCTTAAAGAATGAATATCTGTTATCTTACCTTTGTGTTGTTATGGCAACTCGAGGAAACTGACCTAATCAGCTAACCCCTCCTCTGGAGTTCTGGACATTGCTCTCCTCCAACTTTCCACCTGCCTCTGCAACTACCCTTCATTCTCTTCTGTCATCCTTTTCCTCTGCCCACTGCTTAAATTATGGCATTCCCCAGAATTCTGTCCTTGGCCATCTTCTCATTTCAGAGTGCCTGGGCAATCTTGTTCAATTTCATGGTTTTGATTATCACTCTGCTAATAACTCACAAATACAACGCTCTAATCAGACTTCTCTCTTGAGATTTACTTTTAATATCTTACTTGATATCAAAAACCAATGTCAAAAAGCATGGGTTCAAAAATAAACTCAGTTTTAAATCCTCTATTCCATACACTCTTCTCCTCCTTCATCTCTCCTCCTCCTTCCTCATCCTTTATTCCCTATTTATTTTCTTTCAGCATATTTGGTCAAATGACAAAAGCCAGAAATCTTGAGTCATCTAAGAAGTCCCATGTTCCAACAGCCAGTGTTTTAGCAAGCCATTTGTTTTATCACTTTAAGTTCCCCTGAATTAACTATTTTCCTAGTGCAGGTCCTCATCAACTTTTAGTTTTATCTACCTGGAGTAGGTTTCTGTTGATCTCACTGCTCTCCAAACCATCCCACAGTATTGCAGTCACCAAAATACCTCTAACGTCCAACTACTATAGCATCACTTCCCTGCTTAGAATTCTTCAAGGATTCTCAATTGCCAAAAGGTAATGTCTCCTTCCAGTGGCTTGACTATCTTCATGTCCCATTATTTCCCCAAGCTCCCAACCAACCTGCCATTCTCTAACCATATGCCATACTTTCCAACATTTTTGTGGCTCTGTCCATTTTGTTCTTTAAAAATACCCTTCCACGAGAGACTCTTAACTATAGGAAACAAACTGAGGGTTGCTGGAAGAGAGGTGGGTGGGAGGATGGGGTAATTGAATGATGGGCATTAAGGAGGGCATGTGATGTGATAAGCATCGAGTGTTATACATAACTGATGAATTAATGAACTCTACATCTGAAACTAATGGTGTACTATATGTTGGCTAATTGAATTTACATTAAAAAATATAATACCCTTCCTCTTTACCACATTTATTTGGCTCACTAGAAGACACTTGATATCTCTCACAAGACTTCAGCGTTTCCAATCTGTTTTAAATGCCCCTCTGCTGGGTCAGCATAGCTTCCTCCAGAAGCACTTACATCACTTACTATTGGTAGTTTTCACTGAAAAGTCTCACTCAACAATAAAGTCCATGAGACAGGAACAGTGCTCAATTTACAGCCAACGACCATTTTAGAAATTATGAGAAATAAAGCTTATACATTGAAATGTTTAACAAATATACAGTATGTATGTCTGTGTCCATGGATTTTTTTTAAATGTAATGATTTTAAAGGAAGCAGTTAACATCAAAGTTGTGTGACTGGGATGAATGAGAAGAGATAAGACCTAAAGAACATCTTAAAGAAACAGTGGGACTTACATGATTAGCCTGTGATATTCCAGACAAAATTAAAAAAGCAAGAATAAATTTGGCATTGGGATTCAATAAACTGATGGGTTTCACAGCAATTTGGCAGATAGTTTTGTTACCTTGACACCAGTGATGTTGACTGGCTCAAATGAAGTGCCAGCCTGGTATGGCCTAATACAGTTGCTGAGTCCATGAATGGAGGTGTTGTCCCTGGAGTACTTTTGGTTACAGAAGAAGTCTAAAAAAATAAAGAAAAGGAAACCATCTTTGCCAGTATCCTGGACAATGTTCAGATGAGTCAGGATCCTAAGTCATGATTTCAAACGAGACAGGCAGACGTATGGGACATTCAAGCTATTCCTTAGCACCTTAAATTGCTTCATCCGTGAGCCATGGGAAATCAAAACCAATTAGTATCAGCTGAGAAAGGGACTTGGGAATTTTCTCTGGTGGTTTAACTCGGGTTCCCAAATAGCAGTACTGCAGGTTTGTGCATCCAATTCCATACTCTACTTCCTACAATAAGCTCCAATTAGAGCAAAATTTCAATTCTTTGGACAAAACTGACCAAAACATCCAATGGTTTGCTGTTGCTTATCTTGTAATAAATGCTATATTTGAAAGCAAACTTGTCAAAAGCATTCTGTTAGATGGCCTCTTGGATGCCATTTAAAGATGGGTATTGTTTAAAGTATGATATTGTTGTAGACTCCTCTCCAGGAACCATATGATTAAATTATACTTATTTGTGCCTTATACAGAGTCCTTTTGTTTGAGTGAAGCTATAGCGAGATTCTGCGGATTTAAGATATGAACAAGGTAATTATCACACAATTTGCATTTTATGTAAGATAGACTCAAAGGAATACATGTTAAATTACTGAGAGGAGTTGGTAAGGTTGAAATAGGTTAAGTCCCCAATGAACACATTTTGAAAGGATTTCCATGAATGGGCCAAAGGATATTAGATGGGCATAACTTTCAACAAGGAGAACACAAGCCAAGTAATGAAGCAAAAGGAATTTTGCTTCTTTTTCCTTTTAATTTTTTTCTGCCTGGAAACAGCTGGGTCTTCTATTTTTTAAAGACCACGTGCTGATTATCTATATAAGAATTAAGTGAATAGTTCTCATTCTTACTGTAAATATTAGGACCTATAAGAATTTAGTCTGGTCAATTAACCAACTTAGTAAGTCATTTTCATCCTTGATTTTCTAATAAGTACCAGCTACAATTCAGTCCAGTTGGTCGGTCTCAAAGGAAACAACCAATAGACTTTGGTCTGATGGAATTCTGGGGGGAAATATCTGATATGTTCCAAGGGAAGTAGGAGGAAAACAGTTATTTTCAGCTATCCAGACGTGATGTGTTTCGAACCAACAATTTTGCCCCTGGTGAAAGACTCTTCTGAAACTTAAGTTTAACACTTCTACTTTTATGCGTAATTATTATGTATGGTTGGGATGTATGGGATGTTTGTCCCTAAGCTGTTAGTATCACATCTTTTTTTTTTTTTTTTTTTTTTTTTTGGTTTTGGTTTTTTTTTTTTTTTTTTTTTTATTATTTGCCCAAGGGGTACAGGTCTGTGAATCATCAGGCTTACATCTTTCACAGCCCTCACCAAAGCACAAACCCTCCCCAATGTCCATAACCCATCCACCCTATCTGTTAGTATCACATCTTAACACTCCTCATGGACACTCAGATACCACTTCGCTTGAAGCTTTTCATCTAATAGCATGTCAGTTCTCTTCCCATCCTTCCATCTATCCTCCCTACCACTTATTTGTACCACACTTCCTAGTGGAATCTAGGATGCAAAGTTCTCTGATCACCTCTGTAGTTCTACTTCATTTATCATTATTCCCATTTTACAAATAAAGAAACTGATCTTAAACATCTCTCTACTTTAAGGCAGAAAAGGCTGAAGAAATACTGGACTTCCAGTGGTTACACTGTTAAATCATGAGGAGATTTCTGACATTTTCCAAGTTTTATAAAATTAACAAATTGTTTAAATCCTCATAATGTCAGAAAAACCAAAGCAGAACTCATATCAGGTTGCCATTTTTACTGTACTTGAGTCTTTTGTTCTCATGTTTTTTCCACTGGATCATGTGGGGAAAAGGTCACTGGCTAGCAAAATCCAGATTGTTGCCAATACCTTGAGTTCCAATTATTTTTAACCACTGGGAGTGGGTGGGGGCGACTCAGTGTAGGCATCAATTATGACTGATCAAACTACAAATACTTGGCTGTTGTTATTATTTTCATCAAAAGAAAGTCTGAACACACAGCATGGTGCAGAGAAACAGAGACTTAGACTTCTGGGAGGAGGGAGCATAGAAAGTTAGCTCTAAAAATAATAACACTATCAATATAAAAAGCTTTAGTTTCTGTTTATTTTTCTTCTCTGAAAACATAAGGGGAATTTAATAAATGTTTTCTAACATTCACGCAAACAATTACCCTGAGATTAATAAGTATCTTCTATAATGCCAGCTCCTTGTTGTTTTTAACATCATAAGAGGATGTGTATCCATTCAACAACTATGTTTTGGATATCCATTGATTTTAGACCCTTTGTAGGCATATATAAAGACTCTGCCCAAATGGTAGTGGAATGAAGATATGAAGGAGAGCCCCAAACACAAAGGAACACATAAAGTTTCTATAAATTTGTAAACTCAGAGAGGAAATTAAAAAAATATATATATTTAGTTTTATTTTGGATAGTTTTGGTAGTGGGAAACAAGTAAGTTTGAGAAAGAAAAACTGGAGGAAGACTTGAAAATTGGAGTTGATTTTATTTATCATCTTATGTAGATGAAAAACATTTTTGTTGGTCGAAGATAACATAAGTGTTACTTGATTTCTTCACTGATGCCTGTGAAGGCATAGAATATGATTTGAGAAATTTATTTCTGCAGAGAATTCTGACCCACTCACAATGAAAGAATCCAGTTGAGGACAATTTTATGTTCTGCCAGGAAATTAAGCAAAATATGTGGGACACAGGATGAGTCAAGATGGAAGGATAAACTTCAGTTTCTTTTCCTTGCAAATACTGAAGTGCTGTTCTGTTGGGAGTTTATTTTCCTCTTCTCTTGGGTCGTAATACCAAGGTTTGACTAAGGTTAAGAAACAATAATCTAATTGATACCAACCTTTTTACCCCTTATCTCCTGTAATTCACTTTCCCAAGACAATAATCAAAGATATACCATCCCAGCAGGAGTCGAAGAAATAAGTGATAGCCTGAAGAAGCTCAAATGAAGACTTTGAAAAGAAAGGTGCTCTAGAGATAAACATTTTGGTCCCCTTGCTTCACTACTATCCATGAAAACCATTTTTCTGCAGTTTTAAGATGTTTCCTATTTGCTAATACTCTGAATACTCTACTATGAAACCTGGAATTGTTTTTTATTTCTATCAAGTGTGTGTGTGGGGGAGTTTATCCATTCCACATTTTCTGAGAGGGAAGACTCCTTTTAGCAATTCAGCTAAGGACTGTGGTGTGCCAGGGACTGGAGCTGTGCATAAGATGAGGAAACTCTACAAGAAAGATCCTAGGAAAGGATCCAAGAAGTGAATAGAGATGCAGGGAGGTGGTTAAGATGACCCAGCCCCTTTCGGTTCCTAGGGAGACATGAAGGATCTAGCAACAAGATCTAAAAAAAAAAAAAAAAAAAAGCAGAATAAAGAAAAATCCATGGCATTTCTAACCACTTTGATCCTAGATTCTGAGAAGTTAGCTAGTGCTCATTTTCCCCATTTTATAAGTGAAAAGGCATGAATACTTCAATGGCTTTGGTTTCCCAACATTTCTCCTTTCTGAAGAAGGAGCCAAGCCTGCCAGGAAGTTATTGAGTTGCTCCAATGACCTATTAGACTACAGTCTTTTTTTAGAGACCTTTAAAAGGTGACAGAGAATTCAAGGTTACCAAAAGCACAGATTGTAAGTGGCACATGTGGAATCACTCTCCTGACCTCATGAAAAGCAAAGCCTATAAAGTGGGCATGCCAACAGACCAAAGCCCAGGTGTGACCTGATTTCCCAAGAGCATTGTGGAGCAACTTGGGGAGTTTCATTTGTGTGTGGAGCCTCAGAAACCAGAACTCCAAATTTGTCTAGGTTCTGGAGAGACCTTAGAGGTATATATGCTGCAAAATGTTAACTTCCTGTCTCTATAGGAAGAAACTCTTTTAATAGGGCTAATAAAATGCGCTCCTAATGAGGCCTCTCAGACATCAAATAGGCAGAGTGAAAACACACTTTGATGAGGTAAGTGTAAGGGGATCAGAAACATCCCCCATCCCCAAAAGAGTTTCCTTTCAAAGCCATGTGAGCTGAAAAGTTAAGGATGCATCATACTTTGCCAAAGCCAAGAAATCTGGAGCAAGACTTTGAAGATATTAAAGGATTAATGAGTGCCTAATTAGGAACTAGCCAAAGTCACAGCCTTTGTGTCATCCTCTACTGTCTCCCAGCCAGACTGCAGAGGTTTGACCCCATCCACCACAACACCCCACTTTCTTGAGTAAGCTTCAGTTTTAAAAAAAGAGCTGTTCTAAAACACCTCTCTAACAAGAATGTGATTAGGAACAAATTCTTAAATCTTAAAATGTATGGAGTCACACAATCCTTTTAATTGTGCCCATATAGTGCCCATAATCCTGCCCACAATAGTCTATACATAAGCACACATTCAGAAGCTATGATTCTAAGTTAGGAGTTATGGGTTTAACATAATTGAAGAAGATTTCATCTCAATATTAGGAAGAGTTTCTATGAAAGAGAGTTGTGTTTAGGGAGATGGAAGGCAAGTGGTTTCAGAAGCTGGTGAGTGTTCCAGCCCTGGAACTGAGGCTGAGAAATGCCTGAAAGAAATAACAGAGGCCTTATGATATGATATTAACTGACATGACATTCAAACACACTGGCACTTATATTTGATAACCTCTGCAGTTCCTTCCGATGCTAAGATTCTATCATAAATAAGTGAGGGTACAACAGACCACTTTTAATGTTTATAATGAGGATTTCACTCCTCAGGAGGCATTTTTCAAAGAAATACAAATGGTCAATCAAGACATGGGAAGATGCTTGACATCAGTAGCCATCAGAGATATACAAATGACAACCACATAAGATACCACTTCACACTCACAAGGGTAACTATAATCAAAAAGATAATGACAAGTGTTTGTGATGTTGTAAAGGAATCACAACTCTCATACTTCTGGTAGAAATTTAAAACAGTGCATTTGCTCTGGAAAACAGTCCAGCAGTTCTTCAAAAGCTTAAACATAAATTACCATATGACCGGGCAATTCCACTCCGAGGAATGTAGCCAAGAGAAACGAAAGCAAATGTCCACATAAAAAGTTGTATGCAAATGCTCACAGCAGCATTATTCTTAATGTCCAAAAAAGGGTAAACAACCTAAATGTCTCTCAACTGATGAATGGATAAACAAAATGTGGGTATTATCCATGCAGTGGCATATTATTTAAGTGTAAAAAAGAATGAAGTACTGATACCTATGTGGAGGAAACTTGAAGACGTCATGCTAGTGAAAGCAGTCAGTCACAAACTGCTCCACATTCTGTGTGATAGCTCTCATTGTGTGATTCCATTTTGATGAAATGTCAGATAGGTAAATTTGTAAGGACAGAAAGTAGACTGGTGGTTGCCAGGGGCTGTAGGGGTCCAGGAGACATGGAAACTGATGGCTAATGGGTATGGGATTTCTCTCTGGGGTAATGAAAATGCTCTAAGTTGATTGTGGCAATGGTTTCACAATTCTATGAATATACTAAAAAACACTGAATTGTAAATGCATGAATTGTATGGCGTATAAACTCTACCTCTTTAAAACTGTTAACGAATTTTTTTTAAAAAGTATCTTTGGAAAACCTGGCAGCAGAAGAGTTTAACAGAATTGTTGGGGCAGGACTCTGATCAGACTGATGATGAGCCCAGGCCTGTGGCATCTGCTGGCTTCAAGCCCTGTCAGGAACCTGGCTGTCAGAAGAAAGTGGGCAGTGAGATGTGTTCTTGCTGTTCCGCATTCGCCACTCATACCAATCAAACTGAAAGCAGGAGACTCGCCCCTTAGCAGCTAGTCCATTCCAGGCTGTCCCTCCCTGTGCCACTCTCAGCTAACAGTTGTGTAGTCTGCCACCTAAAGCAGGCTGATGAGGGTGGAGCCCATCCAAGAGAACACCCAAAGGCTTGCCTAGACATAGTATTAGCTCAGAAACCGCGCTTTTACCTCAGTGGCTTAAGAATTTTGATTCACTGGGTAACAGTTTATCTTTGATGATGTACAAATGCATGACTCAGTTTTGTGGCTTTTAGCACTTCAATGCTGGGAATCCACTGAAGCCCATTTTACTTATTCCAGAGACAGCCCTGGACTTCTGCCCAAACTTCTTCCTTCCTCCTGGCTCCCATAATAGGGAATTTATTGTATGTTGGCCTCTCAGGAGAGGTGCCGACATGCTGTCATTTCACTGGTAGAGCTCTAGTTTTTTGAGGGCTTTTCGGTCTTTTGAATCTTCTGTTAAATTACAAATATCAATGATCAAATAATTTCTGATCAATATCTGATCAATAATCAGATAATAAAGCTTTATTTGGGATTTTCAAGAACAGAAAATAGGTTTAAAAACATAATCCAATTTCCCCTCAAACTTGAGCTTGCTAAGATCAGAGGAATGTCAATGGACTTTTCTAGTAGGAATGCCCCAAGTAGTTGACAAGAGACCTTGTTAGGATCTGGTCTTCAGTGTTGTAGATCTAGAGCCTTATGTAACCTGAGTACTCTTTTGTCCATCAGCCTGAAGGCACAAATAATTCACAGTGACATTGTGACTCAAAAGCTGCAGGCTTCTTGCCTTCACTCACTTAATTTTCAGAACTTGGCCCCTTGAAAAGTCCTGCAAGGTATTTCTGGCCTTCTCCAGAGAAGCCTCACATGTGTTCAAGCAGGCCCTACACATGCAGCTGTTGCCACTGGGCCTCTGCTCATGATCTCCTGACTACCTGGGCAATGGCTGCATCCACTGAGCTCTCACTCTGTCCACCAGCACCACACCTGCCAAAGAATGCTGCCTAGGTTTGGGGGCTGTTTCCCACTGCTCAAAGTACCAACAGAGCCTTGGACCCCTTTAAGCCTTCATGATGGTCCATATGGAAGTGTCTTCCCATTCTGAGGACTCCATGAGACCCCAGAATATATCTTTTCCAGTGTTCTCTCTCACTGAACTCCCAAGTATCTGTGCACAAACCTTCATGTAGGTACTTTGGGCAAAGTGAACCAAAACCCAATTCAGATCCAACACTTCCAAGTCGTTGTCAGACATCCCTACAAAACTCTCTCTGTTTTTCAGGCTAAGCGAAAGTCAACTTATCTTATTTAAACTTATCTAACAGAGCATCTGGGTGGTGTAGTCAGTTGGGTGTCCAACTCTTGGTTTTAGCTTGGGTCATGATCTCAAGGTTATGAGATCGAGCCCTGTGTCATGAAATTGAGCCCCACGTAGGGCTCCTGACTCAGCACAGAGTCTGCTTGGGATTCTCTCTCTCTCTCCCCCTCCCTTAAACCCTCTCCCTGCTATTTTCCCTCTCTCAAATAAATAAATCATTAAAAAATGAACTTATCTAAAATTTAATTGGTGCCAATCAAATCCAAGGAGACTTGCATACAAAAAGCCTCATTTTTCAATTAGTTTAAAAGGAAAAAGTATTACCAAGTTAGCATTTTCTCTCTTTAACCTAAGAAAAAGATAGTTAGGCAGGCAAGCTTTCAGAAAAATTATTGGTGAAAGGCTAAGAGTAAAGAAGGGTCACTGCCAATAAAATAGAGCAGCTTTTGCTCATCGTATATAAGTTAGATTTTCCAGGTTTCTATCAGCCACATGTTTACAAACCAGGAGTACAGATCTCATCCTTTAAATTGAGTTGACTTCTGCTAATCTTAGTTGCAAAGAAATGCTCAAATTCTATTGTACCTTAGCTTCTTACCCTTCTTAAATCATGATCCTTCCTAGGTTTGGGACTTGAAATAGAGAAAAGTTCTGATTTTGACAAATAAGTCTTTGATAATCCTTTATTAAATTAGGCTCTGACTGTAGATTTCTGTACGATAAGACTTTATAGGAATTTCCAGTTTTATCTCAAGATATCCTGTTTATGTAACAGGATAGTAAAATGGGAATCTTGGTTTTCCAGCGTTTTAAATGATACAAAGACCAAGAATGATAAAAGAAGTGCTGGATCCCCCCTTTTTCCATGTTCTAGAGTCAGGTGCTATACCATCTATGGAGAACAAGCTAAGAGATCATAAAAGCATCTCTACCAATATTACCCATCACCTACCTCTTAGCTATAAGGAAGAGGTTGAAGAGGTCAGCAGGGGAGAATGCCGTGGAAAGGTTGATGGTATGCTGTGATATCCATCCCTCCTGTGGGGATGGGAAGGAAAGTCCTCTCTCTTATCTCAAGTTGCCTGAAGAGAAGCTTAAAGAGAATTGTGTATAGAACCTGACATGTATGCCTTGGAGTTTGCTGACATAGATGTAGTGGTGAACAAAACAGATTTTAATGAGAGGGACAACATCCAAGTAGAAAAATGAGAACAAATTGTGGTAAGTGTTGTAAGCCAATTAACCTGGTACTGCAATGGAGTAATTAAAGAAAGTGAATTCAGGCCATTGTCTAACAAAACTTGTAAACATCAGTGTGTGATGTGACTTCTGTTACCTCATCGAGTTAGCCACAGAGCTCCATCACAGGAAGGGAACCATCAGACACAAAGCTCATCTGGACCAAAAGGTTCTCTCATCACATATGTTAACATACCTGAAAGTTCACCTTCCACTCTAATACTGGCCAACCACAGCAGAGAGGACTGTTCTTTAATGTTGTTTCTATTCTTTACTGGGACCCAACTGAGATGTGAACTTTAGTTTACAGTCTTTTTATCAATCAAAATACCAGCAGAACCACAAGCTTCCCAATCACTTTTCAGAACGAGAGGCTAGGGTGGGCCTAGAAATCTAGCATTTGGGAATATGTGTCTCAGAATCTTGCCAAGAAGGAGAAACAGCTTAATTAAATGTGCCATCTCCCCTGTTCTTGTCAGGTTATGTGTTTCAAAACTCCAGTGGAGGAGCCTCGAGACCAGAAGCTGGTTGTGAGGACATGGAGACTGGACATTATTCCCTCTGTTCCTCCTAAGGCTCATATGACCAATATCCCTCTGCATATTCATTTCATTTTCTTTTTCTACACTGGCCACTGCCTCTGTCCACTCATACCTTCTGCTTGGTGATTTGTTTTTAGGTTATTCTCTATTGTGGTCCTATCTCAAAGAACTTTTCATGTGCTTTAGGCTTCAGTTCCCACTCCTAGTTACTGTATCACTGCAGTTCAAAGATTTCATTGATTGTCTTACTGTATATAGTATATGCATTTTTCAAATTATATAATGACATATATATGATACAATTATATATTATATAACTTTAATAAGACCCAGTAGTGAGAGAAGGAAATACAGCACACTAGATATATAGATATACATATACATATACATATTGTGTGACATCTTAGTTTCAGATATGTAAAATGCTAGGAGGGAGATGAGCACCCAAGAATTAAACAAGTCAAGTGAGTGACTGCTAATTTGGGCAAGCAGCTGGTTAGGGCTGCTCAGCTTCTATACCAACTGAATTATGATAAAGTGCTGGTCAAGCAGGGGCCTGCTGCTAGCTTTGGTGCTCATCCTTGGTCCAATCAGTTAGAGCTGTATCCAAAGGCTGAATGGCTCTTAACACAGTGGCTTAAGCCACTGTCTCCGTGAGAGCTGTGGCATGGCAGCTTTCCTACAAGATTCTGGGAGTAGGCAAGAATCAACTTGCCAAGTGTCATTAAAAAAGAATGATCAACCCCCACTGTCCTGCACTTTACTATTTTTTCTACCTTACCAATATGATGCTGATTCCAGACTATGAAATCACAACCAGATACTACATGGGAAATCATGCCCACATTTGGTCAGTTTTTGTCCCTTACGTCATTTGTTTAGCCTACTGTCTTTGAAGCCCAAGCTAGTATAAAAAAGAAAAGCCTGAATAATCCATACCAGATTGATTTAAATTTCTGAGGAATATTTAACTCTCTCTGAATTGTGAAGTCATGTAACACTGATGTCATTTTTCAAGCATGGACACAGCCCTAGAAGACCTGAGGGTATCAAAATGGGAAAGATTCAAGAAGGTCTTTTCCCTGCTACCATTCGATGAATAAGTCTCATTTTCCTTTAGAAAAATCATTCCTGAGACTGCCAAGAGGCTGCTGGCAGATGTAGTTTATATTAAACAGATGGCTGGTCTGTAATTAAATGCTTGTCCATGACCGGGCCTAGTGCATTGTGAATGCTGCAGGAGGCTATGCCAGTAGTTAATGAGTGTGGACTACTTCCAGGATGAAGGTCAAGGAGGGGAAAGTGTTATGTGGGCTTTCACATGAGATCACTAGAGAAATGAACAGAATCTGACCTATTGATTGTTGACAAAACCCAGTGGAAAGAGTGCTGAATTATTCAAACACTAGTGGATCGAGAATTGGGGGACTTCTTTACAGGGGTAAGTGGGAGAGATAAACAGTCGAGGTATGCTTCAGGCTCATACACAGAACACACACCTTGAAATGGAGTAACACCAGTGGCTACATCAACATAATGCTTTGACACAACTAATCTTTCTTAAGTCAATTTAGAATGTCAGGGATGTGGGTTTCCTTCTATTTATGTGCAACTGAATAGTTCATATGGACAACTAAGCATTTCCTTTTTCAGCTGAAGGTTTAGAAACATTTAGAAACAGCTTTAAAACTTTGATGATAGAGAAATCCTCAGGTGCCACAGACCTACCTTTGGTTTTTGTTGGCAGAGCTACTACAAAGAACACAGATTACCTCAGATTACAGTAATGAGAGGACACAAGTAGAATCCAGAGCTTGTGTCTTAGCTTCAGCTCCCTGACAAATTATAACATAAAGCTGTTACTTCCCCCACATTTATAAATTACAGTACAAGTTTCTGTACAGAATATAGAAATGGTGAATGCAAAAGTGACTTTTTGTAGTTAGGGGCCTAAAACTGACTGTGCAATTTAAAATATTCTAATATGTCTAAAAGGAGAAATTAGAGATAAGATCAGTTCTCAGATCTGTCCAAAGTGACAGGGCCAGGCTTGAGAGCCCCAGATAATAGTTTATCTCCAACCAGGCCAAACGAGAACAGGTCCTGTCACCTTTCGGTGGCCAGCAGGGCAGCTTGTGAGCCAGCTCTGGTGGGCTTGTATTCACATAGCTGACCCTGTGGCTGGAGCCTGCCTGCCTCCTTCCTGATCACTGGCCTATAGACAGCAGCCCGCTTGACCTACAGCAGACCTTTGCCCAGGCAACATGCCTCACTACCTATCCTTTATGGCACTCCTTTCTCAGTCACACAGATTACACTGAGCTGCTGCTAAAATGTTTGCATCTAAGTAAATGCAGTAATGGTTTCAAATTAACTCTTTTTATTGGTGATGTTTGTTTCTAACTCTCCTCCTCAGTTGAGTGAACAAAGACCCTTTAGACAAAAACTCAGTGAGGTTTGGAAGAGTACCTGAATGGGGGGGAAAAGCAACACATGGGGGTAAGAGCTCTGGCTACTGGGCATGTTGGCCCATAAAAGCTTACTGGAAAATATGCTTAACCAATGAAAACCAAAGAGGGGAGAATCCCCAAGCTAACTGCAGCTTATTGCTTTCCCGTTCCTCTTTCTCTTTTGTTTACACCAAATCAAATGTCCAAACAGCAGTCTATTTGTCTTTTTAAATATTCTCTGGGAAAAAGAACCAGAAAACTCAGCTGATTAAAAAGACTGAGCATGCTCACTCCCACTGTTCCTAGCACCCACACCAATGCATTCATAGAGACTGCTTCCCAGGGAGGCCTACAAACAAGCAGGTGTCATGTGCCTGAGTCAAGTGGCTGCTTTTCAGCCCAGGATTCTGGAAAGGTCCTAAAGAAGGACGTGGTAGGTAAACAGTGGAAGGTGACTGAAATGCTGTTGGAGGAGCCAGGCCCTGGAAATATCCTGGGGACAGAAGGACCCTAATATAGCCCAAAGTCCAGGGGCTCTGAAAGCAAAGCAAACTCACCAAGTATAGGCTCCTATAAGGACTTTAACTGGAAAAGTGAACTGAGTTTGGGTAGGTCAAACACATTTGGGACAGGATATTTACACACAGCTATTTCTGTAATTGGAATTGATCAGACATGAGTATTCTCCAGTTTACTTCAGTTCCCATCCCCTCAAGCGCATACACCATCTCACATATTTGTGTATTCTGCACGGTGTACCTACATAGCCGTATATGGACAGAGAAGTCATTCTGATTTTCCTTTCTAGCCTTTCTGCACATCTCTTTCAGGGTCCACTCATTAATTACTAAACCCTTAGGATTGGCACCAGAAGCCTCCATAAGCATTCTCCTTGGCAACAAGCTGAAATAGACATTTTCAGATTGCACCTGAAGGTTCAGAGTAAGCAGGATTAGGTTTTACCCTGAGAATCTCTATCTTTAAGATCTCCCCAGGTGATCTTGATGCCTTGTTTGAAAAGCAAGAGTCTGAAAAGTGAAAAAAAAATGCATGGAGAAGTTCATTAGAAATATTTATTTTACTGTTTCTCCAGAACAGAGATTGCTGAAGTCTAATTTATTTGATCAAACTTATTTAAATAGAGACATGCCTTCTGGAGAGCTACATCTAGTCAAAAGAATGGTATTACATAAACAAAGAGGGTCAGATTTTAAAATCTAGAGGCTCACAAATCTCTTCTTTTAGACTTTTTCTCTTGATGATGATCTACCCCAGGTAACTATGTTTCTAAAGTGGCCTAGATATTTATTTTAAGCTATTATAAAGAGTTTGGAGTGACTATACACTATAAACAATAATTTTTATTGTTTATACTGTTTTAAATATAATTTATTTATTGTTTATTTATTGTTTAATTGTCTTTACATAAGTAGAGACAATGCTGAATAGACAGAGACCACCTGGCATTCGCTCCACCAACTGTTGTTTTGTTTTGTTTTTATTAAGTACCTACAGGTAGTTTTATAATATAAATTATTTGTCTTTGCTAATAACCTTTCAAAATACATTAGATGTCTTTTCACATTAAAAAGAGCCTTCTATAACTGTTTATATATATATATATATAACTATTTTCAAGATAAAGCTGATACAAAACATTAAAACGAATCCATCACACCCAGTCCACAGACATATATGTATACAATATCCAATAGCTTACTGGTTTGTTAGAGAATAATTACAGAACCAAACATTAAAATGGAAATCTCCAGAGAATCATGAAAACAAAGGAAATGGAGATCTAAACAGTAAGGTTCCACAAAAACCAATTGGACATACGAAAACAAATGCATGGGAAAGCAGATGGAAGCAAATAGACCCCTGGTGGGTCTAGGGCAATGTGGCAGGCTGCAGTTACACACAAGTGGGTAAGAACTTTTAGAAAGGAGTTATGATCTTACTAAGAGATTTTTTTTTGCAAAATAATTTATACTTGAGTAATGGGCCTGCTTAATCTCTCCTTTGCTTCATAAGAAATATTTTCCAGTCATTATTTGTTTCTATCAACTCTATCCTTCTCTATGTCTCTGCATTGGAGTGAGTGAATGAGAGAGAGAGAGAGAGAGAGAGAGAGAGAGTGTGTGTGTGTGTGTGAGAGAGACAGAGACAGAGACAGAGACAGAGAGACAGAGAGAGAGAGAGATGAAATACAAAAAAAGAAAACAGTGCTCCCTCTAGAATGTCTTAGATTGGGGACCCAAAAAAGAAAAATAACCTTTGTTATATAGAAGCCAAGTAGCATTTTCCACAGTATTAAAATTAATATAGGAATTTTAATAAATCATTTGATATTATTTCTCTTGGTTACATATAATGCCTCACTCTGATTTATGGTAACCTCAACAAATTCAAATCCTGAGTTTGTTTTATTCAGAACTATTGATCACCTCTTATGACAAAAACAGTGCATGAGTCAAATATTAGAAACAAAATAAGATGATGCTATTGCTCATTATGCTAACTACAAAGAAAAAAAAAGATCACTAGATTGCTAACAACAGGCATTAGCTACTGAAGCCACATAGCACTACCCAAATCAAGAGGAAGCAGTGTTATGAAGGGGCTAGAGGAGGTGAATGCTAGAGGAAGAAAAATTAAGACGAGGGATCGAGGGGCACCTGGGTGGCTCAGTCAGTTAAGCATACAACTTTTGATTTTGGCTCAGGGGATCTCAGGGTCATGAGATCAAGCCCCATGTGGAGCCCCGTGTTGGACTGCATGCTGGGCATGGAGGTTGCTCAAGATTCTCTCTCTCCATCTCCTTCTTTCACACCCCCAGCCCTCCCCCCGCGGTCTCTTTCTCTAAAATAAATATATAAATCTTTAAAAAAAAAAAAAAGAAGAGAGATAGAAAGAGCAATCATTAGAAACCAGAAGTGTTAAAGATTAGAAAAGAAGCAGCGAACCACAGATACTTTGACAATGATGGGACAAAGACAGAGGAGGTAATAAATGGCTTGGAAGAAGGGGGGAACTGAAGCTCTACTCTGAGAGGCAAGCCAGCACTCAGTAGGACCTCTGTGCCGATTTAAAGTATGGTTGAATTAGGAATAAGATTGAAGGAGGGAATAATTAGGAATGGGATTTATGAAGGATTTAGAATTCAAAGAAAGGGCTTACTTCTGTATTCTCTATGTTATTACATTTTAACACAGTGCAATAACTCAAAACAAGTTAATTAAATATGTTAGTGCACTCATGTTTAAAAGATGCCATCTATATGAGTAAGTCCTAGAGATCTGTTGTATAACTTAGGTGTATAGTTAATACTGTTACATATACTTCAAAATTTGCAAAGAGGGTAGGCCTTATGTCAAATGTTCTTATCACAAAAAAAATTAACAAAGAGAGTTAGAGGGAAAAGATATGTTTATGGCATGGACTGTGGTGATGGTTTCATGGGTGTCTACTTATCTCCTAAGTCATTAAGATGCATATATCAAATATGAACAGCTTTGTGTGTGTCAGTTATACCTCATTAAAGTGGCTTAAAAATACAAAATTTAAAAATTAAATTAAAAGATGTGATCTATAGAGCAATACTTTACAAAACTGGCAGAAACCTAGACATTTGCTGGGAATAAGAAGATCCCTGCTTCTTTCATAGTCATGTCCTTAAAATGTGGATCTATAAAATACATAGGCTTCTTAAAAATACTCCTACATGACAATATGCATGCCACAGATACAGTCCTTGAGTCTTCTGTCCTGTTAATAAGACAGCATGCTTATCTGGAATTCTAGAAAAACTATATTGAAAGCTGAGACCCTGAACTAGTAAAACTTCAAATCCTAAATTATGTGGTGACATCTCATGTGGATGGGTTGATGTTAGTAGTTCAGTTGTGGGTTTCAGTCCATATTTTAGAATGTGACCAATTCTCTCCTCTCGAAATTATGTGAGTTCTTATTTACTTATTTATTCACTCATTAATTTAGTCATTCATTCATTCATTTATTTATTTACTGTCAACCACCTATCACTCAAACTAGGGGTTATTTATTTTTCTTAACTAATATGATAATTACTTCAAGAGAATCACCGTATGTGTCAGCAGAGATTGGTTTTAGTTTACAATGTATTTGGCTTAGTGTCTTGCATTAATTCACTGTATTTTAACCCTTGAAATTTAATGATTAATGAATCTTTGTTCCCTAACCCCTTTCATACAACCAAGACAAGGAGTTGGTAGTCAGTGCTTTGATGGAAAAATGGCACGTAATCTTTAAGGCGAAGTATTTCTGCACAAGTGGAATGCTGTTACAGAAAATAGCACATTAATTACACTCCCAGCTGTCTCAAGCAATAAGGCAGTGGTGGAAGAAATTCTATGCTGAGTGTGCAGGAGGAAATAGAGAAATTAGCTGGTGTCATTTATAACAGCAGCGGGCTTCACAAGAAGTCATGGAGGCAAGAAATTAAGATTATCAAGGAAGAGAGAGGAAACAATATATACTGACACTTTAAGACATTTTCCCAGTATCCCTTTGGATGGCAACAAAATGTGATTTCTCTGGTTTCAAAAAATGAGCACCCACATCTTAGGTATTTTGAGTGCCAGATGCCAAGGTTTCTGTGGTATGTACACTACTAAATATTTAATATTTATCTGTGGACAACTTCAAGGACCTCCTTGAAGAACTTCTTTAAACAGACCAAACAGCATACAATAGCGACCATTCTCAATATATGCTAGATATGGAAGAGGTAGATATAGAGAAACTTCCTCCTAGGGAATCCCAGATATACACAAACTATCAGGTTGCCACCATACTCTCTTGGTCAAGCCACATGTAGTAATAATAATAATAAATAATAACATCATAATAGATATAATGTATTGAGCATTCATTATTTATCAGGTAGGATGCTACCTGCTTTACAGGCACTGTCATTTAATTCTTACAGCAACCTTAAAGGCAGATATTATCATTATGGCTATTTTACATATGGGGAAATTTAGGCTTTGAAGAGTACTAAGTAATGTGCCTTTCAATCATAAGGGATGCAGCCAGTAGAATCCAGGACTGCAGGACTCTAAGACCAGGGTATTAGCCACCAGAGTCCACTACATTTATATAATAGCATGTACCAGACAACTTGCCAGGGTATTTAAAAACTATGAAACACTGATGAAAGAAATTGATGACAACACAAACGAATGAAAATATATTTCATGCTCATGGATTGGAAGAACTAATAATGTTAAAACATCCATACAAACAAAGGAATATACAGATTTAATGACATTCCTATCAAAATACCCATAGTATTTTTCACAGAACTAAAACAAACAATCCTAAAATTTGTTTGGAACCACGAAAGACCTGAATAGCCAAAGCAATTTTGAAAAAGAAAAGTAAAGCTGGAGGGGCACCTGGTGGCTCAGTGGGTTAATCCTCTGCCTTCAGCTCAGGTCATGATCTCAGGGTCCTGGGATCGAGCCCCACATCAGGCTCTCTGCTCAGCAGGGAGCCTGCTTCCTCCTCTCTCTCTACCTCTCTGCCTATTTGTGATCTCTCTCTCTCTCTGTCAAATAAATAAATAAAATTTTCAAAAGAAAAAAAAAGAAAGAAAAGTAAAGCTGGAAGCATCCCAATTCCAGACTTCAAGTTATACTACAAAGCTATAGTGATAAACTCAGCATGGAACTGACACCAAAAAGAGACACACAGATCAACAGAAGAGAATAAAAACCCAGAAATAAATCCATAATTATATGGTCGATTATTCTTTTACAAAGTAGAAAAGAATATCCAGTGGGAAAAAGACAGTCTCTTCAACAGATGGTGCCAGGAAAACTGGTCAGCAACGTGCAAAGGAATGAAACTGGACCATTTTCTTATACCACACACACAAAAATAAACTCAGAATGGATTAAGGACCCAAATATGAGATCTGAAGCCATAAAAATCCTAAAAGAGAGCACAAGTAGTAACTTCTCTGACATTGCATAGTAACATTTTTCTAAATATGTCTCCTGAGGCAAGGGATACAAAAACTAAAATAAACTACTGGGACTACATCAAAGTAAAAAGCTTCTGCATAGCAAAGAAAACAACCAACAAAACTGAAAGACAATCTACTGAATGGGAGAAGGTATTTACAAATGACGTATCTGCTAAAGGTTTAGTATCCAGAATATAAAAAGAATTTATATTAAAAAATCAAATAATCCAATTAAAAATGGGCAGAAAAAATGAACAGACACTTCTCCAAAGAAGACATCCAGATGGCCAACAGACACATGAAAAGATGCTCAACATCACTCATCATCAGGAAAATGCAAACCAAACCACAATGAGATATCACCTCACACCTGTCAGAATGGCTAAAATAAAAAACACAAAGAACAACAAGTGTTGGCAAGGATGTGGAGGAAAAGGAACTTTTATGAACTGTTGGTGAGAATGCAAACTGGTGCAGCCACTGTGGAAAATAGTATGGAAATTCCTCAAAAAATTAAAAACAGAACTACCAGGGATGCCTGGGTGGCTCAGTTAAGAGGCTGCCTTCAGCTCAGAGTCCTGAATCAGGCTCCTTGCTCAGCACAGAATCTGCTTCTCCCTCTTCCTCTGCCTGCTGATTCCCCTACTTGTGTTCTGTCTTTGACAAATACATAAATAAAAGCTTAAAAATAACAGAACTATCATATTATCCATTAATTCCATCACTGGGTATTTACCAAAGAATATGAAAACACTAATTCGAAGAAACATATGTACCCCTATGTTTACTGCAACATTAGTTACAATAGCCAGATTATGGAAGCAGCCCAAATGTTTGTCAATAGATGCATGAATAAAGGAGATGTAGTATGTATACAATAGAATATCATTCAGCCATAAAAAAGAATGAAGTCTTGCCATTTGCAACAACATGGATGGATCTAGAAAATATAATGCTAAGTAAAACAAGTCAGTCAGAGAAAGACAAATACTGTATGATTTCATTCATATGTGGACTCTAAGAAAGAAAACAAATGAACAAAGGAAAAAAGAAACAAACCAAAAAAGACTAACTATAGAGAAAAAATAGTTACCAGTGGGGAGGTGGATGGGGGGATGGGCAAACAGGTAAAGGGGATTAAGAGTACATGTATCATGATGAGACTGAGTAACTTAATGAATTGCTGAATCACTATATTGTTCACTTGAAATTAATTAGCACTATGGTAACTATACTGGAATTAAAATATGACTATATGCTGGCTAACTGAACATAACAAAAAAATAAACAAAAAATATATTTTAAGATGAAAAATATCACAAAAAGCACAGTATATACAAGGCTATTAAAAATAATTCCTCTAAATTCTCCTCCTTTATATGAATCTCTTCCTCCAGTAGATGGGGTAAGAACTTGTACCAGTTGTGAAGGAACATTCCAGAAGAAGAACTAGTAAAGTCACTTTAAAAAGTTTCAATGATCTCATCATTCCATTACTATACTGTATCACTCACCTTCATTTCTGACAAAGAGTTTGCATTTACTTCATATGTTTAAATGTATTCTCATCTGAGTTACCTGCCACTTGCACTTATGACACTTCTGACAAAATGGAAAGCTACAAACACACTGAAGATTGTGGCATTAAACATTTTTTGGAAGGAAAACCTTGATTTTCTCATGACATAGTATGCACCAAACAGGTCAACACTTAAATAAAATGACTCCTTCCAGACATAGATAAAGATTTAGGACACAAGATTATAGTCTGGATTTTTTCACACCTCCCACTTTTACATTTAATGGGAATTAATTTTTCCTCATGTAATGAGAAATATGAAGCTAACTTAACTATATTTCTCTCATTAAACATGAAGTCATAGGACTTATGGCATGCAAAATCCAGAGTGCAGATAAACCATGGGGACATTTCCTACCGTGTTCATGAACTACGGAGGAACTCTTTCAAGATTATGAGCTTGGGAATTTTATTTACAAGGTCAACTGGTATGAATTCAGCTACATCCTCTGAAGACTGGACAGAGCGATAAAGTAATGAGCTCTTTAAGCAAAAGAAATGTGTTGGGATGCCTGGGTCACTCAGTCTGACTGAGTGCCAACCCCTCCTGCCCCCCCACCCCCCACCCCAGCTCTGTGCTGGAGTTTGGAGCCTGCTTGAGTTTATCTCTCCCTCTCCCTCTGCTCCTCCTCTCCTCTTTCTCTCTCTCCTTCCCTCTCTTAAGAAAGAAGGAAGGAAGGGGAGGAAGGGGAGGAAAGGGAGGGAGGAAGGGTGGAAGAAAGGAAGGAAAGAAGGAAGGGGAAATATGTTCACTTTGTTCTATATCCCTTGAACTTAAGAATTCATGTGTGATTTAATGGATAAATAAATGATAAGGATGAATAAATGAAATGAATGCTTCTTCTCTAATCATTGCTCATTAGCAGCTAGCTAGCATTTCTCCTCCTATGCACATTAAAACCACATAAATCTATATCCTGATTTAGTATGTCTGTGCTGTAAAATTACATATTTGAAATTTTCCTATGTGTTTTAAATTTAAGCAGGTAGAGAAGTGCATTAAGAGCCAAAAAAGGCTCACTACTGGTGGATGAAATATGTTGTTAATTTATTCATCGTTTTACATTTATATAAATATATATATATAATTTATATGTGTATAATTTGTGCGTGTACACATATACACACATATAGCATGTCTTTATTTATATTCCCATCCTAATCCAAAAGAATTTAAAAGAGTTAGTAGAATGTTACATGCAGTATCAAGTTAAAAACAAAAATTAGATTTAAAAAGCAAAAGAAATACATGGGTAAAAGGTATCAGTCAGAACTAAATCTGAAAGATTGTCTGGCATGGAGGAGTGAGATATGACATAGAACAGAGAAACCCGTGGGTCAATGCTAGTGTCCATGCTTACTTTGAGGGTTTAGCATTGCCTTGTGTAGCAATTCAGGGTAAGGCAAGATCAGAGTCAACTTCTCCCTGCTTACAGCTTGTTATTGCTTTTCTTTACCCTTGCCTGTGTTCTTTGAGCCAGCAACACTTCAATAAAGGAGAAAATATTTTTACTGCTAGTGATTCTTTCCAAAAATTCTCCCTTACCTAGCTTATTCATCTCATTAATACGATCACTAAAAAAATAAATAAATAAAATAAAAGGCATACTCTCCAGCTACCATTTAAATACAAAGCTGGGAATGATTAAAGGTATTTCTAGTGATAAGGAATGGTTTCACTGTCTGGAGATGTTAATCAGAAAGGCAAACAATAATCCCCAAGGAAGACACGTTCACCTCGGCACCCTGAGGCTCTTGAAACTAAAGCCAATCTTACTGCTCAAAGAATTGGGTGTTGTGTGAGATTAGAGTGTATGGGGACGGGGGTGGGATACTGGGGAAGGTCAGGCAGAAGCAGAGAGCAGAGAATGCAAAGTCTTTCAAAAGCCTGAATCTCCGAACTGAAGGAATTAAATTGTGGGTCACTGGTTCAGCATCTTTGCACAAACTTGAAGAGCCCGGTCGGAATTCAGGATGAAACGGGACACCTGTGGGTCTGCCCAGACTGGGGTTCCTTTCACTGCTCCCATTCAGCTGCCCTGGAGGCACCAGGCAGCTGTCGTTTCCAAACACAGCCCTGGATCCACTGCTTACTTTGATAGTGGGAAGTGGAAAGTGAGAAATCTCTCTGGGCCCCTACTCACTTTAAACTGGTCAGGCCAGTGAAGGGAAAGTAAAGGCGTTTACTTTGTCTCCCACCCCTCCCTTGTGGTTAAGCAGTTTAACAGAAAACAAATCCCACTGACTCACAAATACCTGAAGTACAAAGCAGATCAGAGCTCGAGTCAGTTCTGCAGGTCACAGTATAGAAAGCAGTATCAAAGACCATTACTCTCTGAGCATGGGATCAAGGAGCAGGTCAGCATGGTGAAGGGAAATGGCAGACTGGGTTCCTTTTCTCAACACTGTGACCACTATAAAACTGCAAAGTATTTCTTAAACTTTCAAGGCCTCATGACACTGGAAATTCTAAAAAATGCTGCTCTGTGGAACTATTTTATTCTCAAAGGGAAAGAGCAAACATCGACTTCCTTTAAAACATAATCAAGAAAATTAGCAAATGTTGAATATCCAAAAAGGTCAATAACCTTCAAAACAGTCTGAGTGTCTCCATTTTCAATTGCACCTCATTATCCTAAAGACACAAAGGTAGTGATTCTCAGGGGCACGTGCACCCGAATGTTTATAGCAGCAATGTCCACAATAGCCAAACTATGGAAAGAACCTAGATGTCCATCAACAGATGAATGGATAAAGAAGATGTGGTATATATATACAATGGAATACTATGCAGCTATCAAAAGAAACGAAATCTTGCC